>SNQJ01S0002061.1:182175-212476 GCA_010110895.2 Picea sitchensis
TATAGGAAAGAATCATATTATTGTATCATATTAAATGTGAAAGAGAGATTACAACCATGGCCTTGATGTCGTAAGGTCCCTTCCAACTATCCTTCGTTCCCCACACACTTCCACTCCCATAATTATGAGAGCATAGATCTGATAATATTCACAATCTATCTTGACAAAATGGTTCATCTAGCCAAGCTAACAATCTCCAAAGCTCAATCCAATCCAAGCTCCAAACTCAAAAGATCAAAAGCTAATCTCATCCAAGCCCCTTCTCCATGAGGGCTCCTCTCTTTTTATAAGCTGAAGAGGATAAGGTGAGGAGGTTAGGATGATCCCACTAAATCATGAAAAAGAGTAAGATCCAAACCATTCAGATGCCACCTCACAATGGAAGTTTCTCCTTCTAGAAGCATCGAGAAGATGCTCGTTTTTCGCACGTATGAGCATTATTGTGCCCTTCTTATAGAGAAACATGCGAACCTCTTGCAACCCATCTATGGTACAGCCTATGAGAATCATACATTCTCGCACCCTGCCTATATAGCAACCTGCGAACATCTTCTTTAATAGGGTTTTGACAAAGGAGAATGCAACTTCTTTTCTCAGGAAAAGTTCTTCTCTCTTCTTTCTTCAAGAACTCAAGCCACTGACCCCTCTGAAGGCAACATATAGGTTTACATCATTAACAGTCATAGGGATGACGAAATTAATGTGTAACACACATCATATTGATCATGGGAGGTATCGACCTAGGGGCAAATCATGAAAGGGACCAAAAAGAATAAACCGTGAGCTAAAAGGGTTCAAGGATCAAAAATCAAATTTAGGATCAAAACATGAGCTATGACTCAAAAAATTTAGTCATCCAAGGGGTCCTATCAAANGTGTGATAACATTGGGTCCACAGGGGATGGCATGCCCCCTGCGGGCTGCCAAGAATGAGTAGATTCAGTGCCTTATCCTAGGGATATGGTGTCAGTTATTGAAAAAAAAAAATGATATATACAATGACATGAACAACCACTCAAGTCTCAAGCAAAGTACCTTTTCATAAAACACCCATTGACAGGGCCACCAAAAACCTCTTCATCCTCCATATTCTGCATCTTGAAAGTGTTATTAGAGAATACCTCAAAGATTTTGAAAGGACCGACCCATAAAGCTTCAAATTTACCGTGCTTGCCTTTATATTGTCTCGGTGCATCCCACTTGAGCACCAGATCACCCAGTTGAAAATCCTTTTTGTTCACCTTCTTATCGAATAACTGCTTGATCTTCAGTTGATGATCATATGCCTTATCTACAAGTTGTTCCCGAGTCTGTTGTACTTCAACCAACTGTTGAATCCTCCTGATCATATGATCTGACTCCCCTTGATAATCCTAGAGGAATTTCACCATAGGTAATGCAAGTTGAGAAGGAAAAACTGCCTCAACTCCATATACCAGGTGGAAAGGGGAAAGTCCCAAGAATCTTTTCACTATCACTCTGTCAGCCCATAGAGAAAATTTGAGTTTCGAATCCCATGCCTTTTGTTATCCTCTAACATTTTTTTAATAATCTTTACAATGATTTTGTTAGAGGATTTTGCAAGCTTGTTTCCTTGCGGATAGTAAGGGGTGGAATGAATCAAAGTGATCCTAAACTATTCACAGAACTGAATTAATGGTTTATCCTTGAATGATGCAGCATTCTCAGTGACGATTATGTCAGGACACCCAAACCTTGCTATGATGTCTTCCAGGAAACCAATGATCACTTTATGTGAAGTGTTCCTTGTGGGAATAGCTTCGATCCATTTAGTAAAGTAATCTGAAGCACAAACATCCATGAAAAAATTAGGCCAGAAGTACCCAGCTCTGAGGATCTTATATGACGTGATTCTCCCATAATCATGCCCCCCACATAAACTATCATGAAAATCAGACATAATCTTTTGGGCTTCTTGGGGATCTAGGCATCTCAAAAGAACTCTTAATGGATTCTTCCAATACAAAATTTGATCAACAAAGCAGTACTTTATTGATTTGACTTTTAAGGCCCCTGCCTTGTTTCTTTCCATACCACTTGGGGGATGTAAATTTTTCATAAAAAATATAATGTCTTTGTACCAACTGCAATCTTCCAATGTAGAAATGACTTGAGGGCCTTTCTCATTCATCTTAGCCTGTTGATTCTCTGAACATGAGCGAATGAAATTCACCCCCAGTGCTGAGCAATTTTATTCAGCCAAGAGCTTGGAAAAACCCTGGCCTTTAACCAATTTTGTGGGCCTAATCTCCAAATCAAATTCAAGTAGTTTAGAAATCCACTTGCTGTGTTTTCCATCAATATCGGGTTGAATAAGAATTTCTTTTATAGCAGCTAATGGAACATAAGCAATAACTCTTGAATGAAACACATAAACTCTAAAAGACTTAAGAGCTTTAACCAGTGCATAGGATTGCTTGTCCATAATTTCATACTTTAGTTATGCATCTCTCAATGCCCTACTAAAAAAGGCAATGGGTTGCTCTAAGCCTTCAACATTCTTCTGCAATAGGACTGTTGCTACTATATCAAAAGAGGAAAAAGAAAAAATAAGAAAGTCCTTAGAATAGTCGGGGTTGAGAAGAACTGGGGCTTCTATCAAGGATTTCTTTATTTGATCAAGAGAATCACGGACCTCAACAGTCCATTTGATTTCACTATCCTTCCATAGCATAGTTGTTATTTACTTAACTAACTCAACAAAATTTGACGCAAATTTTCTCAAAAAATTGATTTTTCCTAGAAACGATTGTACCTCTTTTTTAGATCTAGGGAGTGACAAAGTTTGTATAGCCTCAACACTGCTGGAATCAATCCTTACTCCTTTATCTGACACGATATGTCCCAATAATTTTCCTTCTTTCATGGCAAATAATGATTTTTTTGGATTCAAAGAGAGGCCAAATTTTCTGCATTTCAAGAAAACCTTTCTTAAATGATCACAGTGTTCCTTATCATAATGAGAATACATAGTTATGTCATCCAAATAGATAAAAACAAACTTATCATTTTCTCCAATAAATTTTATGTCCATAGCTTGCTGAAAAGTCGCCCCTGCGTTCATCAAACCAAAGGGCATCTTGGCGTACATAAATGTCCCCCGGGGAGTGGTGAAGGTCGTCTTCTCCCTATCTTCTAGCAAAATAGATACCTGATTATATCCAGAAAATCCATCAACCATAGACATCTTGGTTGCTCTTGTCACCTTCTTTAATATGTGCTCCATCTTGGGTAAAGGATAATTATCCTTCTTTGAGCTTCTGTTCAAATTTCAGAAATCAACACAAAGTCTGATTTCCCCATTCTTTTTTTTTATTGGGACCAAATTGGCTACCCATTCGGAATACCTCAATGGAATGATAATTTTTGCATCTAAAAGCTTCTTAACTTCTTTCTCCATGACAAGAAGCAACATAGGATTGATTTGACTCAACTTTTTCCTGAAAGGTTTTGTGTTTTCTTTTAATGGGATCTTGTGCTCTATTATGCTTGTGGCATAAGTTCTGAGATCTTCATAAGTCCAATAAAATACATCAACAAATTCTTTCAACAACTTAGTGTATTCTGCCCTCTGTTTTTCTGATAGGTTGCTTGACAGTTTGACATATTTTGGATCCTTTTCAGTGCCCACATTGCACTCAGTGATATTAGCATCGTCAGTGGATACCTTCCCTTTCAATGCCACATCATTCCCATCAAATAATATTTCCAAAGGAACTAGTCCCTTTGGTATATGATTTCTAGGCAGCTGCACAATATGATGATTATCAATTTTATTGAGGAAAACATCAGCATGAGGAGTGATTTCTGGATCATGAACCTGATCAATGTGTAATGCAAAAAATTCATCAACAGTCTCAAGAAAAATTTTAAGTTCTAAATCATCTTCGAACACCTTCCAATATTTTACATTGTCCGGTATAGAAGGCATGTATTTGACTACTACATCATACTTGATTTTTGGTGGTATGGGAATTCTGAAGTTGCTTGCTGATACAGCCAAAGAATCAACCATAGTATTCTCTTCTCTAGGAATGAATGATATATTAAAGTAGAGAAAAAACTGTCCACTAAATCCCATACTTCATTTCTGTAAGATCTAAGCCTAGGATGCTTTGTTTGATAAATATTTTTAATCTGATGTACTATCAATTAAGCATCCCCGAATATTGACAACTCCTCTATCCCCATGTCTTTTGTTGCCCTCAAACCCAAGACAAGAGCCTCATACTCTGCCACATTATTAGTAGTCTCAAATTCTAGTTTATATGACAAAGATATAGTTTTTTAAGTTGGTGAGACAATGATCACCCCAGCACCAACACCTTCCTTGGAAGAGGCTCCATCAAATAACATCTTCCAGATAGAATTAGTTAGAGGAGGCTCTTTAGAAAAGTTGATGGACTTTTTTCTTATTTCTAAAGGGACCTCCGGGCCATCGGTGAGCTACAAAATACTAGATCTCAGATCTGTATCAAAAGAAAAAACAGGGTGATTGGTGGGGTTTGCTTCATCATTAATGATGTAAGCCAATTGAGCTTCCCTGTAAAGTATTCTATGCTCTCCCCAAAAAATAGGAATAGTAGCATAAGAGAGATCCATCTGCAAGGTTCCCCCAAGTATTTTTATCCAGGATCTTGACAAGAGCATACCAAACTTGGGGGGAACATCAGCAACTACGATATCCATAAGTATACTCTTCATGGCCAACTGAAATAAGATCACCACCATATCCTTAATGAATCCAAGACATTTGAATTTTCTGGAGTCAAAAGAATATAATTCATGATAGGTCTTTGTGACTTCTAACCCAAGTTCATCCATAACAGACTTTGGCATAAGATTGTGGGATGCCCCTGAATCCATGAGACAATTGTGTAGCACCTTATCATGTATATTCAGTGAAGTATAGAAGGGTGGGGATGAGTCATCTATGTCTTCTATCAAAGGACCTAAAATCACTGTTGGTTTTTCATCTTGCAAATTTATGGAATCAGTGACACTTGGAGATGATTTTGGTTGTAAAATTTTGGATAAATATTTTTTTAAATCCTCAATTTTTATCAATTCCAAAAAAGGTACAGGGATATTTATTTTCTGGATCTCACTCTCAAAACTAAAAGAAGGGGAAGGCTTCAAGAACTCTTTGATTTCAGGATGAGGATCTTTGATCAGAACTTGTGGGTTTTGAGAGTCTTTTTCCTTGTTGCTCACTGTCATAGCCTTAACAGAATCTTCTTTCTGAACATGTTGATTAGGGCCATCAGTTTTTTCTACATTCTTCTTAGATCTCAAATTATATCTACTAGGATTTTCCTTTGCTTTCTCTCCCTCTCTTAGCTCATTAATTTGAATATCCATTAAAGATTTCTCATAAAAGGATTGAGTCAAGTGTGGGGATGGGGAAGTATCACTTAAACAGTGAATCTCAGGATCAGCTTCAACCTCCTCTTCTTCTTCATCTACCACTAAATTATTTTGCAAAGGAGCTTGTACCCTTTGATCATCTCTCTCTATGTTTCTAGGATCCCTAGGAAAGATTTGGGGAGCATTATTTGGTCTCCTATAGTTACCTCTGTTATCATTGTTTTGAGCATTTCTATATGTCTATTTCCCTTCTGATTTTAATTTCTCAATTTCAGTGGAGAGAGATTTTACTTATTTGGTCAGCTCATATACTTGAGAATGGACAACAAAGGAATCATAAGTTCAAGCTTCAGCTTTGTTTTTTCTCCTATCCCTATCAGATTTTCCCCTGAGTTTATCTAATGCCACTATGTTGGATTCTACCTCTAAGGTAGCATCTTGCATATGAACCAAAGAAGGTGACCTTCTTTCTCTCAAAAGGAGGCAGAATTCGGAATCAAAAGCACTGGCATAAGTGATTTTTTCCATGGTTTCAGTGGGTTTGATCTCATCAGGGATCTTCTTGTACATTTTGTTAAATCTTTTAGAAAAGTCAAAGACAGACTCTCCTTCTTTCCTTTTCAAAGATCCAAATTCGGTGAGGTATTACAAAAATTCCTTTTTGTCACCCTAATGCCTCAAGAAGGCTTCATCCAATGCCTCAATACATGTAATGGATCCAGGGGCCAGACCCCTAAACCACTTCCTAGCCTCACCAAACAGGCTTTGGAAGAAAAACCTCATCCAAACATCTTCATTTTCAATATTTTGGTTATCTGCATAGCTGTAGAAAGCAGCAAGATGTTCCTCATTTGTCACATATTCTTCTCTCATAAACTTAGGCATGTATTTCAAATAATCTCCAGGGGGAAGAGCATTCAGTGGCTGACGTAAAAGTAGAGGAGCATATCTTGCATCCACTATGGCATCCATCCTATTAGCAGGGGGGTTAACAACTGTCATTTGATTTTGGATTCTTGGTGAACAAGAAGGAGAAGGAGACTTGACTGTATGTATAGTAGGAGAGGAAGGAACGAATGAAGGGGGGGTTTTAGTTTTCACAATAGGAGGCTGAGTTTTTGAAGAGGATGGTAAGGTTTGGGAGGGAGATGAAGTTCCTACTTCTTTGGCGCAAAAGTTTTAACAGAAAGAGGTGTAGCAAAACCTAAAGTAGGGAAATCTTCAAAACTATCAAGACTGAAACACTTCTCAATATTAGGGGAAGAAAATATATCAACGTTTTCCTCTTTCAATTCAGTCTCAAAGGAAGAGTATTCAACAAGAAACTCTTCAAAATCAATCTTTTTAGATACTTTAGCAGAAGATAAAGGAAGATTACTTGATAAAACAGTTGGAGTATCGAGAGTAGAATCGGGAAAATGACCAAAAGCAATTGTAGTAGCGGCAGAAAAAAAAAATTGGGAAGCTTTTCCCTTCTTGATTATCTTCTCTGGGTTAGCCTCAGGTGATACCAAAGGTAGTTGTGGATTCGATCTCGTATGTCTACCTTTAGGTTCCAGAGCTAAAACAATGGAGTTGTTAGGTGCAGTCTGCAATCTTCAAAACACTGAGTTCTAATGCACCTTTAGAACTAGAATACTGTGTCATTTTAATCCCAGGGAAAAGTCTTCAAATCATCCTCGGCAACGGAACCAAGAATGTTAGCACTAGGAGTCACCTTCAGATTGTATGGAAGGCAATCCCAGTACCCATCAAGTTATATGTGAATGAAAGAGTGGTTTAAAGGGTCAAATGTAAAAGGACTCAAATGGTAATGTTCTAACTCAAACAATAGGGCTAGCATGCACCAACAATTAAGATCTTGGATAACTTCTATCAGTATTTTAGGAGTAAGTATGAACAGAGGGAAAACTTGAGTGAGAGGAGTGTAGGGACTGTTGCAAACATCAGGTCTACAAAAGTATAAGGATGAAAGTTTCTAATCACAAGATCTTCTTGACATGAGAAACTAAGGAAGCTAAAAAAACATCATGATAATATAATGATCAACCATCCACCATAACATCACCACAATAATTCATGTCAATCTTTCAAAGCATGAACATATAGCAACATAAGCAAATAGACTGAAAAGGAAGCTAATTTCTATTAGCCAAACAGTCTTAAGTCCATTACATCACTAGATCATAGTTACTTCATCAAATTATTACAAAATAAAGGGAGTCTTGCTCAACCATCCCACTTGCTAAAGCAAATGATCTATATATATATAACAAGAAATGGAGGCAACAGATGGAGGTATGAGCTGACATGTTTCCCTTAAAAATATCTAAACATTTATTTGTTCTAAAAACTAGAATAACAGCCTATGTTATAAAACAAGGAAATGTTGGTGGCTAATCCAATCATGTTTCTAACTGCTTTGATCCTCTTTTTCTTCTCAGCTCATGTTTTTCCATGTGTCCCTTTGGATCATGTAGTTGTCTTCAAAATGTATACTACTACTTCTGTAACTTTCTCCATCATCAACTTATCCAAAAAGTTGTTGGCCTAGTCCTCCTAGATTCCTGGTGTTTGTTGGCAATTTCTTTGGGTAGCAACTCTGGGTAGCACACCGTAAAATAGAATAAGGAGAGATGGTAGCGCCACGGTGCTGCATATATGCACCAACATTGGTCCTATATTGAAATATTGGGTAGCGCCTATAGGTAGCGCCCCTGTGTTGTGCTTGTGTCTAAACCTGCTCCCTGTCAAATATTACGTAGTGCCTATGGGTAGCATCACTTACACTGCATCTCTTACAGGTTTGGGTAGCATTGCAAAAACTCAGTGCCTTTCAATCTTGAATATGTACAAAGAAGTGTGTGTCCTTTCATGATGACGGAACCATTTTACTTAGGTTCCTTGACCATACCATAGGTAACACTCAGAGGTCTTATCTCTCTTCTCCAAAGGTCCTTTAGCACCTTTCCCCTTCTTCTTTTGTACAAGGGTTTCTAATTTCTTCTCTACAGGATTTTCAATCTTTTTCCCCTTCTTCCTTTGAATAGGGATCTCTGGTAAGGACTTCTCTCTATAATCCTCCTTAGGAATTGATGACCTTGTGAAAGGTCTTTTACCCTTGATTTCGACTACTGGACGAGAAGGGAAAAATAGAAGCTTCTTCCCTCTCTTAGATGTAACTTTGGTAGAAGGAGGCACCTCTTCTAACCCTGGTGGAGGGAGGTGGTGAAGAATCTTTGTGTGGAGAAGGACAGACTTCCTCCTCACCTTCAATGACCTGCTTGTTTACTTCTGACACTTGAACAAGGGCTCCACCCTTTCTCTTCCTACTGGTCCCTACTTTGTTAGCACTAGTAGGTGACAAAGAGCTTGCCCTCTGTGATTGAGGAGTGGGTGCTAGATCCAACTTAAAATCAGAGGTAACCACAAAATGCTCCCATGAAATATCTTTCTTTCCAAATTTCTCAGATACTAGCATTCTGATTAATCCAGAGTGGAAAAGGCTAGAATCCACATCTTTAGATTTGGCCTGTATCCTGTCTGGCATCTTACCTATACTCCTCAACAAGTAATAAGGAATATTCATCTCAACCTTCCCAGTAAAATGTAGCAACAATCTTATATGGTACTGGTATAATGTGTTGAATCTCCCTTCACAAATAAAATATCTCTGTATGATCTTCAGTAGTCTGTCAAATTGTTCTATCAATTGGCTCCTTGGCATACTTTTGGGCAGGTCATTGGCTTGATATTTAGGTTTAAAGAGATCTTTTGCATAAGCTGGACTCAAATCTATGGCTTTGAGCCACCTTTCACCTATAATGGGGATCCCTATTGCGATTGAGATGGAGGCTTCAGTCACTTCAAACTTCAAATCCCCAACCTTAGTTTTCTTACCATCAAACTACAATGCAAATTGTCTTTCTACCTCTGGATGGCCTCTTCGCATGTTCTAACAGAAAAAAAGGCACCCTACTCTTTGAAAGGCCTCTCTTGCCATGGGATCTGTGTTAAAAATAAGCATGTCCACTGGTTCTGTCCTAACTATCTTGCCTTCTTTATGTGCCTTCTTCGATTTAGGGGTCTCCATGACTCAGACTAAGGGCTCTGTAATGGTTTGGTAATGCTCATGAGACTTTGAATGGGGTTTCAAATATGCAAGGCTGACCCTATGCAACTGAGAAAAATGTTTAATTTCGAGATGAAAGGAGGCAAGGGAAGTAGCAAGAGGTTAAGCAGCGCCTCTAGGTAGCGCAACGCATACGCAGAGGATAGACTATTCTAAATCTTGCAACTTCAAGGGATAAGGAAGACAACAAAAATCTGACTCATATACCGGCCATGAGGTTTACAGGTCTAAAAAATAGAGGAGATGAGGCTATCATACAAGGATGAATCTTTTACCATTGTGCAAACTTTAGAAAAACAAAAACCCAAGCACAAATTTCCTGTGAAGATTAATACATAGAGGAGGTAATAGTGGGTACATGCATAGTAGACACCTGTTGAGCTCTTCAATGCAATCTTAGGATGAATATGAGGAAACTTCGACCCTGGAATCTCACACAATAGTAAGATTTGGTTGACATGCGGTCACCTGATTAGAGTTGATGAATTCACGCAGCACAACACTGTTGTGTTTTCAAAATTAGAAATTGTTATCCAAGAACATAAATGCAAGATCTTTTGAAGGCTCTTTAACTGACTTTTGGCATAGAAAATAAGGGATATGGTATCGGTCATGGAAATCATGACTTGGGGTGGCGATATGATAAACGTGATGGGCGCTAAGGAACTACCTGATGAGTAGGCAGCGCTTCCAATTCAAAACTATGATTAAATAGGTAAGCGAGGGAAATGAGGCATGCTTGTGAGGTCATGAGTGAGGAGAAAGGGGTGTCACATCATCTTGATCATGGGAGGTATCGACCTAGGGGAAAATCATGAAAAGGACCAAAAAGAATAAACCATGAGCTAAAAGGGTTCAAGGATCAAAAATCAAATTTAGGATCAAAACATGAGCTATGACTCAAAAAATTTAGTCATCCAAGGGGTCCTATCAATCATAACTTTAAAGGGATGAAAAAACTACTTTTTTATTTTAAAAAAAAGTAAAATCTAAGGCTTTAAATAAAATAAAAACAAACTAAAAGACTCAAGGCAATTTAGTGTGATAACAGTAACTTTTGCATACGATCTTTGTTTTAGGCACACAATAGCCCATTGGAAAGGTCTAACCGAGAAGAACAATTTTAGACTAGTCTAGGTTAGTGTGTATGTTTATCACGTGGGCCCTAAATCCCAAAAAAAATCATTTAGGGCCTCAAAATGGCCCCGAAAGTTTGGAACCTAAAAAACTATCGAAAAACTGCAAAGGTGGAAAGTTGTTTTTCGATCCAGAGGAATAGATGGGTGGCCACCGATATCCACCTGGATCAATCCTCCCTCCTTAGGAATAAATGGTCTCCATTGCATTGATTTCCCCCATCAAATGAGGAAATTTATGCTGAATTTGTCCCTGGGTGAGCCACTTGCCTTGGTGCAGGAGTTGCTCTACTTTAACAACTCGATAAAGTTGGATCCTTTGTTGTTGAGTATCCTTGATCTGTGTGTCCACAATATAATCACTGGATGTTTTTTGTATGAAATCGGGGTTGAGCTTTGTTGGTGTCAGTTGTTCTGCTACTTCTGAGGTGTCCAATAATGGTGCAAAATAAGGTCGAAAGAGATCCACGTTGAACATTGGGTGCAGGCCAAGGAAAGGAGGAATGTTGAGCTCAAAAGAATTACCCCCCGCAGCCTTGGTGATGGTGTACGACCCATAATGGAGTGGGCGAAGCTTTCGATGGGGTCTTGTAAGGTGTTATTTCTGCAAGTGCAAGAAAACTTTGTCGCCCACATGAAACTTATGTGGCACCTGATGTTGATCATGGCACTACTTGTATTTGCCATTGGACTTCTGTAGGATATCCTGACCCTATTGGCGGATGTGTTGGATCCGCTTAATGAACCGGGTGGATTTTTCAGCTTCAGTTGGAGCAGGAGATGAGTCGGTCGAGGTGATCGCAAGCGGAAGTGCAACATCTATGGGACCCAATGGTTGGAATCTCAACCCCACCTAAAAGGGGTTGTATTCAGTTGAGCTATGCAGAGCTCGGTTGTAGATGTGTTGGACATAGGGAAGAATATCATCCCATGTGCGACGGTGCTTGGAATTATACATGCGTAGGATATGCACAATCATTCGATTTATGTCATCGGTTTGGCCATATGTATAGGGGTGAAAGGTCATGGATTTGGTGAGCTTAGTGTCCAGTAGTGACCAGAGGCTCGACAAGAATGTGCTGAGAAATCAATTGTCCCAATATAAGATAATGCTTTTTGGGATTCCAAAATGTACCCAGACTCATTCAAAGAAGAGTTTGGCAGTGGCCTCTACTGTGATGCTCTTCTTGCAGGCAACCAAAATCGCCATCTTAGAAAAAAGATCAACAACCACAAAAACACGGTCATTTCCCCACTTGGTGGATGGGAGACCCGACAAGTAGTCCATTGACATAGATTCCCATGGCCTATCAGGAGTAGGAAGAAGGGTGTACAGTCTCTATTTCTTAGTGGTTGGTTTGGAAATAGCATAGGCAGTGCAGGACCTGATATATTTTTTGACCTCATGTCGAAGTTTTGGCCAGTAGAAATATTTATGTAGCATTGCCACTATCTTTTTGACGTCGAAGTGTCTTGCCACATGACTGCAGTGGGATTCCTAGATCAACTTCACTTGCTCGCTTGATGGAACACAAATATGGCCCAGACGACACAACAACCCATCATGAAGATGGAATTTATCAACAACTGTGTTTGCACCCAACATTTGGTAGGTGGTGGTGAAGTCTAGGTCTGTCTCATAGAGTTGGGGCCATCCATAGGTCTCATGGTCGTAAGTGTCTAGCACCGTGGTGAGTGTCGCGATTGGTGGTCCACTGAGGCAATCAGTGACATGGTTGATGCTTCATGTTTTATACTTGATGTTGAGGCCTAATTGATGCAAGTATGTGGACCACTTTTAATGGTGGTCATTCTCTAATTTTCCTTGTGTCGGCATGAACTACACTGGCTTATGATCAGTGTGGATGATTGTCTCCTTCCCAAGAATGCAATGTCTCCACTGGTGGCAGGATTTCACAATGGAGTACATTTTTTTTGTTGTAGGTAGGGTACTTATAGACAACATCTGATAGTGTTTCACTATGATAGACCATGCGATGGTCGTGTTGAGTGAGAACAACACACACATCATAGTCTAAAGCATCTGTCTTGATCTCAAAGGATTGTTGCAACTCTGGTAGTGAAAGTACTGGGACTGAGCACAAGCACTTCTTCAAATCATCAAATGCTTGTTGTTGGGACCCGCCCCATGCAAATTTTTCCTTACCACCACCCTTGGTCATTTGGCTGAGGGCCCATGCAATATGGGAGAATCCCAACACGAACCTATGGTAGAAATTGGCAAGGCCCACAAAGATCTGAAGCTCGGTGAGTGTGGTTGGGGTTGTCAAGTCACGGATGACTTGGATCTTGGCTAGATCCACATGTATGTCATGTTGATCACTGATGTATCCTAGGTAATGGACCATGTCCATGTTGAAGGAGCATTTTTCCAAGTTGGCGTATATCTTGTGTTGTCATAGGGTGTGCAGAACTTGTTGAATATGCTACAAGTGTTCTGCCCAAGTCTTGTTGTAAATGAGAATGTCATCTAGATACACCACTACAAAAGTATTGGTGAATGGTTGTAGGATATCTTCCATCATCCTCATGAAAGTGGCTGGAGCATTTGTCAAACCAAAGGGCATGACCAACCATTCAAAAAGGCCTTCCTTTGAATTGAAGGTGGTCTTCCATACATTTTTATTTTCTATTGAGACTTGGTGGTAGCCAGACTTCAGATCAATATTACTGAAGTATTTGGCCCATGTGAATTGATCAAGGAGACCGTCGATTGCAGGAATCAGGTATCGGTTTCTGACTGTGATTTTATTCAAAGCTCGATAATCAATGTAGAGTCGCCAAGTTCCATCTTTCTTCTGTACCAGCACGATTGGGCTCCTACAAGGTGATGATATGGGATGGATGTGCTCCTTGTGGAGTAGTTCTTGGATCTGTCGCTTGATATCCTCATTCTTTAACAGAGAGCGGCGATATACTGGCCCATTGGGCAGCGGTGCACTGGGGGTCAGATTGATGGGATGCTTGACCTGACAGTGTAGAGGTACCCTAGTAAGTGAGGAGAAGATATCTGAGTATTCTTTTGCAACCTTATATACTTGTTTATTTTGTGTGGAGAGGTTAGCCACAGAGACCTTGGATGTGGTTGTGATCTTTCACTCATTTTGAGAATGAATCATGAAGAAGACAAACTTCCCCGTCTGAAAGATGACCTTCCTGCATTGCTTGGCTGAGATCAAGAAAATAAAGCTAGGTGGGACTACCTCGGGTATCATGTACAATTTTCTATTCAAAGTAATAATAACACTACGAGGCCTAGACTCATATACAACATGAAGTTTCCATAAATAAGGTTGGCCCAAAATAACATCACAAACTTCGAGAGGAGCAACATCACACAATACCTCATCTTTGAAGGGCTTGATATCGTACAACAATCACCACTATTGGCTGACGCGGAGATCGCTTCCTTGGCAAAGCCATCCAATGGCGTAGAGTTGTGGGTGTGGTGTTGTTGGAAGGGCCAACCACTTGATGACCTCCACTGAGATGAGGTTCTTCTGGCTACTGCTATCAACAATTAAGTGCAGCGGGGTGAATTTTACCCACATTTATGAATGGAAGAGGCGCTCTCCGTCTTCTATCTTGTCTAGTTCACCAGGTTGGAGCTTGGTGGTAACAACAGTGGAACTGGGTTCTGCATCAATGATCTGTCTTCCCCATTATGGTTCTGACTCAGAGTCATAACCCACATCTAATTCAGAGGTTTTCACTTCGGCCACCAGCAACTATTTTGAGCGGCAGTCAGCAGTGTTATGCCAAGGGCTCTTATGGAAGTCACACCACTTCTCGGTATCTTTCCTTGTCTTTCTGGTGTCCTTCTTTGCTTGTGGCTTGGACTGGTTTTCCTGATACTGTCCATATTTTCTCTGTCCTTTGTTCTGTGGGTTGGGGTCGCCCTTTCCTGGATTTTTCTGTGAGGGGTTCCCAGGCCCAAATTGTCGCATCTTTTGATTGAGCTTCTGCTCTATATTGACGGCATATCGGCAGGTCGCGCCCAAGGAAGAGATGTCCATAAATTCCATTTTGATCTGGATGTATCTATGCAGAGCACCATGATACTTGAGCACCATATGTCGCTATGAATCTTTGATACCTAGCTTGGTGCGCAAGTTATCGAAGATATTTGTGAAATTTGGCACTGCTTGGTCTCTTTCTTGTCGCGGTGTGGTCCATTTGGTATACAAGTCGTCATAACTTCCAACATTGTATTATCGTTCCTTTATATCATCCCTAAATGATTCCTAGGTGATCATGACTATAAATAATGAGGGTTCTTCTGTTTCATTTTTCTCACATAAATTTTACCACCAATCTTTGACATGGGGAACGGCTTTGAGGAGGGAAAAAGTAATATTTTCTCTATTCGAAAAGTTTTGGACAGAAAAATACCCTTCTAGTAGATTCAACCACTTGTCTACAATATATGTGTCTATATGACCTTCAAATACAGGAATATCGAAGTTGACTTGTACCTTGAAGGGGGCGGCACCTCCACTCGAAGAATATGTGTCGCCTGTTGGTAGCCACCAAAGGATTTGTGCGAAACTATCCATCATCTCATTCCTCTGTTGCATGAGGGATTCCTCAAGCAAAATTTTGAAAGGATCTCTTGTCCAGTCATATTTCTTTTCTCCTGCCATGAGAGGTAGCTTGGGTGTGTGAGAGATTTTGTCCTCAAGAAAAACAAGCTTGAGACCCAATTCTTTGTATTCTGACCTCGTTGGGGACATGCACTAAGACGACAAGGAGTAGATCTATCTGATACCACTGATCCAGATTTTATGAGTAGAACGAAATGAATACAGATTCTTAACACAGAATAATAGAGATACGGTAAAACTATTTTTCTATTCAATAAGGAAATAAGTTGAAACTGTAAAATGCAACGGAAAACAAGCTTGTTGGAATGGTGGTGGCTTATCTCTAAGAAGATATGTGACGTTTGTGCTCATTCGCAAGAAGATGGTTACAATGAGGCTCTAAAGGCCTTTTACAATACACAGGAATGTCAAAAACCCTAGACATCCAAAAACCTAACCCTAAGAGATGAAGCGTCAAAAGTCATGTGGGCCTCGTTTGGGTAAGTTAATACATCAACTTCCCTGGGTCGTAACTTTTGCATACGATCTTTGTTTTAGGCGCACAATAGCCCGTTGGAAAGGTATAACTGAGAAGAAAAAATTTTTACTAGCCCAAGTTAGTGCCTCCAATAATCACCTGGGCCCCAAATCCCAAAAACTGTCATTTAGGGCCTCAAAACGACCTCGAAAGTTTGGAACCCGAAAAACTACCAAGGTGAAAAATTGTTTTTCAAGCTAGAGGAATAGGTGACTGGCCACTAATATCCACCTAGATCAGAATTACACGAGCGATACACCATTGAAATGTTTTTTCAAATGTCATGTGTCAATTACATGCTAAGCATTGAAGGAATTACACATCCCTCTCATACTACGATGTAGAAAGCATCTAGTATAGATACAGGAAATCACATTGAAATAAGAATCACATTGAAATATTCTACGTGTGTATAATACTCGAAATATTTCCTTGTATAATGCAACTTAAAATTTGGTGTAAAATACACATATATATATATATATATATATATATATATATATATATATATATATAATGTTCAATTATATGTACCATTCTCAAAAATTGAACATTTACATAAGGTGGACATTAAAATATTTTATTTATGCCCAACATTGAAATATGTTTTTTTCTTTTTCTATTAATGTTCTTTAAATGGCATGTGTCAATTCCATGTTAAGAACTAAAAGAATTACACATCTCCCTCATACTAGATATACATAGGAAAGCACATTGAAATATTTTATGTATGGGGAACATTGAAATATTTTTAAGTGTCACATGTCAAATCCATGTTGAGCATGCAATGAATGAAACATATCCCTCATAATATGTTCCAGAAAGCATCTTTTTATGCAATAAGAAATTTTTTATACTTGCTATAAAATTATTTTACTTAAGGTGAATATTGAAATATTTTATTTATGAAAGAGATTGAAATATTTTTTTAAATGAAAAGCTTCAACATATGCAATAAGAAATTTTTTACATTTCATATAAAATTATTTTACTTAAGGTGAATATTGAAATATTTTATTTATGATAGACATTGTAATATATTTTGTTGCTAAACTGTGTAGGAAATTTTGAAACATCCAAAGTTTCAAGTGAACACTCCACCCATCGTGAGGGACAAAATAAGTTTATTATCCTTATGTTTAAGTGTGAAAACATGCACTCTCAAATACATTTTGTTATTAATAATTTTTTAAATGACACACCATGTTGAGCATGATAGAAATTACACACCTCCTTTGTCAAAAAAAGGACACAAGAACATTGAAATATTTTTTTTTATTAATATTTTTTAAATTTCACATGCACTCCTTGTTACTTTTAATTACTTTATTTGATTGCAATGAGAATAGCGAGGTTCTCTACAACCTTAGAGAGATGTTGAGGCATAAAGTGTGATGAGACGTTAGATGAAACGATTAAAAAAAATTATAAATGAAATCGACTTGATAAAAAAAAAAATAGTAATAAATTAAAAAATAAAATACTAAAAAAAATTATAACTTAAGAAATTTCGGATCTACAGCACGCAGACAAACTCTGCACAGTGTAGTTTCAAAGTCCATGCAGTTAAATTCTTCATTGTTGAACTCTCGTGACATACTACACAGTTTCAATACCGCATTGTAGATTGCGCACTGTGATGATAACACTTAATAAAACAATTTTTTTCATCATTAATCAACATTGTGATACCCTTAGTACATAAGATCATAAATCCAATAGAACTCAGAAATGTTCATGAATATGTCAACACAAAAATATTTAGTATATTACCAACTTGGGCATTAAGCGCGGTTGCAGAATACAAAACTATGTCGAGCTTCGGCTCCAACAACTTCTGCAGACTTTTAGAAACATAGAGTTTGTGCTCGCAGACTTCTCTTAATACATTCACAGTTGTTGGTGGCTCTATCTATCAACTGCATTCTCTATATAAACTATTTGTAGACTTAGAAATATATATACTGAGAGTGAGACTTCTTATAGAAGAAAATTGACTCAAACAATTAAGATGACAATAAATAAGGCTGGCTATATCTAAATAACAAGGCTCGAGTTCCTCAATTTTGAGAGTGAAGACAGTGAGACTCTGCAAAAAAACGATGCTAGGGTTTCAATGCATGTGTGCACACTAATGTCTCCATCTGAGGGAGGGGATCCCCATCCCCAAATCTGTAGGCCTTCCCCTCATCTCGTCCTATGCTAAAGCTCCCAAGCCCCCTCCCTCCCGATTCGTCAAAAAGGCAGTCAAAATCCCTAAGGTTGCAGTATCCACCCCTTCAGCACGTCCTTTGGCACTCAGACTCGCAGATCGAGGATTAATAGGTCAATTCATAGGATTGTGGCCATCCCCAAAAGCCATGCACATCTGGTTGGAAGAAAACTGGTGCAAGTTGAGCAAGGGACAATTGTCGGCAACCTTCTGTGGTAAGGGATTCTTCATCTTTCTGTTAGAAAAAAAAAGATAAAGATTTTATTTTCCGAAGGGGTCCGTATTTCATGGGGGGCATAGGAATTTACTTGAACAAATGGACTCCAGACTTTATCCCAGAGAATGACATCCCCTCAACAGTGCCAGTATGGATGATGTTGCCCTTCCTTCCCCTCCACTGTTGAAACGATGAAACCATAAGAAACATAGGAAACACCCTTGGCAAGTACATTGACCGTGTCAAGCCCTGGGAAGGCCTTCAGGCCTATGCCAGACTATCTGTAGAAGTGGATCTATAAAAATGTCTCCATGAAGCAATACAATTGAACTTGGATAGTTAGTCCTACATCCAATAGGTAGACTATGAACAAATTCCCTTCAAATGTAAAATCTGCCACGAATATGGAGATTTTGCCAAATCTTGTTCCCAGGCCAAAGACATGCAGGACCAAGATCCCAAACAATATCAGTGACAACAGCAAAAAAGGAAGAAAACAAATGGGAAAACCCAACCCATTCTTACTCAAACCAAAGGGGAAAACCTCTTGATCCAAAATAAAAAAAAGTCTTGGATCCCCACGAAAAGGAGAACCAATCCACAACCGATATGCAGAGCTTCACCAAGATGACAATCCAGAAGAATTCAGGGAATCCCAGGAAGAAAAAAATGGAAAGGGACAAAAAGAGGAAGGAAAAGGAAATGACAAAGACTCAGAAAAGGAGAAATAAGTCTTGGATCTAAGTGGAGAATCCTCAAAGTCTCTCCACACCCAAAATATGGAAAATCCAGAAATGTCAGAAGAAGTGAGACAGGAATCCTCAGAAAGTGAATCCGATTTGGAATTAACTCAAACTATAAACAGCAGGAGACCTGGAAGGAAATCACACATAAATAAACGAGAATCGGCAACAAACAGAGAAAAGGAACTAGGAATACAAAAAACAATCGAGGAAACTCTAAAGAAAGATGGAAAATCTAGGAAGAAAAAAGAAGCCCAACATAAGGGAATAGCTTCACATCCCTCAAGAGGGGGGGCACCCAAACATCCTAATAAATGATGAAAATTGTCTCCTGGAATTGTAGGGGATTAGGAAGTAATCTCAAGAAAGAAGAAGTCAAAAAATTGATACAAGCAAAAACACCTTCAATCCTCATGCTCCAGAAGACGAAAAATGAGGGAGCAGGAAACCCTCAAAGACCTAAAAAAAATATGGAACAAATGTGATGGTCGTCCAGTGAGCTCCAGAGGGGCTTCAGGTGGAATCAGAATTCTTTGGAAGATGGAATATTTTGACCTACAAGCACAAATGCAAACCTAATTCTGGTTTATGGTAAATCTTCTCAATAAAGTTCCAGGTATGATTTTTTCCATCATCAATGTTTACATGCCAAAAAATTATAATGAAAAAATTGAATGTTGGCAATCCCTACTAGACCTTGCCAAGGAGAACCCTCCCTAGAACCTCATTATTGCAGGAGACTTCAACACAACCATAGCCTCAAAGAAAAAAAGAGGAGGCTTGGTGGTAAGCGATCAATTTCAGAAAAGATTGGAGGACCTTATCTCGGACCTGGATCTCTATGATGTCCCCTCGAAAAAGGGAATATACACTTGGAATAATAGAAAATAAGGGCCTAGAAACATAGCCACAAGATTAGACATATTTATGATTAGCATCTCATTGTTGTCCCTCCCCGACAAGCCTTGCTCAACGAATCTTCCCTGGGCAGTCTCAGATCAATGCCCCATAAGACTGGCCTTCAAAACTCAATATAACTAGAGTCATATCCCCTTCAAACTAAACCCCATATGGCTGGACAGACCCTAGCTCATTCAATTCATATCCAAGATATGGAACCAGTGGATCACAGGTTCACCAAATTACATCTGGGAGCAGAAGCTCAAACTAGTCAAGGACCTCTTAAAGAGATGGGCTAAAAACAATTCGCAAAGCAAAGAAAAAGACAAAAAGTCCCAACTGGAGGATCTTCAAGATGAAATCGAAATTATAGAGATTCAATAGAAAATCCTTACCCAAGAGAAAAAAACCTCACAAAGAGTACCTCCAAGCTCTGTCTGAAGAGGAAAATGCTTGGCGGCTTAAATCCAGGAGTCTCTGGCTGAAAGTAGGAGACCAAAATACTTCCTTCTTCCATAATCAAGCCAAAGTCAGGAACTGGTCAAATCAAATTTCCAAACTCAAAACCCCTGAAGGCGAAATCCTTAAGGATATCGCCCAAATCAAATAGCATGCCTCCTCCCATTTCCAAACTTTGTACACCACCTCTGGCAAGGACGAGGATAACCTCTCTAAAGCCTTTCTCTAGCATATCCACCGAAATATTACTGAGGCTGACAACAACCACCTTGACAGGCCCATCGAGGAAGCAGAAATCCCCAGAGCTTTGAACCAATTCCAAGATGACAAAGCTTTGGGCCCTGATGGCTTCACCTTGCATTTCTATAAAAAAATGTTGGTATATCATCAAGAAACACTTCATCAGAATGGTTCCTTTCACCCACAAAGATAAAAAGTTGGGAGGAGAAACTAACTCCTCTTTCATGGCTCTCCTCCCAAAATAACATGGAGCCTCCTCCCTTAATCTCTTCAGACCCATCTCCCTGTGCAACATTTCCTACAAAATCCTATCCAAAATAATTGCAAACAAACTCAACCCCCTCCTCAACTCGCTAATCCTTCCAAACCAGGGAGGCTTTGTAGTTGGTCGTCAGATTTGGGACAACTTCATTCGTGTACAAGAGGCAATTCATGCCAGTAGCTCCCTAGGGGACTCTGGCATGGATATAAAGATATACATGGAGAACGCTTTTGACAGAGTGGAACATAACTTCCCCTTCAAAGACTTGAGAAAATTTGGCTTCGGTCAGAACTTCATGGATTGGATATGCTCTTGCATCGACTCTCCTTGGATAGTGCCCATAATAAATGGCAGACCAGGTCCCTTCTTCAAGGTGTCCATGGTTTTAAGATAGGGTTTACCCCTTTCCCCCTTACTTTATGTGATCATGGTCAAATCACTAAACAAAAATCTCGAATGTGAAAGCGCAAATGGAAACATTCCTGGAATAAAAATCGCTCAAGGAGTAAAAAGACTAAATCACTCTAAATTTGCAGGCGATGCAATAATCCTAAGTGGAGCTTCCAAAACCCTGGCCAGAATAATACTCCAAGTCCTGTATACCTTCCTTATAGTTTCGGGAGGTCTCCTAAACAAAGAAAAATGTCAAATTTATACCTGGAATGTCTCAGCAATCATTAGAGTGGGAATAGCTCAAATCATGGGGTTTTCCATTACCAAAGACTGGAAATCCTTCAAGTACTTGGGCCTCCTTCTTTGCATCAAATCACTCCATGGAGATTTTTGGCACCATTTCATCCAAAATATCAGGGAAAAGATGGAAAAATGGGGGTCACGGTGACTCAATCCAGCAGGTAGGGTGGTCCTGATCAAATCCATTATCTCGGCCCTACCCCTATATCAATTATCTACCCTTCTATCCCAAAAGGGGATTCTTAAAGAAATGGACCATCTCATTCATAAATTCCTGTGTTAAGGGGGGAAATCCAATCACAAAAAAATTCACTTGGTAAATTGGGAAACAGTCACTCTGCCCAAAAAAAGTGGTGGTCTGGGAATCAGGGATCCCAAAATCACTAATTCTACAATGGGAGCCAAACTTCTATGGAGGATAGTCTCAGGTGGCAATGACTAGTGGAAACATGCACTCATTAACAAGTACAGACTAGGTAAAAGAAAAAGGAGTATGGACAATCCACAAACTCATCAAACAGGCTCTCAAATCTGGAAACTAATAAAGGGCGTCGCCCCCTTTTTCAAAGAACACCTCTCCTGGATCCCGGAAAATGGAAAAACAATTAGAATCTGGCAGGATCAAATCTTTGGGGTGACTTTCAACCCCCGCGAAGGAAATCTCATGGAGATAAAATGTTGGATGTTAGGCACAAGCAAGCACACCTTGTACGACATCCCAGCCTAGAATGACAATGGTAGCTGGAGAGACTGGAACTTGGGGGATGTCAAACAGCATCTGATAGCACAACCTCATCGCCTGACCATCCTTCTGAAAGGGGCAGTACCCATTCAAAAATCCTTTCCAGATAGCAGGGGTTGGGGTGACAAAGCATACTCAGTGAAAGAAGGTTATAACAAGATCCTCGATGTCACGAGAGACTATCAAACCTCAGCAAAATGGAATAATGTCTGGAATCGGGACTCCCTTCCCAAAATCAACTTATTCACCTGGACTCTAGTGCACGATAAAATATTAACTGGGGAAAACCTCATGAAAATAGGCTTTCATGGCCCCTTCATCTACCCTCTTTGCCAAAACAGTCAAGAGAACATCAACCGTTTATTTTTGGAGTGCTCGTTTGCGAGAAAGTGTTGGACCTTAGCCTTCGGGGATCTTGCTAGAAATACAATATGGCCCTCTTCTCCCCATCCCAGCCTAGGAAACTGGGACAAGTACTACCGGGCATCCTTCAAGGACAAGCCAACTCTGAAGCGCATTTGGCAGGTGATGCCAAAGTTTATTTGCTGGCAGATTTGGATAACGAGAAACAAGAAAAAATTTCAATGAAAGGCTTCCCTTCCCCAAACAACAGCGAGTAAAGAGAAGTTGCTTCTCTCAGGCTCCATAAATTCAAAACCCCTAAAAATAGAGGACCCAACCAAGTGGACTTCCCGGGAGAAAGACTGTATGGAAATCTTCAATCTCAGGGTTTCTAGGCACACCAATGTAGCAAATAGATCAAGTTGGCAGCTTCACAACATTCTCAACATAGAACTTTGGATCCAAAAGAAAAATTTCCATAGCCTTTGTTTTGATGGAGCATCAAAGGGAAACCCAGGGGAGGCACGCATGGGGGGGGTGATCTTTGATCATATAGGGAAAAAATCCTCAAGCTACTATTGGAATTTGGGGATGAAACCAACAACAAAGTTGAGGCTTACACCCACTTAAAAGGAGTAATACTAGCCCAAACTAAGGGAATCTGAGAGCTTGTAGTCCTAGGGGACTCTGAAACCATAATAAGAATGATGTTAAAGGGAACAAACCCCAGAGACCCAAGCCTAAAGAAAATCATGGACAGAACCAGACAGGTCTCCCGAGATATTAGAACCACCTTCTACCACATACTAAGGGAAAACAACAGTGAAGCCAACAAGATGGTCAATGCAGCAATAGGGGAAAAGCTAGGTGCCATAAGTATAGATGAGGTCTCAACCCTAGCACCCCTTTACTAATGATCATATTGTATTGGGAGATGGTCGACGCAATAAGGTGCTACCCTTGGGGTCCAAAACAAACTCATGGGCACATGGGTAGGAAGGAATGTCGACTTGCCCAAAATAAGAAGGAAGGGGGCACATGGGCACTCGGGTGAATGGAAAAGCAACCACAATAGCATAAGGTAGACATTTGCATTCATCCACGTAGACCAGGGAAAACGTAGGCCTACCATGCACCATGCACGAATCTCTCTACCCAAGACAACGAGGTGGCCATCATCACAGAAAATGTGAAATCCCTAGTTCGCGTGGGAAATCCGAACTCTCTCCTTCATTTGAGTGTGATTGCGATATGGGACTCTCAACTCCCACAATGCATCAGCTCCTTTGTCGTCAGCCTCACCTCCATTCTCCCTTCCATGGCGTCTAATGGAATAGATTGCAGGAATCCTACCACGAACTCGCAGGTAAGAACACCATTTCCTCTTTCAGCAAGCATGAAGTCATCCTTGTCCAGTGTTTGTCTCCTGTGGGAATTCACATCTGCTCATTTTCCCTATCTGGTCCAGTTGTTATTTATCCTAACTTCCTCGCCACCCTTGCAATATGCTAGGATTTTTTTATGAGAAACTTGGGTCTCTCCTTTCCCCAGCTCTGAGTCTTATTCCCTAGATTTAAAGTCTCCCTTTTCCCCCACCCTTAGAGCCTGGTTTGGCCTCACGATTCTTCACGGCCCCCTGAATTCCTTCCATTGTAATCCTCGAAACTTCTATGCTTCTTTTTTCTCCACGTTTCTTTCTGTCTTCCTGCTCTTTAGCCGGCCTCCCATGCCCCTACAAGTTTCTCCTTCGTGTCCACAAACCAGCCTCTCCCTCTGCCCAAATCCCCTACTTTTCTCCTTGCAGAACCCTCAAGAGACGGTCAGGTCTAGCCACTCCTCAGGAAACAACGAAATGCAACAAGCAATTGTAGCTCAGAAGGACTTGGGAAGTTGGCTAGAGGATGAATGGGAAGTAGATTGTGGTGGGTGCAGCAGCCTAAGAGTCCAAATGGGTGCAATGAGCATCAATCATGCCTTTGAGATGGAGACCTTATCCCATCATCGATTTCTAATAGGCAAGCTTCAAGATGAAAGTGATGCCTAGAACAGTCAAATTGAAACCAACCACTTGCAAATCGAGATGTTGTAGCAAATATTGGATCAGCTAGATGAATCGCAACCTTCCCCAAGAAACTCAGAAGACCAACAGGGATACTCAAGGAACATCTAGTCAAAATCGATCAACCAAGTTCCAGACCTGAACGAACCCCTCCCAGAATTCAAGGCTAACATGCAGCAAAAAAAAGTGGAAAAGGGTAATTAGGCTGAAATATTTGTATGTATTGCCAAATATATTATATCAGTGGCTCCTTTTGTCGAATATATCCAGGAAATTCAGTATACAGAAATTTTGTAAACCACGGGGATGATACTTACTATATGAAAATCCCCACTTTTGTAATCAACTATCCTCGAGAGGGAGCTCGACACAATCTGTGAGGACCCTTTTTTTGTAACACCAGTGGATTCATCCACACAGTTAATATAATTTCCCCAGTTTTTGTTAAAAAAAAAAAACAAGGCTCGAGAAAGATAAAAATATCAGCTCATTAATAGCACTCTTGCTAACACTCCTTTTTTTCGTGTATGACTAAGTAACATCCATGTTTTCCATGACAGACAGAGTCGACGTAAGTGTAAAATAAATGACTTATAATTAATATATCCAATACTCTCCCTTAATTATAAGTAGGTGGGATTACAAAACACAAAAATTTACATCAAAATTTTGAATTGACATGAACTGTCAAATATCTACGACTGTGTCGACTCCTAGACAACTGCGTAGATTCTCAAATGCATCCCTTTCCAAAGATTTTGTAAATGTATCTACAATTTGATCTTTAGACTTCCTAAATTCTAAGCAAATTTATTTGTTATTCACCAATTCTCTGATAAAATGATACCTTGTATCAATGTGCTTGGTTTTCTTGTGAAACACGTGATTCTTGGATAGCGTGATGGCGGAATTATTGTCACAAAAAATGTAGTTCATTCCTATTGTTCCTGTAGCAAATCCTTTAACATTCTTCTCATCCAAACTGCTTGACAAGTTGTGCTTGTAGTTGTGACATACTTAACTCCAGCTGAAGAAAGAGTCACAATGGGTTGCTTCCTTGATGTGAATGACACTATACATGTTCCAAAATGAAATTTGTACCCAAAGGTACTTTTCCTGTCATCTATGGTTCTCCACAATCACTGTCAGTGTATCCAACAAGTCTGAAATCTTCTGAAGTAGAATACATAATGCCAAAATCTTTTAGTCCATCCACATATCTCAGAATTCTTTTTCCTGCCTTCTAATGGGATTCTTTTGGAGTTTCCATGAACCTTGAAATCAATCTCACTCCATACATAATATCAGTCCTTGTTGTTTTTAGATACATAAGGTTTCCTACCATCCTTTTAAACAGATTAGCATCCACTTTAGATCCTTCATCTTCCTTTCTTAACTTCAATCATGTTATGACCAGTGTTGGGGTTGCTTTTGAATTTATCATCTTGTTCAAATCTTTTCAATATTTCATGAGCATATTTAGATTGTGAAATAAATATACCACCATTGGACTATTGAACTTCAATGCCCAAAAAATGTTTCATAGGCCCCAAATCAATCATTTCAAACTCATCCTTCATGATTGACTTAAATTCTTCTATACTAAAGTCACATATAAAAATCAAATCATCTACATATAAGAAAACAATTAACATATTACCTTGTTGATTTTCTTTGATGTACAGTGTTGGCTTACATTCAATTCTCTGAAATCCATTTTGAGTGAGATAGGAATATATGCAACTATACCAAGCTCTGTGAGCTTGCTTTAATCCATACAATTCCTTCTTCAATATGTATACTTTGTTTTCTTTTCCTGGAATCTCATAGCATTGTGGTTGTTCCACATATACTACTTCCTCTAAATGTCCATTCAAAAATGTTGATTTTATAAATCCACTTGACACTTATCACATCCTTGTCCTGAGGTACATCTACCAATTTTTATGTATGATTGTTCTCTTTTCATTCAATTTCTTCATCCATGTCTTGCGCACATACATCATCCTTGACATCTTCTTCAAAAGTTAATGGATCATCTATTTGTGAAAATAGAGAAAACTCTGAAAAAGAATTTGTTTTATCAACATTATAGATGTCGCGCGGACTTCTTGTCTTCCTTGGTAACAGACTTTCTAATGTTGGATCTAGAGATGTAGAACTACTCAGACTACTTGCTGGAGTTTGTTGTGCTCTAGGTGTGGACTGTGTACCTGTTGATCTCACTGGAGTAGTTTGTTTTGCGATTTGTGTCGTAGTTCCAGGAGTGGAATGAACTATGCTCTAACTTATAATTGGTGTTTGAACCACTTTATATTCTATATCATCTTGTTCGATAGCATCCAGAATTTTAACTGTCATTTCTATGCTTCCATCCCATGCTTCATTCTCCACAAATTGAACATCGCGGTTGATTATAACTTTTCTTGCAATAGGATCATACAATTTGTATGTTTTTTTATCTTCAGAGTATCCAACAAATATACATTTTTTCCTTTGTTATCTAACTTTTTTCTCATCTCATCTAGAATGTGTGTGTATGAAACACAACCAAAAACCTTTTAAGTGCACAAAATTATGCTTCATACATGTTGAGGCTTCTTGAGGAACTTTGTTTTTCACACTCTTTGTCAGACATATGTTCATGATGTATATTGTATTTGGTACTACTTCATCCCAATACTCATTTGACAAATGTTTGGTTGCCAACATATTGCACGTCATTTCCATGATGGTTCGACTCTTCCTCTCTGGGACACCATTATGTTGTGGTGTATATCGCACGGTGAATTGTTTGTAAATGCCATAAACTTTACAAAAGTTTTGAAAATATCTTGAAACATATCCACCGCCTATGTTAGTTCTTAGAACCTTGATGTAATAACCACTTTGCTTCTCCAAAAGTGATTTGAACTGTTGAAAACAACCAAATACATCAGATTTATGTGTTGGAAAGTAAATCCATGTTTCTTTTATGAAATCATCAATAAATGTAAGAAAATAGGTATTGTCTCCTATAGATGGTGTTTGCATTGGTCCACAGATATATGAATGTACAATTTCCATTGGATCTTTTTCTCTGCATGACTTGCCAACTGGAAATGGCTCTCTATGTTGATTTTCAAAGATGTAGCCTTCACATATTCTTTCAGGTTTTTCAATTAATGGAAAACCTTTCACCATATCCTTTGTATGTAACAGTTTCAGACCTCCAAAGTGTAAATTTTCAAATCTGGAATGCCACAGCCAGGAATCATCCTGCACTTCAAATTGGAATGTTTCCTGCAACTTTGCATCATTATCTTCTTCTTTCTTGAAACAACGCGCACTGCCTTTTTTTTCCTTCGAACGGCGTGCACTAAATTCTTTGCTTTATTCTTTGAATGCAATGTCAGAGTGCACATGTTTTGTGTCATAGACAACTTGCGTAGTTTTTATCTTCATGGTTGGCTTCAATGTCAATGAAAACATTAGGTTTTTGTCATCTAAATTATTGTAATAAGTTGGTTGCTTGGATATATGTCCAAAATCACACAATGATTATCTTCCATGTAGATTCTATACCCTTTTTGTAACAACTATCATGTGCTCATCAAATTAATATGTTTTAGACCATAAACAAAATATACATCAAGCATAACCTTTTGCTCACCCTGTTTAGTCAAAATGTTAATACTTCATTTATCCAATATAGTGACTTCGATATTGGTTCCAAGTGTAACTTTAGTTTGGATTGAATTAACCAAACTAGAAAACAATTCTAAGTTTCATGTCATGTGATTATTGCAGCCTGAATCTAGATATCATATGTCACATGGAATTTCTTGAGCAACATTCCATTCAACTAGGGAAATTATGGGCATCTCTTCAACGTGCGCCATAAACATAGGATTGGTTGGACTATTTGAGTTGTTTGACTAATCTTGACCTTGTTTGTTTTGATTATAATGTCTCTTCCTACACTCATATGCATATTGTCCATACTTTTTATGTTAATGGCACTGGATCTTTGATTTATCAAATCTCTGATTACTTGGTTGACTGTTATTTGGATTTTGACCTCTTCCTCCATTATTTGTAGGACTGCTACCATGTCCTCCTCTAGAAGAACAGTGTCCTCTGCCTCTAGAGTTAGCTATCCATGTTTCTCTTACTCAACTTATAGATGACTACGCGAAAAATGCATTTTCTAATGACATATTTGATCTATTTAATTTGTGTTCATGATTATTGAGGGAGGATTGCATCTCATCTAGACTAAATTGACTCAGATCTTTGTTCTCTTCCAAATTCACAACAAGATAATCAAATTTAGGAGGAAGACTCCTAAGTACCTTCTCAACCACTTTCCTATCCTCTATGGATTCTCCATGAGACTTAATATGATTTATCGGGCCAATAACATGGGTGTAAAAGAAATCTACTGAATTTGTGTCTTTCATTGAGAGAGTTTCAAAATATCTTCTAAGAATTTGTAATTTTGAAATCTTAACTTTGTCCATACCTTGATAAGAAGTTTGTAATATGTCTCATGCTTCCTTGGATTTTTTTTGTTGATACAACTCTTGGGAGTATACTCTCATGCATGGTTTGATGTATGCAAAACACTGTATTCCCATCCTTCTTCTTTTGATCTTTCAAAGTATCCTTCTCAGCTTCTGTGAGAGCATTGTAGGTTTCTTAATATGTTGGTTCCACATAGCCATTTTCCAATATCTCCCACATCTTGACCCCGAAATAATGCATTCATGGTCAAGGACCATAAATCATAATTTTTACCTGTAAAAGTGGGAGGTTGCAGATTTGAAGTAGAAGCCATGATTTCACCTTACAACAGAGTTTTTGCTCTTTAAAATTGCTCTTCAAACCTACTCTGATAAACATGATCTGTATCAAATCTCAAATCTACAAAAATTAGACAAACTATGTGCAGTGCAGTTGCAAAGTCCACGCAGTTAAATTTTCCATCGTTGAATTCTCAGTACTTACCGTGCCATTTCGTGGCAGTTTCAATACAACATTGTAGATTGTGCACTATGATGTTAACACTTAATAAAAAAATATATATATTCATAAATCAACACTCTGTTACTCTTAGCAGATAATCTCACAAACACAATAGAACTCAATAATGCTCATGAATATGTCAATACACAAATATATAACCCTTACAAAACACAAAAATTCTACATATCTACATAGTTGTTGTTGCTAACTATCAAATTACATTCTATGTATTGACTATCTACACACTCGGAAATATATAGACTAAGACCAAGACTTTCTATAGAAGCAAACATACTCAAATTGTTAAGACGACAATAAACAAAGTTGCGTCGAAGCGGAGTCCCTGCCAACGAGGTTAGAAAGAAAATTGTGGAAAATGGGGTGGAATTGTAAATGAAAAGAAGTGTTTAGTGCAAAATGTATATCACATAAATATTGTGTGCAACATGTATATCACGGAACATGGGGCAAAAGTAAATGACACTTGTGTTGATGGGCGAAATCGACCGTCCGTCAACGGAGAGAGTGGAACCGGTCCGGGGTTGTCTAATAACCCAAGCCGTTTGGGATGAACCACCCTGACGGGTTTAGCGGCTCCATTAGCCGATCTAAGGTCCTAAAAAAAAA
>SNQJ01S0002062.1:10313-22462 GCA_010110895.2 Picea sitchensis
CACCCATTTTTGTTGTTCTTCTGAAGATAGTCTTTGTTCCAAGAAGTATTTAAGACTATCATGATCTGTTTTGACCTTGAAGTTCCTACCTATTAGGTAAGGGTTCCATTTCTTCAATGCATGTAGTATTTTCATCATTTCCTTCTCATAAATGGGTTTGTTTAAGTCATTTCCCTTGAGTGTCCGACTTCCAAAAGCCAGAGACCTTCCTTCTTGCATTAAGACTACACCAATTCCATTTCTTGAGGCATCACATTCCACAATAAAGGTTTTTGTGAAGACTGGTGTGGTCAATACAGGAGCTTTTCACATCACCTCTTTAAGTTGTTCAAAAGTTTGAGTTGCCTCTGGAGTCCATGAAAATACATCCTTCTTAGTTAATGTCGTTAAATGTGCTACTATTCTTCCATAGTTCCGAACAATCTTGCGGTAGTAACCTACCAAACCCAAAAATCCTCTAAGATTCTTCAATGTTTTGGGAATCGACCAGTGCATCATGGTCTTAACATTGTTAGGGTATACCTTGACACCTTCATGAGATACAATATGACCCAAATAATCTACCTCCTTCACCCCAAAGAAACATTTGGATGGTTTGGCATATAGTTATTGCTCCTTTAGTAGTTGTAGAACCTTGTCAACATGGCCCACATGATCCTCCAAAGACTTACTATAGATTAGTGTATCATCAAAAAATAATAACACAAAATTTCGAAGGAAGGGCTTGAAAATGGAATTCATCAACCCTTGGAATGTGGAAGGTGCATTTGTAAGTCCAAAAGGCATGACCAAAAATTCATAATGGCCTTCATGAATTTGGAATGTTGTTTTTGGGATATCTTCTGCCTTCATTCTAATATGATGATACCCTGAACGAAGATCCAACTTTCTGAAATAGATTGTTCCATGTATTTCATCTAACAATTCATCAATGACGGGAATGGGAAACTTATCTTTAATAGTGATCTTGTTGAGCTCTCTATAATATGGGCACATACGCCATGAGTGATATTTCTTGAGTACCATTACCACTGGTGCAGAGTAAGAACTTTGGCTAGGTCTAATAATGAAGTAATATTGACTATTCATTACATATTCCCTCGTATTAATATTGATCTTATTGCATTTTCCTGAGAAATTGATAGTTCCTCCATCTGCAATCATTACTTGAAACTATGGTGCTGGATATACAAAAAAATTGACATCTTTGGCTAATTTATAGTGAATGAAATTATGAGTACTACCATAATCAATTACGACTATTACCTTTTTATTTTTTATATATCCTTCAATCTTGAGGGTTTGAGGAGTGCTAATTCTAGCCAATAAATTACACGATATCGTGGGATTCAACTCTTCAGAAGAAATCACTTCTACATTTTCATCTTGATATGGTTCTTGTTCTTGTTCTTTTTCTTCTTCCTCTTCACAATCTATATAGAATAATTTATTCTCACCACACTTATGTCCCTTATTGTACTTGTTGTCGCATTTAAAGCATAAACATTTTTCTTTTCTTTCCTCCAATTGTCGAGCTGTCAACCTTGTAGGTTGAGGTGTTTTATAAGAAGGAACATTATTCTATCGATAGATGTTAGGAGTGGTCTTTCTAGTAGCCATAACCATATTTTTACTTTCAACATTTCTTGCCACCCTAAATGCATTCTCCAATGATTTGGGTTCCCAAGGGAGAACGTCATGTTGAATGTTATCCTTTAAAGTTCCTATGAATACATCAATCAAGTGCTCATCTGGAATATTTGTTACCTTTATATTCAATCTTTGAAATTTCTCAATGTGCTATGTAATTGAACCATTTTTCTTGATATTTATCAATTAGCTAAAGAAGGTATTGCTCCTTGTATCCTCATAGTGTGTTATCATTTCTTCCCTAAAAATTGTCCAAGTGATGAGTGATTTATGAGAACAAATCCATCGATACAACACAAATTGGTTAGTTTCTAAATATAAAGAAGCAATTTGTACCTTTTGTGTATGTGGCACATCATGTAGATCAAAGAATCACTCCATTTGAAGTATCCATGTGATTGGATCCTTGCCATCAAACTTCCTCATATAGATCTTAGGAAAGTGGTTGGTTCTTGATTCATCTTCCTTGTGTCCTCATCATGAATTTCATGGGATACATTTTCACTTTAAGGTGTCCTCTCTATTAGGAAATTTTTCAATCCTTCCATGATCTCCCTTTTTAAACCATCCATCATACCTTGTAGTTCATCTTTTGTTATTATCTTCTTTTGTAAATCATTTATGTCCCTACACATTTCTTCACCTTCAACAAGAGTCCAAGTAGGTCTTTCTGGATGATTCTTTGGTGTAGAAGTTCCCTTTTTTGGTGGTATGTTGGCCAATTATCAATTTTAAACGTTGATTTTGAGATGGTTCTGCTAGACGATCTTTCTTCTATTGTATCTCCAACATTTCGACCCTTCTGGGTATGAAAATTTATTTTTTGTAGTTCTCTAATATTTTTTCTCTACAATGACATAGGTCTGATCAAAATTGGATGTGCCAAGTGGAAGTTTTTAGCGCTTCCATTTTTCTCTTCAATTAGAGTTGGTTTTAGTCGAGTTATGGCCCGTGTGTCCAAGTATGTGAGGTCGGGTATGTAAAAGTTAGAAGGTGGTCGGTTGGAAGTTGGAATAGGGAAGGGATGTCATAGTAAAAACATGTGTAAATAGTACAAGTTTGTTTCCCAAAGAGGCGGGTCCTGTCAAGAGGGAGTTTTCTACATACTACAAGTCAAGGCAAGTTGTTAATAGAAGTCACGTTGGCAAGTAAAGTGGCCATCATCGACCCATTATGAAGGATGTAAGAATGAAAAATCATAGCGTTCGTATCATGTATGCCTTGCAACCCTTATCAGCCTTCACTCCACACATGTGGATGTGCTATGGAAAATCTGCAGTTCAGTTCAAAACAACCAGTCGCCATGAATTCAATTTCCCTCAGCACATTTCCACCTCAAGCCTTCTCTGTTATAACTTCTGGAAGTTTTGCATGCATTCTATTCACTAGACAAGCTTATGCATTGTTGGTAGTTTTCTTGTGAGCCTAGACTGATCGAGTTTTTACATTTTGGGCCCTTGCCAAGTCCATCGTGCATAAGACAGATAGGTGTTGCACCATGGACACCCCTCAAAACATAAGACAGGGAACATAGAGTAACAGAAGCACCATGCCTGAACCTCAAAGTGACTGGGACTCGTTCTTACTCACAGTAGGCATTCCCAATGTTTCAAAGGGAGACTTCCCTATGCCCAAAACGATGATATCACACCGTGCGAAGGACAGAGTGGAAGAATTTGCACCAGAAGGAAAGACATTGGAAGCCCTACCTTCCCAACAGCACATACCCCGGAGAAGGGGAAGACCGAGAAAGAACAAATAAGTTGGGGAAACCCAAATTCAAGACGAGCCGTGTGCAAGATCGGTTGCCGAGAAATTATTTATGCGCGCTATTCGCCTAGAGCCTATCGAAGGCACCAGTCGAGAAAGCAGGGGAAGAACGAGGAGGACATACATCACAGGCACTAATGTTTGAGAACCATCCCATCAACTTAAACGGGCACAACTCGCCATCGTTGAACTTTACCAGGAAAACAGAGAGCTAAGATGACAGTTGGAAGAAAAGACCCTTGAAGTGTCAGCATCACAAGGTCATGAAATAAATGTGACGTGGATAAAGAGACAACTCCAGGAGGCACAGGATACAATCATGCAGCTATGCGAAGCACAAAGAACATCGGAAGAAAGGAATGTGAAACACCCCAAATAACATGAAGCGGTCGGGGAGAAAGTCTGGACGAACCTCGCCAGCGTGTAGAAGAAACAAGATTACCAACTTCATCTCTTTTATTTTCAAACATGCCGCATATCTTGACATTTTTTAAACAAGAATCATCCTTAGACAATTATTTTTAGTTTGGTAACGACTGGGACAATCTACCATCGATCACCACGTACGCGTCCTAACAAATGAGCAGGTGACTGGAAGCAGGGTCATTACATTAGTTGGCGAAAATATGATAGAGCCCGAAATCGTTTTGACAACCTATCAAAGGGAGACAACGACAGATCACTCTCCCCTACAATAAGATCTTGTTGAAATCAAACACCCACAACAAGAGACAAGCGGTTAGGATGTGGTCGAACACAGTTGTTTTCTATTTTTAGAAATAGGTCATACGAAAGGTCATGGAACATAAGAAGGCCAGTTTCCTAGATTCTAGAGATATTATCTAGAGAGAAGGGCAGACCAAGTGACGCCTTTTCCTATATATTTTATGTTTTCAATGTAAGCCAGGTTGGTTGGCAAAATTAGTATAGACAATGTCTATTGAATGTAGTTTGAGTCCGATCGAAATTTAATGCAAAAGTCCTGAAGCTTTGATGAAAAGATTCTAATTTTAGCATTTGGATGTATTGTTTCCTTCCTTTGCATGCGTTCTTTATGTACTCTTTATTCATATCTATTTCTATCTAAATAGAACATATTTTTGAACCTAGGATTCACTGCGCAGTGCCCTGGGATTCGCGCCATTTAAACAAAATGTTTTCCTCTAAGTTAAACTCTGAATTCATCCTTAGCAGTGCTTTGAGTTTCTTTCTATTTTTTCTCCCCACCTCACAAAATGATTTTACAATGAAGACTATTTCTTACTTAGCCTTTATCCTCTCAAGTTCATTCACTGAGTCATTTGTTTCTATCTTTTTCGCGAACCGACTCCATATCCCTAGGTCTTACTCTCTTGCGCCAATATAGTTGGAACCCATTATTTCAAAGGTGTTAAATCTAGCCAACATCTTTAAAGACATATCCCGCGCTGAGACAGTGTCTCCTGAGAGATCCCTCTCCATGTCTGAAAGGCTAGTTTCGGGTCTCAAAGTTGGTTGAAATAGTTACATCTGTCGTCTGTTTATCAACCGAACAGATTTATAGAGTGCTAACATTATGGCGTCGTTGTCGGGGACGGAATTGAATAAAATTTCTTTGGGAGAATGACTAAAGTTGCAGTTTTGACCCCTGAGCATAACAGATGGACAAACACCTATACTGGCTGAAAACTTTACCCTAGCAACTCCAGTAAAAAATACCAGTAGAACTAAGTAGCACAGTTCATGAACCCTAGCTCCGAAGATGATCTATACCCAAGTTAATCCTGACCCAAACCCTGTACAACCTATGTACAACCCTGAGAAAATTATGTGTAGGACTAGACAACAAGCCCTGGACCCATTATATTACCTAGACAGAAGCCTGTCCTTACCCAAAGATTGCGTGCAAATCATTGACAACCTTGAGTTTGACGCATTCTTTGAACAAACCATGTTCAGGTCTAAGTCGGAAACCATCTTGGATGAGATATTTTTCGACCAGAAGAGATTCCAAGCCCTAGTGTCTAATAACATCCCTCAAATACCCAACCCTCCTAGAGTCATGGCCGCCAAATTATCATCGTAATTCTACCAACCCAACTACATGATTTTCCCCAAAATTACAGCCATAGGATTAAGCTCTATGATGTTGAAGAGAACATTTCAACCCAGAGGCATCTGGATTGGTTCAACAATTTCATCGACCTAGAGGAGGTGGAATATGCATATGAAAAAATGAGGTTCTTCACACAAAGGTTTTTTGGGGAGGTGAGGAAATGGTTCAAATCCCTCTCGACTGCAAGAATTTGAGACTTCATCATGTTCGAGACGTCTTTAATTACTAGATGGGGAGACAAGAAGAAACCCTTGCAGTTGTTAATGTAGTACAATAATATGAAGAAGGAACCGGAGGAGACAGTGCAAGAATTCTCAGCCCGTTTCATGAAGGTTTATAACTTGATTCCTATAGAAGTCCAGCCACCCTCGGTGCTGCACAGTTGCGATACACCGACTCCTTCGACAACGATTTTGCCTTGCTATTGAGAGAAAGAAGATCAACAAATCTAGACGTAATAATGAGAAATGTGATCGAATTCGAGGTAAATATGATGGCATCGAGGAAGATCAAACAAAGATTCAACAAAGGCGATAAGAAACCCCAAGGAGATGCACAACCATCCACATCTCAATCCTCGAATGATAAGTTCGATTTGATGATGAAGACGATGGAGAAACTAATGGAGAGAATGCCCATGGGAAACAAACCTACCTCCCGAGAATAGTAGGACCCCCAGCCCAGAAATCAGAACCTCATAAGGGGTCAAGTTCCTCAAATTAGACAGAGGGAACAGAGGGAGAAGAGAGATTAGGGCGACCAGTAGACAAGGCCTTCGTTCCAAAACAATTACGCGGACTAGGATTTCGATCAGATGTTCGAAGACCAAATGCATTGTTGTGATGACAAGAACCCACACGTGTTCTTAACAAAGGGAGAACATGATTGGTACAAGAGAAAACATGATGATTTTATGCTGGAGATAGATGATGCATTGTTTTTGGAAATGGATGATGCATCGTCCTGGGAAACAAAAGAGTTCATAAAAGGTTATCAGAATGCCATCAAGCAGTTTCAGAAGCGATATAACCTCAGGAACAAGGAGGTACATACTGAACCTCAATAGACAAATCACATAAGGAAATCTCCTATGGACACCCCTTCCACAATCCGATCGGGGCTAGACAACCCAACCAAGGATGCAACTGAAAAATCAAAGTCAAAGGAGGAGGCCCCGAGGAAAGCGACAGAAATGAGCTGGGAAGTGGGTGGAAAAGGGGTAGAGAAGGTCTATCCTCATTTTAACTTTGAGCATGAAATTCCCAAGATCAAAATCTATGTCCCCTTTAACGAACTTATCAGAAAGGGTGAATATCGGAAGAAAATTAATAAATTGATGAAAATGGGAGCGACCCCTGATACTTTGAATGTCCAAGGTGTCCACCCTGCTATTATTTTTGGTCCACGTGTTGAAGAGATAAGTGATACTAAGGACGCCCCTCCATTCTACATCATTCTAAAGGTTCATGACATGACCCTGCATAACACCATGTTAGATTCAAGTGCGTCTCACAACCTCATGTCGAAGGTGATCATGGAAGAATTAGGTTTGGACATCACTAAGCCTTATAAGGACCTTTTCTCTTTTAATTCGAGGAAAGTCAAGTGCTTGGGCCTCATCAAGGAATTGGTTTTGTCGTTGGCCCAAATTCCTTTGAAGAACATGTTTATGGATGTGGTCGTGGTGGACATACTCCCTAATTTTTCCATGTTATTTTCTAGGTCGTGGGTTGTGAAGTTAAAAGGGACCCTGCAAATGGACATGTCATATGCCACCATTCCTATCTTTGGCCAGGATAGAGGATTGTACATAGAAGTGTTTCTTAAATACATGGTAAGTAGAAAGACGCATCCAAATAACCATCCTATATACTCCATCGACACTGAGGTTGGTTCCTCTATATTATACAATGACTTGGGTTTTAAAGAGGAGGAGCCAACAACCATCATGAAAGATGATGAGGAAACCGCATGGCAAGTAGCAGAGTGCACTGACCTAAAGAACAACGTGGAAAATGAGATATGAAACTTGATTTTTGATGGAGTTGTCAGTAAGGAAGGAGTAGGTGTCGGCATATGGATAAGCCCCCCTGAGGTGGTCACAAATTTGTACTCATACAAGCTCACGTTTGAATGTAAAAACAACATGGCCGAGTATGAGGCACTGATATTGGGCTTGAATTTTTTGAAAGAACTGGGTGCAAATAGGATAGCAGTGCATGGATACACCAAGTTGATTATAAACCAAGTGAAAGGCATATATCAGTCCAAACACCCCAGGCTGAGAGCATATAGAAATTTGGCGCTGGACCTCCTCAAAGAATTTTCAGAGTACAATCTATCTGCTATCCCAAGGGAGAAAAATCAAGTCGTCGATGTGTTGGCCACCTCAGCCTCGGTTTTTAAAGTCCCCATATTCTCAAACAGAAAATATGATATCAAAGTCAAACATAGGCCGACAATGCCCGATAATATCAAACATTGGCAGGTGTTTTAGGATGACAAACAGGTGGAGAGATTTCTTCAAATGAGCGACGGGTTCGCTAACATAAACATCGATGATGAGTGTTTCTGCGAGGAAGACAAGTGCGTGGATGCATGCAGTAATGAAGACCCTTTCCATAATGAAATAGCGAGAAGGGACATAGTACAATTGAAAAACAACATCATCCCAAAGGGGCTAGTTCCGTTGGAAAAGATGTTTAACAAAAATGACGTGGCTAGAAATCCAAATATCATTTAAAACAATGAGGATGTCAAAGACCGCAACATCGGGACTAAGGAGAACCCAAAAATAATGAAATTTTTTAAAACACTCAGTCTAGAGGTCAAAAAAGACTACATCAAGCTCATGAAGGATTTCCCAGATGTTTTCGCTTTGAGCTATGACGACTTGAAGGTGGATGACACTAAAGTAATCCAACACGTAGTCCCTCTCAAAGAATACCAGAGGTTGTTCAAACAAAAGTTGCGACGGATAAATCCCCTACTGTTGTTGCTAATTGAAAAAGAGGTAAAGAAACTCTTAGAAGATAAAATTATCATTTATTTAAGGTTTTCTAAGTGGGTGGCCAACTTGGTACCGGTTAGAAAAAAGAGCGGCGAGATAAGACTGTGTGTGGAATTTTGAAAATTAAACAAAGTGTCCCTCAAGGATCACTACCCTCTTCCTAAAATGGACTATATCCTGCAAAAGGTGGTGGGGTCCTAGAAGATGTCCATTCTATATGGTTTTTCGAGTTATAACCATATCATGGTACACCCAGATGAAAGGGAAAAGATGGCCTTCATGACCCCATGGGAGACGTTCATGTATGCCAAGATGCCTTTCGGCCTGATGAACGTTGGTGCCACTTTCCAAAGGGAAATGGACATAGAATTTCTAATGAAAAAGACAATTTCATTGTGATCTATCTGGCTGACATCACGATATACACTGCCTCTGACGAACAACACCTCAAGCATATGAAGAAAGTTTTCCAGAACTGTAAGAAATTCAGCATATCACTGAATCTGAATAAATCACATTATGGGATGGAAGAAGGCAAGTTGTTGGGGAACATTATCTCGAAAGAGGGCATTAAGATAGACCCCATCAAGGTTGAAGGAATATTGAAAATCAGCACTCCGCGCAGTAAGAAGGAAGTGAAATCCTTCCTTGGAAAAGTAAACTTTTTGAGAAAATTTGTCCTGAACCTGGAAAAGATTATAAAACATATCACCTGCATGCTCAGAAAGGGGAGCGACATCAAGTGGAACCCGGAATACAGGAAGTCATTTGAATATATCAAGGTGGCGCTGACTAGAGCTCATGTGCTAGCCAATCCAGACTTCACGAAATATTTCATCCTATTTTCATTTGCCTCGGAGCATAAAGACGAGCAGAACTTCGTGAAGCCCATAGCCTATTTCAATCGAATTTTGAGGGATTCTCCACTAAGGTACAACATTATGGAGAAACAAGCATATTCCTTAGTGAAGGCCCTAAAGGAGTTCAAAGTGTACATATTACACTCCCATTTTATCGCTTATGTACCCAACAATTTGATCAAGGATATCCTAACTCAGCCTGACCCAGAGGCAAGGAGAGGCAAATGGATAGCGGCCATGCTGGAATATTATCTCAAAATAAATACCATGAAGTTGATTAAAGGGAAAAGGATTTCAAAGTTTATGGTGCATTCAGACTATGACGTCGTGGGGATAAAATTCATCACTGATCTGTCAGAGAATCCTCAGGAAGAAACAACTGCATAGGTATCTCAGGATTTCGTTGATTCGCTGTGGTATATAGACATCATCTATGTCCTAAGGAATCTGCAAGCCCCTCCAGGTTTAAGTAGGACCAAGGCCAGATTTCTAAATCTCAAACAGGTTAAGTTCTGCATCCTGGATAGTTCACTACATTAGAAAGATCCCAGAGGGATATTGCTAAGTTATTTGCTCGAAAATGATGCAAAACAAGCTATCAAAGAATTTCACAAAGGAAACTATGGAGGACACCATTACTCGAAAACCACTACGCACAAAATACTAAGAGTGGGTTACTATTGGCCTACCATCTTCACAGACGTATACAAAGAAGTGTCCAGCTGCCACGACTGTCAGATTTTCGATGGAAGAAGAAAGTTGGAGCCCTTGACACTAAAGGTGATCTCAGTCGAAGCACCTTTCATGTAATGGGGTTTGGATTTCATAGGGGAAATAAAGATTCCATTCTCAACATAGCACAAATGGATACTCAGGGCCACAGACTACTTCACGAAATGGATAGAAGTGGTCCCCATGAAGTAAGCTACCGACGCAGTCATCATCCAATTTTTGTAGACAAATATCTTGTCGAGATTTGGATGCCCCGTCAATATCATAACAAACAACGCAGCCACATTCAATTCCAACAAGATGGAGAAGTTTTTTCAGGATTACAATATAACCTTGTGGCATTCTGCAGTGTACTACCCACAAGGAAACGGGTTAGCAGAATCATCAAATAAAATCCTGACCAGGATCATCAAAAGACTCCTACAAAACAATAAGAAAGCTTGGCATAAAAAAATTATTTATGCATTGTGGGTAGACCGAGTTACCACCAAGAAGTCCATCTCAACGTCGCCTTTTCAGATCATATACAACGCAAACAAAATTTTCCCTACCACGCTGAGGTTTCCCTTCAAAATTCTTTTGCAAGAGCAGGAGGCCGAGCTATATGACATGCAAAGGAGAATAAATTAGTTGGTTCAAACGCAGTAGATGAGGGATCAAGTGTACAATCGATCACAACTCCACCAATAGAGGATGAAGAAAAAATTTGACAAGCATTCTAAGCAAGATGAATTTTGGTTGGGTGATCTAGTGTTGAAATGGAATGCGAGAAATGGGGATAAAGGAAAGCACAATAAATTCGATAATCTGTAGAAGGGTCCATTCAAAATCGATGCACATCGCGGAAATAATGATTATTTTCTTAAAGAACTAAATGGAGAGTGCGTTGGTTGGGGGCCTGTAAATGGCAGGTTCCTCAAACATTATCTGATGAAATAAGATCCGTTAAAGTCACATATCATTGTAAATAGTCATTTTATCTTTTGTGTCGATTCAGTATGTCAATAGAAAATTGAATCCTGAAGTGAAGGCCCTGAGTTTCTGTTGAATCTTTTAGAAACTGTGTCGATAGGTTTAGGTTGCGTTTGTCTTTCATATTTCATTTTCTGAAAGTCGAATAAGGCCCAATGGTCAGGCACCTAGTCTATTGTTCTCTGCTACCTCACAGGGAGGATAGCATCCTCCTTGGATCCAGCTGTTAGCGTCGTGATTTTTCTCTTCAATTAGAGTCGGTTTTAGTCGCATTATGGCATGTGTGTCCAAGTATGTTGTTAAATTTGGCAGCATCGATAGTCAGTCTCCAATGAGAGGCCATATGGGCTACCCTGAGGCTAGCCAGGGAGATTTGGAGAATCAACCTGTCTTGTGAGGTATTGACAAAATCCAGGGGGAATGTACAACCTCTGTGAGTCAAACCAAAATTCACAACGAACGAGATGTTATGTGATTCTAATGCAAAATTCATGGGGAACGTACAACCTCTATGAGCATAGACAGTCTAGTGAAAAATTCAGGAGGAATGTAAAACCTCTGTGAGCATAGAAAGGCTAGTGAAAAATTCAGGGGGAACATACAACCTCTGTGAGCCTAGTGAAACCTTGTGAGACATGAGAAAAATTCAAGGCATCTAGAAAAATTTAGGTTAAATATAAAATTCCTATGAGCTAGAAACAAACGATATTCCTAATATTGCAAATGATATAAATGTATTGATCTAGTGCGTTGGTGATCCCAATTTTATGAGCAGAATGAAATGACTACAGATTATTAACAGGTGTTTAACAAAAAATAACAGAGGAACAATAAAACTAGTTTTCTATTCAATAAGGAAATAAGCTAAAACTGTAAAAGGAAGTGGAAAACAAGCTTGTTGGAATGGTGGTGGCTTATCTCTGAGAAGAGATGTGATGGTTGCGCTCATTTGCAAGAAGATGATTACAATGAGGCTCTGAAGGCCATTTTACAATAAACAGGAATTCCAAAAACCCTAGACATCCAAAAACCTAACCCTAGGAGATGAAGCGCCAAAAGT
>SNQJ01S0002062.1:22512-46523 GCA_010110895.2 Picea sitchensis
GGGTAAGTTAGTACATCAACTTCCCAGGGTCGTAACATTTTCATACGATCTTCGTTTTAGGTGCATGATAGCCCGCTGGAAAGGTATCTTCGAGGAGATTCATTTTGGGGGAAACATATAAGGAACTTCCATGTTTCTCCCCATTTTCCCAAAAAACATTGTTTAGGGCCTCAAAACGGCTTTGGAAGTTTCAGGACCCAAAAAACTGCTAAAAGTAGTAAATTACCAAAATTGCCAAAAAATTGTTTTGAGCCAGTTGGAAAAGGTGGGTGGCCACTGATATCCACCTGGATCAATCCTCCCTCCTTAGGAAGAAATGGTCTCCATTGTGTTTATTTCCCCCATCAGATGAGGAAATTTCTACTGAATTTGGACCCAGGTGAGCCACTTGCCTTGATGCAAGAGTTGCCCTGCTTTGATGACTCGATAAAGCTGGATCCTTTATTGTCGAGTGCCATTGATATTTGTGTCCACAATATGATCACTCGATGCCTATTGTATGTATTCGGGGTTGAGCTCTGTTGGTTTCATATATTATGCTACTTCTAACATGTCCAATAATGGTGGGAAATAAGTGAGAAGCAAATCCACGTTGAACACTGGGTGTAGGCCAAGGAAAGGAGGAATGTTGAGCTCAAAAGAATTATCTCCCATGGCCTTAGTGATGGTGTATGTCCCATAACAGAGTGGGAGAAGCTTCTGATGGGGTCTTGTAAGGCGTTCTTTCTACAAGTGAAACCAAACTTTGTCACCCACTTGAAACTTATGCGGCACCCGATGTTGATCATGGTGTTTCTTGTACTTGTCATTGGACTTCTGTAGGATATCCTGAACCTGTTGGTGAATGTGTTGGATACACTCACTGAACTAGGTGGCTTTGTCAACTTCATTTGGAGTAGGAGATGAGTCAGTCGAGGTGACCACAAGAGGAAGTGTAACATCTATGGGACCCAATGGTTGGAATCCCAACCCTGCCTTAAAGGGGTTATGGTCGGTTGAGCTATGCATGGCTCAGTTGTAGCTATGTTGGACATAGGGAAGGATCTCAAACCATGTGAGAGGGTTCTTGGAATTATACATGTGAAGGATATGCACAATCATTCAATTTATGACCTCAGTTTGGCCATCTTTCTGGGGGTGGAAGGTCGTGGATTTGGTGATCTTGGTGTCTAGCAGTGACCAGAGACTCGACTAGAATGTGCTGAGAAATTGATTTTCCTTATCCGAGACAATGGTTTGTGGGATTCCAAAATGTACCCAGACTCGTTCAAAGAAGAGCTTGGAAGTGGCCTCTAATGTGATGCTCTTCTTGCAGGCAACCATAATCTCCATCTTAGAAAAGTGATCAACAACAACAAAAACACAGTCATTTTCATGCTTGGTGGATAGGAGGCTCGACATGTAGTCCATTGAGATGGATTCCCATGGCCTGTCAGGAGTAGGAAGAGGGGTGTACATGCCCTATTTCTTAGTGGTAAGTTTGGCAATAGTGCAGGCAGTGCAGGACCTAATATACCTGCTAACCTCCTGTCGAAGTTTCGGCCAATAAATTTGTTTTTGTAGCATCGCCACTATCTTTTCAACGCTGAAGTGTCCTGCCACCCAAATGTAGTGGGATTCCCAAATCATCTTTTCTCGCTCGCTTGATGGAACATAGATATGGCCCAGACGACACAACAACCCATCATGAAGATGGAAATTATCGACAACTACATTTGTTCCCAACATTTGGTAGGTGGTGGCAAAGCCTGGGTCTGTCTCATAGAGTTGGGGCCATCCAGAGGTCTCATGGCCACAAGAGTCTAGCACTGTGGTGAGTGTCACGACTGGCAGTCTACTAAGGCAATCAGTGACATGGTTGGTGTTTCATGTTTTATACTTGATGTTGAGGTGGAATTGTTGCAAGTATGTGGACCACTTTTGATGGCGGTCATTCTTCAATTTTACTTGTGTCTGCATGAATTGCAGTGACTTATGATCAGTGTGGATTAATGTCTCCTTCCCAAGAATGCAATGTCTCCACTGGCGAAAGGATTGCACAATGGAGTAAATTTATTTTTCATAAGTAGGGTACTTATGGACAGCATCTGATGGTGTCTCACTATGATAGGCCACGGGGTGGACGTGTTGAGTGAGAATGATGCCTGCAACATATTCTGAATCATTTGTCTCAATCTCAAAGGGTTGTTGCAGGTCTGGTAGTGAAAGTACTGTGGCTGAGTACAAGCGTTACTTCAAATCATCAAACACTTGTTTTTGGGACCGACCCCACACAAATTTTTCCTTACCACCACCCCTAGTTATTTGGTTGAGGGCCCATGCAATATGGAAGAATCCCAACACGAACCTGCGGTAGAAATTGGCAAGCACGAAGAAGCTCTAAAGAATAGTGAGTGTTGTTGGGGCTGGCCAGTCACGGATGACTTAGATCTTGTCTAGATCCACATGTATGCCATTATGATCAACGATGTAACCCAGGTAATGGACCTTATCCATGCCGAAGGAGCATTTTTCTAAGTTGGTGTATATCTTCTCCTGCCGCAGGGTGTGCAAAACCTGTTGAATATGCTGCAAGTGTTTGACCCAAGTCTTGTTGTAAATGAGAATGTCATCTAGATACACCACTACAAAAGTATTGGTGAATGGTTGGAGGATATCGTCCATCATCCTCATGAAAATGGTTGGAGTATTTGTCAAACCAAAGGGCATGACCAACCATTCAAAAAGACCTTCCTTTGACTTGAAGGTGGTATTCCATACTTTTGTTTGTTATATCGGGACCTGGTTGTAGTCAAACTTCAGATCAATCTTACTGAAGTATTTGGCACCCATGATTTGATCAATAAGGTTGTCGATACGAGGAATAGGGTACCGGTTTCTAACTGTGATTTTATTCATAGCCCAGTAATCAATGCAGAGTCAGCAGGTTCCATATTTCTTATGTACTAGCAGGATTGGGCTCCCACAAGGTGATGAGCTGGGATGGATGTGCCCCTTATGAATTAGTTCTTGGATATGTCACTTGATCTCCTCATTCTCTAACAGAGAGCGGTGATAGACTATCCCATTGGGCACTGGTGTGCCAGGGGTCAGATCGATGGGGTGCTTGACCTGGAAGTGGAGAGGTACCCCGGTAGGTGAGGAGAAGATATCTGAGTATTCTTCCATGACCTTATCTACTTTCTTCTATTGTATGGAGAGGTCGGCCGCAGTGACCCTCGATGTGGCTGTGATATTTTGCTCATTCTGAGAGTGAATCATGAAGAAGACAAACTTCCTCATCTGAGAGATGGCCTTCCTGCATTTATTAGCAAAGATCAAGGAAATAGCACTAGGTGGGATTGCCTTGGGTATCCTATACAATTTCCTATTCAAAGTAATAATAACACTACGAGGCATAGACTCATATACAACATGACATTAACATAAATAAGGTTGGCCCAAAAGAACATCACAAAACTCGAGAGGAGAAACATCACACAATACCTTGTCTTTGAAGGGCTTGATGTCGTACGACAGTCGGCACTATTGGCTAACGTAGAGATCGCTTCCTTGGCAAAGCCATCCAATGGTGTAGGGTTGTGGGTGCAGCATTTTCGGTAGGGCCAGCCACTTGATGAACTCTGCTGAAATGAGGTTCTTCTAGCTACCTCTATCAATGATGAAGTGCAGCGGGGTGCCTTTTACCCACATTTGTGAATGGAAGAGGCGCTCTCCTTCTTCTGGCTCGTCTTCACCAGGTTGGAGCTTGGTAGTAGCAATGATGGCACTGGGTTCCACGTCAATGATCCATATTCCCCTTTATGGTTCTGACTCAGAGTCAAAACCTGCATCTAATTTAGATTCTTTCACTTTGGCCACTAGCGACGACTTTGAGCGGTAGTCAACAATGTTATGCCAAGGGCTCTTATGGAAGTCGCACCACTTTCTGGTATCTTTGTTTTTATTTTTGATGTCCTTCTTTGCTTACATCTTGGAATGGTTGTCCCGATACTGTCCATCATTTCTCTATTCTTTTTTCTGTGGGTTGGAGCCGCCCTTTCCTGGATTTTGTTGTGAGGGGTTCCCGGGACCAAATTTGTACATCTTTTGTTTGGGCCTCTCCTCGATTTTGATGGCATATCGGTAGGTCGCAGCCAAGGATTATATGTCCAGAAATTCAATTTCAGTCTAGATGTATCTATGCAGAGCACCACAATACTTGAGAACCATATGTCACTCTGGATATTTGATACCCATTTTGGTGCGCAAGGTATGGAAGATATTTGTGAAATCTAGCACTGCTTGGTCTCTTTCTTGTCGCAGGGTGGTCCATTTGGTATACAAGTCATCATAACTTTCGACGGGGGAGTATTGTTCCTTAATAGCATCCTTGAAGGATTCCCAAGTGGCTGTGACTGTAAATAATAAGGGTTCCTCTGTTTCATTTTGCTCACAGAAATTTTCCCACCAATCTTTGACATGGGGAACGGCTTTGAGGAGCACAAAATTAATCTTTTCTCTATTTGAAAAGTTGTGGACAAAAAAACACCCTTCTAGTAGATTCAACCATTTGTCTACAACATCTGTGTCTATATGACCTACAAATATAGAAATATCAAAGTTTATTTGTACCTTGAAGGGGGCGGTGCCTCCACTCGAAGACGATGTGTCACCTGTTGGTAGTCGCTGAAGGATTTGCGCGAAACTATCCATCATCTCGTTCCTCTATTGCGTGAGGGAATCCTCAAGAAACATTTTGAAAGGATCTCATGTCTTGTCATATTTATTTTCTCCTACCATTAGAGGTCACTTGGGCATGAGAGATATTTTTTCCTCAAGAGAAACAAGCTCGATACCCAACTCTTTGTACTCTGACCTCGTTGGGGACATGCATTAAGATGACAAGGAGAAGACCGCTCTGATACCACTAATCCAGATTTTATGAGAAAAATGAAATGACTACAGATTATTAATATGTGCTTAACACAAAATAACAGATATTTAGTAAAACAAGTTTTCTATTCAATAAGGAAATAAGTTGAAACTGTAAAATGCAGTGGAAAACAAGCTTGTTGGAATGGTGGTGGCTTATCTCTGAGAAGAGATGTGACGGTTGCACTCATTCACAAGAAGATGATTACAATGAGAATTTGAAGGCCTTTATACAATAAACAGGAATGCTAAAAACCCTAGACATCCAAAAACCTAACCGTAGGAGATGAAGCGCCAAAAGTCATGTGGGCCTCGTTTGGGTAAGTTAGTACATCAACTTCCCGGGGTCGTAACTTTTTCATACGATCTCCGTTTTAGGTGCATGATAGCCCATTGGAAAGGTTTCATCAAGGAGATTCATTTTGGGGGAAACATCAAAAGAACTTATATGTTGCTCCCCATTTTCCCAAAAAACGTTGTTTAGGGCCTCAAAACGACTCTGGAAGTTTCAAGACCCGAAAAACTGCTAAAAATAGTAAATTACCAAAATTGCTAGAAAATTGTTTTGAGCCAGTTGGAAAAGGTGGGTGGCCACCGATATCCACCTGGATTAGTTGGCACATGTAACATTATCCACCAAGAAGAGAATTTTGAATTTCCTTGTAAAGAGTCAAGTTGTAACTGAAGTCTCAAGTCTAGTTCTATTTTAGAACTAAAGTGTAATGCTGAGCTGTAACTGAAGTCTTAAGTCAAGTTCTATTTTAGAACTAAAGTGTAATGTTGAGTTGTGACTGAAGTCTCAAGTCTAGTACTATTTTCAAAATAAAGTGTAATGTTGAGTTGTGATTGAAGTCTCAAGTCTAGTACTATTTTCGAACTAAAGTATTCCAATCTCAAGTCTAGTTCTATTTTCAAACTAAAGTATAATGCTGAGTGGTAACTGAAGTCTCAAAGTCTAGTTCTATTTTCGAGCTAAAGTATACAAGTCTCAAGTCTAGTTCTAAGTTCGAACTAAAGTATGAATTTGAGTTGTGATTAAAGCATGGAAACAAGCTACAATTTTGATTCTCTCCTCTTCTCCTCTTCAGCCTATATAAGCAGAGTTCGACTCCTCTCTTCAACACAGTTTTGATATGCAGGTTAAGGGAGAAGCAATAGAGGAGAATATAAGTGATAAAGAGGCAGCATACTAAAGCAACATATTAGTGTTGTATATAAGCAATAGAAGCTTCATATCAGAGGCATATATGAGCAACATATCAATGTTGTATATCAACAATGGAGGTAGCATATCAGAGGTGTATTTCAGCAAGAGCTATTAGGTCTTTGTTAGGTTAGAGTCATATTGGAAAGATATTTAAGAGAAGAACATTCATGGTGGATATTTGTAAGTGATCTTACATTATTAATGAAATAAAGGAATCCCATTTGCTGGGGTTTTTATCCTTGTACAGGGTTTCCCCAAGGTATATGTGTTGTTGATGTGCATGCTTACTTATCTACATAGTTATTACTATTCGGTTATGATTTCATATTGTTGAAGTGTACTAAGATGGAATCAAAGTGTTGAAGAAAATAAAATAATTAATCTGCATAAGAAATCAAGATCATAATTTAACATATGTGAGGTCAAGTACGTAAAAACAAATGGGTTGAATTCAGCAGGTGGTTGGTTGGCCCTTGGAATTGGGAAGGGATGTCAGAGTCAAAACATGTGTAAATAGTACTAGTCTGTTTCCCAAAGATTCGGGTCCTATCAAGAGGGATTTTTCTATGTACTCCAGGTCGAGGCAAGTTGTTAATAGAATTCACGTCGGCAAGTGAAACGTTCATCATCGACCCATTATAAAGTTTGAAAGAATGAAAAATCGCGGCGTTCGTATCATGTATGCCTTGCATCCCTTATCAGCCTGCACTCCACACACATGGATGTGCTATGGAAAATCTATAGTTCAGTTCAAAACATCCATTCATCGTGAATTTAGTGTCCCTCGGCATATTTCCACCTCACGCCCTCTCTGTTATAAATTATGGAAGTTATGCATGAATTCTATTCACCATCCAAGCTTATGCACTATTTTTAGTTTTCTCGTGAGCCCAGACTGATCGCGTTTTTTCGTTTTGGGCCCTTGCCAAGTCCACTGTGCATAAGACAAATAGGTGTTTCACCATGGAAACCCCTCGAAAAATAAGACGGGGCACACATAGTAGCAGAAGCGTCAGGCCTGAACCTCAAAGTGACTGGGACTCGTTCTTACTCACAGCGGGCATTCCCAAGGTTTCAAAGGGAGACTTCCCTCTGCTCGAAATGATGATATCACACCATGCGAAGGCCAGAGTAGAAGAAGCTGTGCCAGAAGGAAATACATTGGAAGCCCTACCTTCCCAACAACAGATACACCAGAGAAAGGGCAGACCAAGAAAGAACAAAGAAGCTGGGGAAACCCAAGTTCAAGACATGATGTGCGCAAGATCGGTTGCCGAGAAATTACTTATGCGCGCTATTTGGATAGAGCATGTCGAAGGGACCAGTCGGGAAAGTGGGGGAAAAATGAGGAGGATAGACATAGAGGGCACTAATGTTCGAGAACCATCCCGGCAACTGAAACAGGTGCAACGCACCATCTCCGAAATTTACCAGGAAAATAGAGAGTTGAGACAATACTTGGCATAAAATACCCTTGAAGTGTTAGCATCACAAGGTCGCGAAGGGAACGTGACCTGGCTAAAGAGACAACTCTGGGAAGTAGATGATAAAATCATGCAACTACACAAAGCACAAAGAACATCGGAAAAAAGGAATGTAAAACACCCCAGAGAACATGAATCGGTCGGGGAGAAAGTTCGCGCAGACCTCACCAACACGCAGAATAAATAGGATTAACCAACTTCATCTCTTGTATTTTCAAACGTGGCGCAGATCTTAGCAATTCTGAAACAAGCATCATCCTTAGACAATTTTTTTCAGTTTGGTAATGACTGCGACATTCTGCAGCCAATCGCCACATACATGCCCTAACAAATGAGTAGGCAACCGGAAGCAGGGTCGTTACATAAGATGGCAGAAATTTGACAGAGCCCTGAATCATTTTGGCGGCCTGTCAAAGGGAGACAATGACACATCACTCTCCCCTACAAGAAGATCCTGCTGAAACTGAACACCCGCGACAAGAGACAAGTGGTTAGGATGTGGTTGAATACAGTTGTTTTCTATTTTTGGAAATATGTCATATGAAAGGTCATGGAACAGAGGAAGGCCAGTTTCCTAGATTCTAGGGATATTAGCTAGAGAGCAGGGCAGCCCAAGCGACGCCTTTTCCTATGTATTTTATGTTTTCAATGTAATCCAGGTTGGTTGGAAAAATTAGTATAGACAGTGTCTATTGAATGTAGTTTGAGTCCGATCGAAATTTAATGCAAAATTATTGAAGCTTGGATGAAAATATTCTAATTGTAGAAGTTGGATGTATTTTTTCCTTCCTTTGTGTACGTACTTCATGTACTCTTTATTCATATTTATTTCTGTCTAAATAGGAATGTATTTTCAAACCTAGGATTCACAATGCCCTAGGATTTGTGCCATTTAGACAAAATGTTTTCCTCTAAGTTAAACTAAGAATTCATCCTCAGTGGTGCTTAGAGTTGCTTTCTGTGTTTTCTCCCCACCTCACACAACGATTTTACACTGAAGATTGTTGCTCTCTTAGACTTTATCCTCTCAAGTTCAGTCACCGAGTCATTTGTTTCTATTTTTTTCTCGAACCGACTCCATATCCCAAGGTCTTACTCTCTTGTGCCAATATAACCAGAACCCATTATTTCAAAGGTGTTAAATCTAGCCAACAACTTTAAATCCATATCTCGCACTGAGATAGTGTCTCCCGAGAGATCCCTCTCCAGGTCCAAAAGCCTAGTTTCGGGTCTCAAAGTTGGTTGAAATAGTTACCCCGGTCATCTTTTTATCAACTGAACAGATTTACAGAGTGCTAACAGAAGTTATGGTAACTTCCCCACAGCTTGTTGATTTTTGTGCTTTCTAGGAGATCTCACTTATATAGAGTTCCCCGCACAAAATAATTGATATACAATTCTGAAAATTGTACCAAAAATAATAAAACATGTCCACTATCCAATGAAATTGGTCTCATGCAATTTGGATACTCTAGGAATAATTTATGATTTTTTTACCCGGAACACCTTCTTGAGACTAGTCAATAGGACTAGTCAAATACCCTACCTTCCACAGGGTGTTTCTACAAATGTAAGATGACCAAGAATCTAAAATTTTTATCAAAGATACCTTAATAATTTCTATGAATATCCTTCAGATTTTACGGTCTGAAACATTACATAAAAAAAATCATAGGAAACATTCTATGATGACTAAATTCAGGATGATTCCATAACCCTATCTTACATAGGATATATCTATGAAAGTATAAGGCCTCGGGAGCTAAAATTTGAACCCAACATACCTTGATATGTATACTAAATATCCTCCAAGGGGTTCCTTCTGAAACGTTGTAGAAAAAAATTATAGCAAAAATTCCAAGGTATCTCATATGTAGCAGTGAAACCCCAAGACCTTGAGCTTTAATACCAAATGTTAAAAACCAAATATCAAGATAGCATAGAAAAACCTCAGAATAAGTACTCAACGCCTTGAAAAAGAGAAAATTTCAGATAATAAGCCTCTTCGTGGTGGAAACCTCCTTATACACCACATAAATTTCCAAATACAAGACGATTCCAAATGAAAAAGTCTCCTTGGTTTATATAGGAGACTAGGAGGTACAATTACAACTAATGGACCCAAGATGACATAAATAAAATAACATTAAAAGGGCTTAACAAGAGAGAATTATTCCCGAGTGTTATTTGTAGTGCCACTATAGCAGTTAGGTGATCGAATGACTGATCTAAAGTTAGTTTTAGAATACCTATAGGAATTTATATATACTCGAGGGTATGTGAAAGTGAAATTTTGTATACAGGTGTTGTCTAATGTTGTACTACTTGAAGGGGTTCCAAAAGGCATTACAAGGGTTTCCAACCAAGTGAAACCTCTTGTATTTCTTGCATGTATGCTTCTTCGGCCGCAATTTGACTGTCTAAATGATAGATCTTTGTGTTATATACATTGGAACACATCTCTAGCCTAGAAAAAAATTCTCTAAAAAGGAGCCAAGAAAGTTCTTTGATACCACTTATGATGTGCCAATTATAAATATCCAGAGTAGAAATTGTAGATATTACTCAAATCTATTGTTGAAAGAAATAGAATTTCAAACACAATAGACAATATGAACTAGAATATTATACCTTTATTGATATGGAAGAAATGTTCACTTTCCTCTTCGAGGGGATAACCTCCAATAGAGTAGAGCTTAGATTACAAAGGATTTCAAAGACATATTTTACAATGCTTCTACATCTTTTTATAGAACTTTCTATCTCCTAAGGAAATTCTAGAGAAGGAACTTGCTAGTAGGTGGAACCTTATAGTAATCATTGTTACAATAATCATTTTCACACTAATACATGGGCCTTATTTACATTGTTGATTAATTGGGTTGGTTGTTATTGATTTCAACCCTTGAAGCACGTCCAACAGAAAATTTTGGTAGCTCCAACAGTATGGTTAATGGACTTAATCCTTTTTTATGTATAATGGTATGGAGATTAGCATATTTATAGGTAATATTATTCTATATGGATAGTACATGTCATAGCATTTCTGATTATATGTGGAACGTCATATAACTCCTCATGGTTAGAGATTTATGGCCTTGTGAAGTTGGAGAACCCTCTTGAGTTATCTAAAATCCTCTAGACGGTCAAAGAACTCAAATTATTCTAGAAAATCCTAGAAGAAGTTGACTAGTCATAATAGGTGAACTTAGGAATTAATCATGGGTTACGTTGTTGCAATAAGAAAATAATTAAAAATAAATTGGTTGCAACTAGAAGTGGAGAGTTTAATATTTATGGATAAAATGGTTATAAGTGCACAAGTGGTTAGAAGTGGGTTATCCCTAAAAATAAGGAAGTTGGGTTAAGTCAGTTAGAAGGTAACCCCTTGAGTAAGCTACATGGAAGTATAAATAAGAGAGCAAGGATCTCCTATTAGCACATTTGAGCACATTGAATATTTATTATTGTGTAAGGCTTATTGCAGGTACTCATTGATACATATGAAGTTATGCAAGTTTGAGGTAGCACGAAGGGTTGACAGTGAAAGTTTTGGAATCACAGAAATACTAGGGCGAAGGGTTGACAGTAAAAGTTTTGGAATCAAAGGAATCACAGAAATAGAAGGTCGTGTATGTATGTGGGCTGGTAGTATAATAGGGCGTGTACATGAGTGAAAATCCATGAAATATTGAGTTGTTGAGGGTGCCAAGCTCTCAGAGTCTGAAAGAAAGCTCCCAGGAAGGTCTACAGTGATCATTTACAATGGGTCTATCTACAGATTCAAAAGGTATGTCATAATCTTATGTGTAGTTGGATATTATTGTCTTCTTGAGATATGGTTACGGGAGTTTGAGGTTTTTCCCTATATAGGGTGTTGGATGTATGGCACTTATGGTATGAGCTAGATCTATAGAAATAAAACACTGGTATGTTAGTATTATTCATGGTTCATCTTGTTGGTTCAAGTGTTGAGACATAGTTTGTATTTCTTGGTACATGGTTGAGGGTTTGGGTTGTGAAGTGGTTGTGAAGGTGTTTGTATGGTGTGAGGTTGCATATCAGTAAGGATTTGATGTCTATTCCATGTGAAGATTGTTACACTTGTTCATGATTGTAAACACATCTATGGCACATGACTAGAGATACATAGATGCACTTGGTTAAGGGTTGTATAATATGATGTATGCACATGGCACAACTACATATAAGACAAAGTGACATGTTGTAGGTTGATGTGACAGAGGAAGCAAAGTGTTTGAAGTTTCAGAAAACATGAAAACCCTAGCTTACTGAAGGTGTACACAATCTATAGTATAGACAGGCTGTGTACATATGAAGGATGTAATATAGACATGGTGCGTACATATGCGATATGCAACATATATAGGTCGCTTACCTATTGGGTTTTTTTGGTACAATATAAGTATAGGTACATGTTGGTTACAGGTCAGTGGAACAGGTTGGTTATAGGTTGTTGGTATAGGTTGGTACATGTTTACAATGGTATATCTCACAGTGATAGTGTGGTAGTGGTTTCATCATTTGACACTTATATTTCAGGGAGGTGGGATGGGGCAAGGATAGGAGGTTTTCTCCACCTTTCGGTTGTAGCCAGAGAAAATATGGGTTTGTAGCCTCCTTCTAGTTGTAGCCATATAATTGGGGAGTTGGAGCTTCCCTCAGGTTGTAGCCTGGAAATATAGGGGTCAAATCCTCCTTCCAGTTGTAGTTGGAGAACAAATGAAGTTGGTTCTTCCAATGAATGTAATTCTTAAATACATATAAGAAAAATCATTCTGTGGCTTTCTCCCGCATTGGGTTTCCATGTAAAAATACTAGTGTACTTTGTATGTGTATGATTGTTCATTTTTCATGGTTTATTTACTCTGCACTTGTTGAATGGTAATGGTATATGGATAATAAAGATAAATAACACTTACATACTTTGTTTAAAAGGATTAAAAATATATATTACCGATTCACCCCCCCACCCCCCCACTCTCAGTAATCCAACAATTGGTATCAAAAAAGGTTCCTTCAAAAATCAGTTTAACCACTGAAATGTATATCATGGAGAGAAAAAGTATGTATGAAAATAGAATACCATAGTTTGATGGACATAACTATGCATTATGGGCCATAAGGATGAAAACATATGTACAAGCACAAGGATTTGAGGTTTGGAAATCAGTTGTAGATGGATATAAAGAACCAACAATTCCACCAACAAATGAAAACGGAAGGAAACTCATTCTAAATAACTCAAAATCCAAAAATGAACTTCTGAATGGTCTTAGTGATTAAGTATAAGGAAAAGTTTATGCATTGCAAATCCACAAAGGAGATTTGGGATAAACTTCAAAATGTTTATGAAGGAGATGCAAAATTCAAGGAAACAAATCTTCAAACTTACATAGGTCAATTTGAATGAAATCAGAGGATTGGGAGAAGAAGTGGATGAATCTATAATTGTTTAAAAGGTACTAATATATCTTCCAATGAGATTTGATCCTAAGATCTTAGCACTATAAGAAAGAACAGATTTGGATTCAATAAGCATGGATGAACTACAGGGAATTTTCACAGCCTATGAAATGAGAACCGAACAGGAGAATCCAATTACAAAAGAAGCAGCATTCAAAGCATCCAATAAGTCAAAAAAAAAAGGGAAAGAAAAAGGAAAAATAAGATAGCAGCAACAGTGACATCTGAGAATACAATGAATAATTAGCCAACTTTTTCAAAAGGCTAAAAAATAGAACCAATGGAAAATATAGAGGTAAGCTTCCATTGATTTGTTTTAATTGTGATGGTATTGGTCTTTTTTGTAACAAATGTCCCCATAAGAAAAAGAAAATAAATGAAGAATATGATTCAAATAGAAAAACAATGTACAAAGGCAAGAAAACCAAAAAACAATTATTTAAGAAAAGCTTTTGCACAAAAGAAGATAGCACCTCATTAGAAGAAGATAAGGACAGTGGAAGTGAGACAAAAAGGGTTCTATTCATAGAAGTAGAAGACTCTGATGAAGAAGGAACTAAAGAAGAATATGAAGAGGCATAAGTTGACTATAGAGAGGAATTAATGAGTGCCATAGAAGTATAAAAAGGGAAAAGAAGTAAAACAAGTCACTGCAGGCAGAACTAAAAGGAAAATAAGAATCTCAAAGTTCCAACTCTGAAGAACTAGAATAGATGATCACAAAATTAAAACTGCAAGTTGAAGAAGACATAAGAATTGAAGCACTCAAATAATGGTTAGAATAAAGAGACGAGATCAATGGAAATTTGGAAGCAGAGATTGTCACATTGAGAAAATTTATTCAAAAGAAAAACATGCAGAACAACTAAAACAATTTGGAAGCAAAACGATATTATCAGCAGTCAAAGGACAAATCATGACAATTATGGGATTGGATACAATCAGAGAGAAAAGTGATCAAGATCCAAAACAACATATCAAGAAACACATCCAAGAAGCTATGTAGAGACAATCAAAGGAGACAAGAAGTTTTACAAGGAATACCACAGGGACACTCCTCCACCCAGAAGATTCATATTTGAGAATCAATGAAAATCAAAAACAAGCAGGCCTCAAGAAGAAGAAGGATTCAAAAGAGTGACTTCCTTCAGAAGATATTCAACTCCCAGGTATCAAACTATATTTTTTGGTTCATGTTATGCATGTAATGATTTTGGACATAAACCTGTAAATTGTAGAGAAAATAGAAGAAACATAAACAACTTTGAAAGTCATGCACAAAATGTTTATCCAAGAAGGCCTAGTGAAACACATAGAATAAGCTACAATAGGTTTGAATCCTTGAGAACTGAAGTGAACTACTACAAGTGAAACAACTTTGGACACATGTCTAAAGATTATAGAATGAAAATCCCTCCTAGAGAATCACAACAGAATAACAATAGTCACAGACAGGAACCTCAGCAGAGAATATGGATAATGAAGCATAATCAATATAAAAATAAAGAATGAACACTCTCTCTACAAACTAAAAACAAGAAACATGGTTGGTATGTTGACAGTGGATGCTCAAATCACATGACAAGTGATGAGGACAGGTTTCTAACTTTGAGAAATGAAAGAGATGGATCAGTCTCTTCTCGAAATGATGACTCAACTAGAATAATTGGAAGAGGCACAGTCAGAATTGGAAACAAGGATACCAAGGAATAAAATTTTATACTAGTGGAATATATGAAACATAATCTTCTAAGTGTAATTCAAATGTGTGACCAAGGTCACAAACTTGTGTTTAATTCACATAAGTGAGAGGTAAGAAAAGCAGGTTAAAGAAGACTGGTTGCAACAGTTGTAAGAACTTCAAGCAACATATATGTATTAAGTGAAATTGGAAATGAAAAGTGTTGTCTAGGAAATGAAGATGAAGTTTGGCTATGGAACATAAGGATGGGTCACATAAATTTTGACAACCTAGTCAAAGTCAGAAAAATGGAAGTAGCCAAAGAAATTCCCCAAATTACGAATCCAACCAACAACTTATGCTATCATTGTCAGCAAGGAAAGAAAACAAAGACCAAATTCAAATCAAAGGAACACTCCACAACAAGACCACTAGAAACTGTGCATATTGATCTAGTTGGACCAACTAGAACAAAGGGTTTAAAAGGTGAACAATATTTTATGTTATTGGTTGATGATTATACAGGGATGACTGCAATTTGTTTTCTCAGGAAGACGTCAGAAGAATTAGAGAAATTCAAGGTATACAATGAAATGGTTGAAAATTAAATGGATTCAAAAATCAAATGTTTGAGATCTAATAATGGAGGAGAGTTTACTGCAAAGGAATTTATTGATTTCTGCAACAAGCATGGAATAACAAGGAAATCCTCAATTGTTAGGACACCTCAACTGAATGGATTTTCCAAAACGAAGAATAGGACAATACAAGAAATGGATCTAACAATGTTAATGAATTCCAAGTTGGCAAATGTCTTTTGGGCACATGCGGTGCATACAATAGTTCACATTCAAAACAGATTAATGCTCATAAACAACAGTGAGAAAACTCCCTATGAGCTATGGAAAGGAATACCAACAAATGTGAAACACTTTAGAGTTTTTGGAAGCAAATGCTACATCAAAAGAGAAGATGGAAGAATGGGAAAGTTTTATTCTCATGTGGATAAAGACATACTTGTTGGGTACATGAGTACAAGGAAATCATACAAATGTTTCAATCTAAGTCTCAACAAAGTTGTGGAAAACATCAATGTGACAGTTGATGAGACAGGTGGATGGAAAATAAAGGAAGAAGAAAAGGAGTCGATGGAACAGGTTCACGAAGAAGAAGCAAAGGATGAAGAAGTAGTAGAAGGGGAAGATAAAGAAGATTAGATAAAAGTAGAAGAGAAAGAACAAAAATCACCTCCAAAGACACCTAGCAAAAGAATACAAAATAATAATCCCTCAGATCAGATTATCGAGAAAAAATATGCAGGAGTTCAGACTCAAAAGAAGAATTCGTTCACCAGAACAACTACACCTAACACCCTTATCTTCAATTGAACCAAATAGTTTTGAAGAATCCAACAAGAGTGAATTCTGGATAAAATCCATGGATGAAGAGTTATATTAGATAGAGAAGAATGACTCTTGGGAATTGGTTCCAAGACCAAGGTACAAGAATGTGATCGGCACAAAGTGGGTCTTCAGAAATAATTTGAATGAAGATGGACAGGTTACCAAGAACAAATCTAGATTGGTATGTAAAGGATATGCATAGGTTGAAGGTATCGACTTTGAAGAGACATGTTCCCTAGTTTCAAGAATGGAAGCAATCATATTAATCCTATCTTATGCATGCTCCAAGAATATTAAATTGTATCATATGGATGTGAAATCAACCTTTCTGAATGAGGAACTAGAAGAAGAAGTCTACATTGAGCAACCAAAAGGATTTCAGTTGTCAGAGAATGAAGATTATGTTTTCAGGTTGAAGAAGGCCTTGTATGGTCTAAAACATGCCCCCAAAGCATCGTATTCTAGACTGGACAGATATCTACAATAGAAAGGGTTCAGAAAAGGAAATGCATACAACAACCTCTACATCAAGGTAACTCAAGATAGTATTTTATTAATTGAAGTTTATATTGATGATATTATTTTTGGAAGTGATGATGACAGGTTGAGCCAGAAATTTGCAAAGGATATGCAGAATGAATTTGAAATATCATTAATTGGAGAACTATCCTTCTTTTTGGGTCTTCAGATATGTCAAAGAAACCAAGTCATTTTTATTTCTCAAACAAAGTATATCAGAGAAATGCTAAAAAGGTTCAAAATGGAAGATTGCAAACTAGTCAATACTCATATACAAACCAGTTGCAAGTTAAGTAAATATGATGATTCAAAGTCTACAGATCAAAGGAAGTACATGGTAATGATTAGCAACTTACTTTATGTGACAACATCCAAACCAGATGTAATGCAAGAAGTTGGACATGTGGTACAATTTCAAGCGGCACCAAAGGAATCACACGTTCTAGCAGTAAAGATGATATTCAAATATCTCAAGGGTACAAAAGAGTTTGGATTATGGTATCCAAAAGGAAAGGATCTATCACTTATTGCCTACATAGATGAAGATTGGGCAGGTTTCATTGATGACCAAAGAAGTAAAAGTGGAGAAACATTCTACTTGGGTGAGTGTTTGGTATCTTGGCTATGCAAGAAATAGTCATCATTATCATTGTATACAGTCTAACCAGAGTATATTGGAGCAGCAATAAGTTGTTCACATGTTCTATGGATGAAAAAAAATCTGACATATATACAGGTTGAGTATGATGAGCCCATTCTGATATAATGTGATAATACAAGTGCCATCAATATCTCAAAGAATCCAATGATGCACTCCAATACGAAGCACATTCCAATAAAGTATCACTTTCTACGAGAAAATGTTGCAGAGAGGAACATCATAGTTGAATATGTGGGAATAAAATAATGGGTTGCGGATATCTTTACAAAACTGCTTCTAAGGGAATATTTTGAGTATCTTCGACAGAGAATCAGAGTAATTTCTACTCCAAAATGAATTCTTTTTAATGCTTATCTTATATGTCTTATATTCACACGAGGAAGCACCATAAAGAGGACAATTCAATTTGGGGGAGCAGTTTCAGGAATATTTCAGTCAGGGGGAGCAACCCCAAGGATAGTTCAGTTAGGGGGAGTAGCCTCGATGGGAACTTACCTTTGCCATTGATGTCAAATGGGGAGAGATTCGTAAAATCCATGGATAGAGAGTTAGATGCTTAGAGAGAGAGAGAGAGAGAACATATACATGTTTCGAGGGGGAGTGATGGTCAGAAGGGGAAAATGAGTGATATGACTTTAGTATTGCATCAGAGTGTTGCCATCAATGCCAAAGGGGGAGATTGTTGATTAATTGGGTTGTTTGTCATTGATGTCGACCCTTTAAGAAAGTACGGCAGAAAATTCTAGTAGCTCCAACAGTATGGTTAAGGGATTTAATCTTGTTTGATGTATAATGGTATGAATATTAGTATATTTGTAGGTAATACTATTTTAGATGGATAGTACATGTCATGCCATTTTCAGTGATATGTGGAATGCCACATAACTCCTCACAGTTAGAGAGTTATGGCCTTGTGAAGTTGGAGAACCCTCTTGAGTTATCTAGAAGCCCCTAGAAGGTCAAATAAGTCAAATTATTCTAGAAAATCCTAGAAGAAGTTGACTAATCATAATGGGTGAAACTAGGAGTTAATCCTGGGTTAAGTTGTTGCAATAGTAAAATAATTAAAAATAAATTAGTTGCAACTAGAAGTGGGGAGTTTACTATTTATGGATAAAATGGTTATAAGTGGACAAGTGGTTAGAAGTGGGTTAGCCCTAAAAATAAGGAAGTTGGGTTAAGTTGTTTAGAAGGTAACCCCTTGAATAAGCATGAAGGGTTGATGATAAAAGTTTCATAATTAAAGAAATATTGAAAAAACCCTAGTTTTTGAGGTGTACGTAGGTTGTGGTGGAGAAGGGTGCATACGTACATAGAATAGAAGTATAAAAGGGCATGTGCATGTGGTAAAATCCATGAAATCTTGATTTTTTTAGGGTGCCAAGTTATCAGAGTATGAAAGAAAACTCCTAGGAAGGTCTACATTGATCAGGTACACCAAATCTATCTATAGATTCAAAAGGTATTTCATATTCTTATGTGTAGTTGGATATTGTTGTCTTCATGAGATATGGTTATGGGAGTTTGAGGTTTTTCCCTAGAGAGGGTGTTGGATGTATGGAACTTATGGTATGAACTAGATCTACATAAATATAAGACTGGTATGTTGGTATTATTCATTAGTTCATCTTGTTGGTTCAAGTGTTGAGACATAGTTTGTATTTCTTGGTACATGGTTGAGGGTTTTGGTTGTGAAGGTGTTTGTATGGTGTGAGGTTGCATATCAGTAAGGGTTTGATGTCTAGTCCATGTGAGGATTATTACACATGTTCATTATTGTACACACATGCATGGCACATGACTAGAGATACATAGATGCACTTGGTTAAGGGATGTATAATATTATGTATCCACAGGGAATAAATAAAGATAAGACACAGTGATAGGTTGCAGGTTGATGTGATAGAGGTAGAAAAGTGTTTAAAGTTTTAGAAAAGGTGAAAACCTTAGCTTACTGAAGGTATACATAAGATTTAGTATAGACATGGTGCATACATACACAAGTTGAAATATAGACAAGGCACATACATACATGAGCTGCAACATATACAGGTCATGTACCTATTGGGTTTTGTTGGTACAAGTTGATTACAAGTACATGTTGGTTACAGGTCAGTGGCACAGGTTGGTTACAGGTTTTTGGTACATGTTGGTACATGTTTACAGTGGTATATCTCATAGTGGTAATATGGCATTGGTTTCATCATTTGACACTTATATTTCAGGGTGGCGGGATGGGGCAAGGATAGGTGGTTGTATCCACCTTCCGGTTGTAGTCGGAGAATATAGGGGGTTGTATCCTCCTAGTTGTAGCCAGAGAAATGGGGAGTTTGAGATTCCCTCATGTTGTATCCTAGAAATATAGGGGGTCAGAGCCTCCTTCCAGTTGTAGCTGGAGAAAAAAGGAAGTCGGTGCTTCCAATGAATGTAATTATTAATGACATATAAGAAAAATCATTCTGTGGTTTTATCCTGCATTGGGTTTCCATGTAAGAATATTGGTGTACTATGTATGTGTATGATTTTTCATTGTTCATGGTTTATTTTCTCTGCACTTGTTGAATGATAATGGTATATCGATCATAAATATAAACAACACTTACATATTGTGGTTAAAAGGATTAAAAATCTTTATTACTGATTCACCCCCCATCTTAGTAATCCAACACTAGTGATGGCCTCCATACATAACAATAAATAATAAATCTACTTAAGGGGATAAGAAGGTTAGGACCATAATAGTTCCACTGTATCTCTGTTATTGTTCATTGTATCTTTGTTATTGTTCAATGTATCTTTGTTTTAATGTTATAGATCTGTGTTTCATTTCGTTCCGCTCATAAATCTAGATCATCTTTATTTTCCATATTATTTCTCTTCTCCTTGGGAACATGCACAAATGCATCACAACCAAATACTTTGAGATGTTAAAGTGAAAGATTCTTTCCTAACTATACCTCATGTGGAGTCAAGTCGACTAACATTGATGAAAGAGACCTATTTACCAAATATTTGGTAGTGTCGAGTTCCTTTTCCCAGAATTCTTGTGCGAGCCCAATATCACTAAGTATGTGATCCAAGTGGATACTGGTGGTCACCCACCTGTCCCACTAATTCAAAATGGTTCCACAAATTGGCATTTTTTCGGGTCCCAAACTCTTGAGGTCATTTTGAGGCCCTAAATGACATTATTTTTGCATGAAAGTGCCCAATAGATAGGAAACGTCATGTATTTGGCCATTCAAAATGTGTACTTTCTAGATAGACCTTTCTGACGGGTTATCGAGCACCCCAAATGGATATTGTATGCAAACGTTATGCCTCTGGGAATTTGATGTATCAAATAACCACATCAAGGCCCACAAACCTTTTGGTGTTCCATCTTTTGGGGTTAGGGTTTTGTATATTTAAGGTTTTCTCATTGATTTTGTATGTAAAAAGGTATTTTTGACCTCTTTGTAATTATCGTCTTGTGAATTATCATAGCCAACACTTCTCTCTCTTCAGGGATAAAATATCATCATTCTAGCTAGTTTGTGTGATTTTCATTTTATAGACTTTTGTATTCCATTCATTAATAGAATCTGGGTTTCACTGTATTTTTGTGTTCTCTATTATATTTTCATTTGTATCCCATTTCATTCTCAATATAATATGGATAATTGGTATCAGAAAAATATGCTCCTTGTTATTTCTTGGTGCATGTCCCTAACAAGGTCAAGGTAAAGAGAGTTCGGTCTCGAGCTAGTTTCACTTGGGGAAGACTGCACTCACTGGCCCAAGAAGCCTCCCATGGTGGAAGAAAATATACATGAAGAAGAAGGATATCTTATCCATGTGTTTCTTGAGGAATCCATCGCAAAATAGAGGAACGCGATGATGGACAATTTTGCCCAAATCCTTCAATGACTGCCAACAACAACAGAGGCATCTTCAACCATCAACCACTTCATAGGTGTGACACCCTTCAGGGTACAAGTTAACTTTTATATTCCTTTATTTGAATTCTATATAAACACCAACACTTTGGAAAAGTGGTTAAGTATGATAAAGGGTTATTTCTCTATCCAAAAATGTTCATATGATCATAAAGAGATTGTTGTTAGATAGTGTTTTTATACTCTTACAAAGCCATGTTTGGTCTTAAGAAATTTCTCTCTTTTCTTAGTTCTCTTGGTGGTTTTGGGTGTGAGGAATCTAGATTCTAACAATGAGAATTTTCTAGTGTTATCTTGTTAATGCTTGATCTGAAGTAGAGAACTTCTCAATGATTATATATTATTCTTGGTTGTTTAGAATATCTGATTATGCATGTGATTTAATTAGTGAACTATTCTCCATGTTTTCATGTGTCTAACTCTGATTTGTTTAAACTTGGTTACTCACTAGTTTTATGATAGGGAAGTTCTCTTAGTAATCATATAGTTTCACTTTGAGAGAGAATTGGGATGGTTATATTTGGGTTCATTTCTAAGAAGTGGTATTATTCTTCTTGTTATCGATTGCATCTATAGATATTATTCTTTGCTCCTTTAATTAGGATTCATATTGAATTTTACCTTCATTTCATTCTCCACATCTAGTTCATCTTCATTTATATTTTTCATTTGCATTCAATAGTTACATTAGAATAACATTTATTAGAGAGAATAACAAAATCTACTACCTTGCATATGGTAGTAGGGTCATAACTTGAGGGCCTTCCATTTCAATGGAGAAATGTAAAATTGGACCCTTTCATTGGGTGAGAATGTGTGGTTGATGAGGATAATTTCCCCTTGTTAACACATTCAAATGAAGGATTATTCCTTTTATCTTCTTATATTGTGGAGATTACAATAAAAATTACAAAGATTTCCAAGATTACTATGAAACTATGATGTTCTATGGTCTTTTACACTTCTCTACAATATGATTTATGTTATAACATATAGTTGTCAAAGGGTTGCAGGAAAAACAAGTCTGTGGTCTGCACAGAAACATCCAAACGCAATGTCCAAGTGCAACCCTTTTTGGGTTCGAAATACTGGCAGGCGAACAAATTCATTTTTCAGCCGTAAGATCTGAGCCAGAGAAGGATCAGTCGTCAGATCATGAATATTAAGTCACGACCATCAGATCTCATCGGAGAGAAATTGATGGTGGGGATTCATTGTGGAGATCAGGATACAAATTAAAGTTTCCACGAGTTGTGAGCCCACAAATGCTCACAATCGTTGATCTTTCTAGATCATCAAATCAGCAGTGCGTATCGATCCTACTTTGAATGAGCATCTTTCCATTGCGGGGATCAGAAAGTAAATTAAAGTATTTGTACTTCTGAGCCCAAAATTGCTCATGGCCATTGATATTTTAGCAGGGGGCACATGTCAGGCGATCTCGTACTCCAGGAGAAAACAAGCAGAAGTTGAGTGAGGAAGGGGCTCCCGAAGGCCTGAAGCCCGAACTCCTGAAGTAAATCTCAGTCGTCCATAACAAGAGGCCATGTGTCACCAGACATCTCACTTCAGAGATTCGACACTTCGGAGAATTGCACAAGGAAGCAGGAGAAAAAGGCTCGAAGCCCGAACTCCCAAAGTAAATCGCGGCTATCCAAAACAGGAGGACACGCGATGCCAAATCTCACACTTCGGGAACTCGACACTTCGGAGGATTGAAAAAGTTATGCATTGGAAAGGCCTGAAGCTCGAAATCCAAAAGTAATTGTGAGTCGTTGATATCCTTAGTAGGAAGCAGGATCCATCCAAGAGTGGTGTGTGGCAACAAAAGTGGGGATTTCCTGGATCATAGATCGTGATCAGATAAATAGCTCGCATGTATTTGACATGTCAAAATTGTGCAAGGATTAGTGGCTAGGAAGAATCCCCGGAGTTGCAGATCAAGTGCCACGCATCCTTCTCCATCGGACGATCATGATTTACTTTGGGACTTCGAGAATTTTTCCTTCGAGAGTTTCTTCTTCCCCATTCTCGTTTTCCTCTGATTTAATTTCTCCCGAAGTCCACAAATCTATGTCGCATGTCCTCCTCAGATCAATGGTCACAGTCTGTTTCCAAGATTCAACATTCATTTTAGGCTTCCATGTCACTCCAGGCCCATATTACTACTGTTACCCATGATTTTGGTCATCATGATGATGTATTGATGATGGTGTACTCAAGCTCTTCATAAGAACTTTCTCTTGAGAAAAGTTACTTTCATCTCTTCCCAGAAAACTCATTTTTGAAGAAGGTTTGCAAGCTGCTAGTATATTTGGGTGCGAGAATGCCTAATTCTCACAGGCTTCTTTAAGCTAGGGTGCAAACTTCTCGCACTGTGTTGAACAGCTAGGGTGCGAACTCTTCCTAAAGCATGGAAAAAATATGAATTCTCGATGCTTCTAGAAGGGAATCTTCTAGAAGGATGGATTGGCATTCGAATGGTTATCCTAGTACTAGATTCCCTGATATTTTGGGATCATTCTTATCCAAGTAACTATCTCATTCTCTCCTATATATTGAGGGAATTCTCATGAAAAGGTTAAGCAAGATTCATTGGAGAATTGGTGAAAGAATTGTGTGAAGGACTGAAGCTTGAACAACAGCTTGGAGACTCTAGCAAGTCTATCAAGAGGTTTTGATCTTCTTCATGCAAGGATTGAGCAAGTGTGTGTGTC
>SNQJ01S0002062.1:58492-69929 GCA_010110895.2 Picea sitchensis
GTGACGAGTTTTGTTCCATCGACTTCAGCTCATTATCCGGAATCAAGACTTAGAAATTCTTTTGTACCTTGGAGCTTGCATGCCTCAATGGCAGGTTTCCTCGCTTTCGACAGTGGGTTTACATCATTGACCCCTGATTGAAAGATTCCATCGGATGTTTGACTTCAACTCATTAATTCACACTCGATGGATTGTACTAGGGTACCTTGGGAGTCATTGACATCAATGGGGATTTCCCTCGCACTTGTTAACGGTTTCATCAATGATCGGTAATCAAGTGGTTTCTGCCATGTTCGAATTCAACACATGTAATCACATGGTTAGATTCGTACTTTGGGCGATGAGATCGAAGACCCTGGATATCATCTCTTTTGTCTAGGTTGCGATGGAGTATGTATAATCTGTGACACATAGATCCACTATGTATGTCTCGTGGCTATGTCATCTCAATTTGAAATTTCTCGCATAGATCCACAGTGTATTCTTGGTGGCTATGCTATATTTTGATGGCATGGATCCACAGTGTATGATTGGTGGCCATGACCTATGTCTATGATGTCATCCGTCTATGATTTGAGTATGGGAATTCCTACCTCAGAATTGGTCTATATGATATTCTGCAGATGCTTGGTTGTTCGCAGGTTTCTGATTAGGTGTGCTCCTGGTTCCCGACACACACATGCAGATTACAAAGTCTTTCGGCTGTCACTGGTTCCAACCTCATACTTTGGGGGGCATTCTATTACCCATGATTTTGGTCATCATGATGATGTATTGATGATGGTGTACTCAGGCTCTTCATAAGAACTTTCTCCTGAGAAAAGTTACTTTCATCTCTTCCCAAAAAACTCATTTTTGAAGAAGGTTCGCAAGCTACTAGTATATTTGGGTGCGAGAATGCCTAATTCTTGCAGGCTACTTTAAGCCAGGGTGCGAACTTCTCGCACTGTGTTGAACAGCTAGGGTGCGAACTCTTCCTAAATCATGGAAAAAAGATGAATTCTCGATGCTTCTAGAAGGGAATCTTATAGAAGGATGGGTTGGCATTCGAATAGTTATCCTAGTACTGGATTCCCTGATATTTTGGGATCATTCTTATCCAAGTAACTATCTCATTCTCTCCTATATATTGAGGGAATTATCATGAAAAGGTTAAGCAATATTCATTGGAGAATTGGTGAAAGAATTGTGTGAAGGACTGAAGCTTGAACAGCAACTTGGAGACTCTAGCAAGTCTATCAAGAGGTTTTGATCTTCTTCATGCAAGGATTGAGCAAGTGTGTGTGTCAGAGCCAGGAGCCATCGAAAGTAAGTTTGCGACATCAAGGCTCAGGTTGTAATCTTTACTTTCAATTAATATGATATAGTGGCATGTCGCTTTCCCATAAAGCTATTTCCACTTTATTGTGTAATTCCTTAATCATACACATAGGTTGACAATTGAATATATTGAGTTGTATTCACTTTGGTTGGTTTGTGTTGTCTTGGTCTTGACTTCATGAGAGAACTGGAGCGAAGCAGGAGCAACAAAGAACCTAGGAAGTGATAATAAGGTATGTTATTTGTTTTTGCCTCCTATTTAATTCAATGGTCAAAACTTAGGGAAAGAGTCATGTCCTGTCTTGCTTTGTTCTAGATCCAGATGGATCTAGGGAGATCTGTTAGTCTCCGCACCTACCGATTAATCCAATAACAACTACAAGAGTTATAAAAGATATACATGTCACCCCCTCCCCCCGAGATCCAAGCGTCGAAGACACCCAACACCCATCAGTTCCAATGCATGGCGCCCATCTGTTAAAGACAAGTGGAATCCATCTAGTGCTGACACATGACACTCATTTCAAGGATTTTTGGACAAGTATTCAACCTATTTTTTAGTGACACATGTCACCCCTTTGTCTGCGACATGTCATCATAGTGGCATCACATTGCCCCGTCAGTTGTGGGAGATCATCCTTCAGGAAGCGTTCTTGTTCAAGTTCCAAATTAACGCCATCTCCATGCATTATTTTAATGGATCCTAGAATTGGTGGGAGGATAAACTTTAGCGGTGGCGCTAAATTTAATAGGTGCACCCAAATCAAAGATCGTGAACAAATCAATGACCACGTTTCATTGTGTGGATGCAACATGCTCAAACGATAAAATTCTTGAGAAATCCCATGATTAAAACCATGGTATACTGGAAGAGCTACGTGGTGGAAGGTGGTGAATTGCAGTCTCAAAAGCGGTGTGAATCCAAGCCTCTTATGACGGCCCCGTAATCACATGCTTATATAGAGACAAATCTGAGAGCACCACCTGGCCACCCCTTAGGCGTTAAGCCTCACCCCGATATCGAGGAGAGATCAATTAAGAAATGAGGGACTAGTAGATGACACCTCATCTCACTCCACAAATAGAAAGCATGGGGGGTCTAACCATGGAGATAGAACTATCAGCCCGAGGTACCCCTATGGACGATTTTTCCTACAGGCCCATGCCGATCTGAGCACACATAGTTTGACAGAAGGATGCACAGACGTAAAGTCTTGAATGGGTGGCTATATCACACTCCTGGTAGTTGTGGACCGATCTGAGTATAAATAGATGATTTCAAGATTTTGTTATGGTCGAATGGTTGAGCAAGGCTCCCTATTGTGTGATTTTTGAGTCCATAATTGTTCTCTGGTAATGTATCAAAATTGATACTTTTGCATTAATAGAAGTCAACCTCTTTCATCTCTTTGTTTAAACTGTGTTGAAACACTCGGGCATGGAGGATGGAGTCAAGGGTTGTGGTTCTATCGTAATGTAGGTTTGATTACAGTATTGTTGTTACCAGTTTCATTTAACTTCTTTGTTATCTTACTTCCCCTTTTGCTAAAAGTCTCGGGCATGGAGGATCCAGTCGATTTGTTGTATTTTCATGGTAATGTAGGTTTGATTATTATGTTGTTGTGACATATTTTAGTGTCTGAAACTTGAGTTCAAGAGTTCTCTTGAGCCTGAGTTTTTCTTCACCAAGTTGCTTGAAGGTCGGATGCTCATAGCAGTATTGTTTACCTCTCTCACTAAGTATTCCTTATGCTCACAATTAAACTCAAATCATTGACTGAATTTAATGAGGACCTCACTTCCCTATGCATTGCTTGTCGAATCTTTGTGTTAAAATCATTCTTGCACTGGGTTTTGTCCATTTGACCTCCACTCATAAAACCAACATCCACCAAATATTTTGATGGGTATTGGGCTTATACTCTTGTAATATTAGGGTGAATCTCAGTGCTAACAATTTCATCTCTCTTCTCTATTATCATTTATGCCATTATTTTTCAAACTATGGAACAATTGACAAATGGTGAAAAAATGAACCCCTTTTCCCTCCTACTAGGTTCTTGATAGTTAGAGCTAGGGTTATAGTTAGGGTTTCAAAATTATATTAGAACTTACATGATGCTTCTAGAAGTCTCTAGTGGATTACACCATATTACTAACTCTCCATATTTGAATTATGGTGACTTGATGTAACACCCCAGGTTTTGAACCCCCATTTTAAATAATGTATTGTTACAATGCTGAGAGGCCTGAGTGCCCAAACAATTATAAAAAGGCCAGTGTGCCCAAGACATGTAATTTTTTCTATAATTATTAGTAATAAATACATGGATGGCTTCTAGATGGATAAGGACTAGAGTTATAGGGGGTTATGATTCCATAAGAGAGGGGGCTTGAGGGGCTAAGTGTTTATTCCTATGTTAATTACCATTTTTCATAAGGGAGGGGACCGGTTACGTGATCTTATTGGGGAAGGCCAGGAGGTTCTTGATTCCCCATGAAGTTACTTAAACCCACCTCTGGTCTGATGGGGGGGTTCGACTAATGGCTTGTTCGCTGATTTTTCTACATGTTCATTCATTTCCCTCACGCACTTTGATGCAACCACTTACCCATTCATTGATCCATCCTCATCCGCTTCTTGGCTTGGGAAAGGGGAACTGAACTACTAAAGAATTGGCCACAGTATGGTGGGTTGTAGTGTTTTTTGGTGTGATCTAGCCGGGACTTGAGGCCTACATGTTTGAGATGTGTTGGTCTGTGTCCAGTGTTTCTCATAGATGCGAGTCCTGAGAGTTCCAGCATTGAGATTTTGGACCAGTTGCGTTGGAGCCCAAATAAGAAGGAATGCATGGAAGAGAAGGGTGGAGGTTCATTCTCTCGAGTGGTGCAAGATGGGTAGAAGAGAGCTGGGTATTTGGATTGCTGTGAGAGCTGGGAAGCCTATGAGATCTTGGGTGCCGACTGGTTTTGGAAGCCAAGTAACACTTTGGAACCATCCTTGTGGATTCATAGCCCTGGCTCAGGGGTGACGTTGTTGTTGAGATTTGGAACAACAGTGTCTACGGTTGGGTGGAGCGTCCTTGGTCTGCAGCCAGTTGGTGTCATCTTTCATAAAGATAAGTGCTCTTTGTTATGGTATCATTTGCATGTATATGAATGTATTTCCCTTGTATATTTAATTATCGTTTAATTGAATCTTTAGACTACTATTGTGCATGTCGTTAAAGTATTTTATTTTATGCATCCTTAAATATTAAAAAGGTATCGGTTAGAGAAAGAAGTCCAAGGACAGGATTGAAGGTACCCCGACCTATGGGTGGCTAGGTATGTTAGAGTTTGGTATCAGAGCTTCTGGTTGAAACACTGGGCCGGTATGGGTAGGGTCTGTTGGTCAGAGTCTTGTGGTTAAAGATCAAACTCTCACTGTGGAGTTGAAAAGCTCAGGAAGAATGGAGTTGCAAAATCTACACAGGAGTTATAACGTCATAGATCCTTTGTAAGGGTTCGAAGGATCATGATTGTTCCCCTTCGAATTCGGGAGCAATCACCACTGTAGGATCAGGAGAGATCTGAGATTGTTGGAATGGAGGACAGGTGAATAGGGGTCATTCGATGTAAAGGAAGAAAGGGTTAAGGTCACAACTATCAGATCCCATGGGAGAGAGAGATCAATGGACAGGAGGCATTACGGGGAAACAAGTTGCACGGGAGATAATTTCCAAAGGTGGTCCTACAATCCAAACCATGGTTTCACCAAGGGGTTACGTGTCAGCATTAGGAGAATTGCAGGGCAAAAACAAGGTTACTCCAAACCATCGATGTGTACCCCCGCAAATTGAAAAGGCATGAAATGATGTGACATGTTATTACTCGAGCGAGGAAACTCCAAAGAGCCGAAGTAGTTGGGGACCGTCAATCCATATAAGGACACATGTCAACCGATCATGTGCCCTGAGTGAAAGCACTCCGAGAAAAGAGCGAGCAAGGAGAAGTTGAGAATTGATATTTCTGAAGCTCGAAGAGCTGAAGTGAATCTTAGTCGTCTGATCCAGGAGGACACATGACAAAAATCCACGCACTTTGGCGAAAAGTGAAGGTTCAAAGATGAGTTCTCCGAAGTACAAAGACACAAATAAATCGTAGTCATCGCTCTGTGGGAAACACACGTCAGTAGATTGCGATCTTCAGATACAAACATTTTTGAAAATGTTCAGGTTTGAGTTTCCAATGTCCAATGGCCCGAAGGAATGGCAGTCATTGATCCTTGCAGTGGTAACTTCCAAAGTCCCGAAGTTTGGGGTTAATATGGGTCATTCGATAAGGGAGACACATGGTGGTAGTTTGGCCAGTTTGAGAAATCATAGTTCGAGAGAATTGGATGTGTTCTAGTGTGGAAACTCCTGAAGTCCTAAATCCCGAAGAGTCAAAGGGCAGGAGGTGATGTGGACCCCAAAATTCCCAAAGTGACGTGTCTTGTGGATATCACCAGGGATGACATGGACACATGGGATGTGTGCCATGTGTCAGTAAGTTTTGAGCATATGGAGTATTGAAATGTTGAAAACTCTAGTGGGGAAGGATGTGACAAGTTGTGTTGGGTTGAAAACTCCCAAAGCCCTGAAGGTCGGAGTACATATCGATGGTTGATTCCAGAAGAAACACGTCGAAGGATCGTCGACTTCAGGTGAAATCACTTTGGGAGAAAGCTCAGGAGGAACGTTTTGAACCTTCTGAAGCCCGAAGAGCCAAAGTGATTCAGAGCCGCATATTTGTGGGAGGACACTCATCAGTAGATCATGAACTACAGGTAAAAGCGTTCCAGGAGGAGGAAAGCGAGGAAAGTTGAGACTCCTGAAGCGCGGAGTCCCAAAGTGGATCTCAATCGTCGATCATGAAAGAGGACGAGGACCATTGATCCGGTCCTGGCTAAAAGTTCTAAAGTCTCAAAGCTCTAGACAAGCACTTTTTCAGCTAAGCGCAGGGTCATGGTCGTGGTCATATGCAGATTTAGAGCTGAGGAAAGGAGGGATAAGGGTTGAATTGGTGGTCTTCGATACGGAAAAGTGCTAAGGAAGGATTTAGCCACGGTTTCTAGTCGTGGTCACCTGGGAAGGTGTTTTGAAGGAAGCACATGCGCAGGATGAAATTATGTGTCATCCAAGGATAACAGGACACTATTATTTTCGAAGAATGGGGATATGATCTCCATGAACAAAAATAAATAAAGAGACTTGTAGCATGGTTTGGAATTTTTTTGTTATCATATGAATAATTCTAGCAAAATGGTCGCTTGCACATTTTGCAGAATTAAGGGATTTAAACACATCAACTCAGGATGTGTATTGAGGAAATGGAAAAAGGCGAGGGAGCCTCTAGTCATGATAAGGAGGTTGAAGGCCAGAATACCAGAGTTGGTAATTCAGAGACAGAGTCCAATGGACGCAAGGGAAAAGGAGAACAATAAATGTTAATAGAAATGGTAAGAAGCTTAAATATGGAAGTGCAGAGCTACAAAGAAGACAACTGATGAGAGAGAAAATTCATATAAATGCTTGAGTGTTGCAGAGCTTAAATCATTTGTAGAGACAAACGAATAAGGGATCAAACTCAATACAAGAGGAAGAATGAAGGTTTCATGAAAGAAGGGATGATCATGGAAGAGCTGGTTATTCCAGAAGTGCCGGTAGATCTCATGGACACCACTCACCTTCGTACTCAGAAAAAAAAAATTATGCATCGGTTGATCCTGTAAGCAGTCCAAAGGTGTCTCCTGTTAGACACTAAAGAAGGAAACAAGAGGTAGATAGTTTTCAAGGAGAATTGAGGAACCTCAAGCCATTTGAGGGTGAAAGAGAAAGGGTAGATGATGTCAAAGCATGGTTGCTTGGACTCCAAAGATATTTTTAGTGGCATAACTATTCATCAAATCTGGAAGCTAGGATTACCACCTACCATTTACATGGGAAAGATGCAATGTGGTGGGACCAACTGAAGCAAGTGGAGCACATTAATGCTTGGAAGCAGTTCAAGAAGTACTTCCAGAAGGAGTATCGCTCAAAGCATTTCTATGACAAGAAAATGTAGGAGTTCTTTGAACTCAGGTTTGGAAGCATGACTATGGCAGAGTACGAGAAGAATTTCTTCGGATTGTTAAAGTATGTTAGGTTCATTGGTGATGAGAAAGTGAAAATGCAGAGATTTCTAAGTGGACTGCCAGCCTTTTATAAGGAAAAGATCAAGTATGATGAGACCAAGACCTTAACTAAAGCCATCAGGAAGGCTAAATACATGTATGAGAAAGGCCAGGGAAGAGAATCTCTATAGAAATCTTGGAAGGAAAAGAATAATGAGAAGACTGATCAGAGGAGGAAAGGATGCAAACATTCCTTCAATGGGAATGATCCTAATAGAAATCGTCAAGATTAGTATGCTAAGAGGGATTTCAAGAAAGAATATTCCTTGGGAAAGAGGGGAAGACCACCAATCCAATGTTGGGGATGCAAGGAAGATCACATGTACAAGGATTTACCACACAAAAAGGATAGAGTGAATACTGTGCACAACATCCAAGAAGCTACAATAGTCGAAGATATAGGAAGAATCTATGCAGCTTTAAATGATCGACGAGCAGAGTACCAGTCCAATATGATCGAGGTGGAAGGTAAGATCATAAATCAGCCTGTTTCTATTTTGATTGATTCGGGAGCAAGTCATTGTTGCATTGATGCTAAGATAGTGGATAGATTACATTTGGAGAAAAGTAAACTTGGAAAAGCAATTTTGGTTCAGTTAGCCACTGGAACCAAAATAAGAATCCATGACATGGTCAGAAGTTGTTCCATGAGTCTTAATGGCGTGAATAATAGTATTGATCTAAATATTATACCATTGGGGTATTATGATATTCTGATTGGAATGGATTGGTCGGACAAGAATCATGTTGTTCTAGATTGTCATAACAAGAAATTTACATGTCTTGATGGAAATGGAAAACAGAGCACTGTGAAAGGAGTTCCAAGACCCATCTCTATAAGGGAGATTTCATCCTTACAGCTAAAAAAATGTTTTAAGAAAGGATGTCAATTGTATGCAGCTCATGTGGAAGAGCCAGATAATACAAAGGGGCCAAGCCTTGAATATTTCTCGGTGCTATGGGAATTTGAAGATGTATTCCAAGAAATACCAGGATTGCCACCAAGGAGGGAGATATATTTCTCAATTGATTTAGTGCCAGGAGTTGCCTCGGTGTCAAAAACACCTTACAGAATGAGCACACCAGAGTTAAAAGAATTACAAATGCAGTTGGAGGAATTTTTTAAGAAAGGGTACATACATCCAAGTGTTTCACCTTGGGGAGCACCAGTATTTTTATCAAAAATAAGGATGGAACCTTGAGGATGTGTATTGACTTCCAACAGCTGAACAAGTACACTATAAAGAACAAGTATCCTCTACCCCAAATTGATGACCTCTTTGATCAGCTAAGAGGAGAAAAGATATTTTCAAAAATTGATCTGAGGGCAGGATACCATCATGTAAGAATCAAGGAAGAAGACATTCATAAGACATCCTTTAGGACTAGGTATGGAAATTATGAATTTGTAGTGGTGCCATTTGGATTGACCAATGCACCAGCTGTCTTCATGTTCTTAATGAACGGAATATTCAGAAATTATTTGGATAAGTTTGTCATAGTATTCTTGGATGACATACTTATCTATTCTAAGTCTAAAGAAGAGCATGAACATCACTTAAGACTGGTGTTGCAAGTACTGAGAGAACATCAGTTGCATGCCAAGTTGAGTAAGTGTTCTTTTTATCAAAAGCATATCCATTACTTGGGACACATTATTTCAGAGCGGGGCATAACAGTAGATCCAGAGAAGATCGAAGCCATTAGAGGATGGCCAACACCCAGAAATGTGTCAGACGTAAGATCTTATATGGGATTATTTGGCTACTACAGAAGGATCATAGTAGGGTTCTCTAAGATTCCTCATCCCATCACTTCTTTGAAAAAGAAGGGAACTAAATTTGAATGGACACTCAAGTGTGAAAATAATTTTAATATGTTGAAGGAATTACTTACTAGTGCACCTGTGTTAAATATTGTTGGCCCAAATGAAAGTTTTTTGGTATGTATAGACGCATGTAAGGAAGGACTTGGGGGAGTCCTCACGCAAAATGGACATGTCATTGGATATGAGGCCAGAAAACATAAGGAACATGAGAGGAACTATGCCACGCATGACTTGGAACTTGCTTCCATTGTTCATGCCTTGAGGATGTGGAGGCATTATGTCATGGGGAAGAAACTCGAATTAAGGACAGAGCACATTGGCCTGAAGTATCTTTTTGAACCACTGACCTTGAATGTCAAGCAAACAAGATGGATGGAATTTTTAAGTGAATATGACTTTGATATCAAGAATATCAATGGAAAGGAGAATAAATTTGTCGATGCACTTATTAGAAGAGTGCATCTCATGCATGCTACTGTTGTTAGTACACATCAGTCAGACTTGAAGAATAGAATTTTAGATGGTCTTGTTACAGATCAACATTACCTATAGGTAAAGAAAAACTTACAACAAGGAAATGTACAGTAGAAAATAAAGGAGTATGAGATAAGGGAAGACGGATTACTCGTGCATAAAAATAGAATCTATGTTCCTAGCTCCGGAGAACTGAGGAATTTGGTACTGAAGGAAATGCATGACGTTCCTTATGTTGGACATCTCGGTTACTAGAAAACAATTACAGCAGTAAGAAGCCAGTTCTTTTGGCTAGGAATGAATAAGTATGTTTTTTATTACATCATTCGATGTATGGAGTGTCAGAAGGTGAAGGTTGAGCATAGGCACCCAGCAGGTTTGTTGCATCCATGGCTAATTCCAGAGAAGAAATGGGAAGTGATCACGATGGATTTCATCACAGTATTACCCAGAACGAATAAGAAACATGATTCAATCATGGTGGAGGTTGACAAATTGACAAAGACTTCTCATTTTGTGCCTGTGAAGACAACGCATACAACGTCTAATATTGCAGAAACTTTCATGAAGCAAATTGCTAGGTTCCATGGGATACCTAACACAATCGTCTCGAACAGAGATACGAAGTTTAGATCCAATTTCTGGAGGGGATTTTTTAAAGGATTTGGCACAAATATAAACTTTATCATGACATATCATCCCCAGACAGATGGGGAAACAGAGAGAGTCAATCGAATAATTGAAGATATACCGATAATGTATGTGATGGATAAGCCATCTAAGTGGGAAGATTACTCACACTTGGTTGCGCTTTCATATAATAATGGGTATCAAGCTTCATTGAGAATGAGCCCATTTGAAGCCTTGTATGGTAGGAAATGTGATACTCCAGTAAGATGGGACAACCCAACAGATAGAGTGGTACTTGGGTCGGAGTTGCTCAAGGACATGGAAGACCACGTGGTTAAGATCAAGCAAAATTTAAAGGCAGATCAATATAGACAAAAAGTTTATGCAGACAAGAATAGGAAAACTAGAGAATTTAAAGTATGGGAGCATGTACTTTTGAAAGGGAAGCCCGAGAAAATATCTTTGAAATTAGGTAGTTTTACAAAGCTGGCAGCTAGACTCTGTGGTCCATTTGAAATATTGGAAAGAATAGGGCCAGTTGCAGACATGCTTGCATTTCCTTCTTCCATGAATGTGCATAATGTATTTCATGTCTCTTTACTAAAGAAATATGTACATGATCCTAACCATGTTATTGATTGGCATCTGATTCAGGTAGAGACAGAGGGAGATTTTCAGGTTCAGCTAGTGTGGGTATTGGACAGAAAAGTCAAAATGCTTTGGAGTCGAGTTATAGAGCTGGTAAAAGTTAAGTGGACCTTCTACAGTCCTGAAGATGCTACCTGGGAGCATGAAGAAGCCATGCAAGCAGAGTACCTACAGTTTTTTGAATAAATTTGAGATCTTGATATCTATTTTGTATATGCACCAAGGACAGTGCCAAGATAAGGGGGAGGGGATGTAACACCCCGAGTTTTGAACCCCCATTTTAAATAATGTATTGTTACAGTGTTGAGAGGCCTCAGTGCCCAAACAATTATTAAAAGTCC
>SNQJ01S0002062.1:79771-111786 GCA_010110895.2 Picea sitchensis
TGGGCATGCTAGGTTATCTTAAGAGCACTCACTTTCACAATCTATGGCCATTGGATTTTTCACACACGAATTATTGATGGCATCCATCTACATAAGAGAATAAGATGATGTTGCTAGTGTTACCAAAGATTTATATTTTAATGGAAATCTAAGAGGCCTGTTGTTTTCATTTTGTGGATTGGAGTTCCAAGAGATTGAACCTAGTCTAAGGTCAAAATGGTTTTTCTTGGATGTGGTATGTAAAGATGATTTTCACGTGATTCTATTTTTTACAAATACGAAACACTTTGACTTTAAAATTGCGGAGAAGAATTTGCAGTGAAAGCGATGGGATGTAAGGAAGTGTTTAAAGATTTTATATTAATGTATAAGAACTTTGGTAACAATGCTTGAAACTATTAACCATGTTCTTATGAAAATATGTGTGAGACATTTCTCATTTTGTTCACTATTTGTTATGGTTTAGATAGACAAATAATTTGGTTTACTAAGCCCCGATATTTATATATTTTACAAAGTCTATTTACTAAATTAATTTTACTAATAGACTAAGTATTTCCTTTCCAAAATCACAAGGCTTAATTAGTTTTATTTGAAATTCTTTAACAATGAAATACAATTAATTTTATTTGAATTTTCATGTCAATAAAATATAATTATAAAGACAATTAGTTTTATTTGAACTTTCATGGCAATGGAATATAATTATGGAGACATTGTCAACTTGATACATACCTATGGAATGCATATAATTATAGAGTGTTTTTTTTTTTCAACATTGAACTTTCATGTTAATAAAATATAATTATAAAAACAATTAATTTTATTTGAATTTGAATACATATAATTATGGAGTGTTTTTTTTTTTTTTAACATTGAATTTTCATATTAATAAAATATAATTATAAAGACAATTAATTTTATTTAAATTTTCATGGCAATGGAATATAATTATGGAGACATTGTCAACTTTGATACATACCTATAAAATACATAGCTATGGAATTTTTTTTTTTTCAACATTCATTAACTAATGTATTAATAAAAAACCAACAAACTCTAGAAAAACCAAACCAAGCCATTTTAAGACTATTTTTAGTGAGACAAGGGCTTAACAACATCCTAACGTATTATATTCTATGTGCTTGTTTATTTATTTTAACTTTTTCAAAAGTTGTTTTCTATGGAGAGTTAAAGTTTGTCTGGACAACCAAGTTGATTGTGCTTTAAACAACTTTCTATCTTATTGATTATTGAGTTTTAAACATTTTTAAATTATTTTACTCTTATTTTCTTATTTATTTGTGTTTTAAACAACTTTTTACCTTAGTCATTATTGATTTTGAGTGTTAAACATTCTAAAATTATTTTATTCATGTTTACCTTCTTCTTTTTTAAAGTGATTTTTCATTTATTTTTTTTAACATTAATTTAATTTATTTTTAATATAATATTTTTTCATTTGTAATTTATTTTTAATATATTATTTTTTCACATTATCATCAATTATATTATATTCTTTTTTTATATATTCAAATTTGTTTTATATTATATATATTTTTTTCATATATTCAAATTTATTTTTTTTATTTATAAAAATGTTTTTTATTTTTTATTATATTCACCTAAAATTTTGAAAAAAAAAATACTTTTAAAAATATATAATATATTTATATCCAAAACCCTATATTTTAAAATATTGCACGAGTTGTTATTGAGTTACTTGAAAATGATAACTAACCTAGACTTTGACTATTTAAAGATTGAGTATCAACTAACACAAAAGATTAATTGACTTTGGATATTTACTATTACATGAGTGTATATCAATTAATAATAAAATCATAATCAATAGATATTATAAATGTTACAATAGTTTTAGAGAGTGATTAGCTCAAAAATAATATCGATAATTAATAAAAATAATAATTTAAATATTTATTATTTTGAAAATAAATATTGATTATAATAAAGAATAATTATTATTTATTATATAATTATTATATTAATATAAATCATTTAAAATTTATGAATATTTATTTTTAAGAGAATAGTTATTTAAAAATAGTTATTATATGATTATTATATTAATATAAATAACTTAAAATTTATATCAATATAAATTTTTTAATTTAAGTGAAATCTCTCTATTTTTAGAAAGTAAAACTTAAAGAAAAATTAAAAGTTTACACCTCAAGAGATATGATCTTTTTTAAAGTTTGATAAATCAGAGGTTAAAATGGATCTATATTAATTTAATAGTTAAGAACATATGTTGAATATAAAAGTTTCAAATCCAAAAGAGATTAAAATATATATATACCTCCCTATACTAAAGTTTTCCGTAAATATATTTCCTTTAAAAAATAATTATTTTTCTATTTTATTTTAGTAACATTCCAACATTACTTACATAACACTCAAATATCCTTCTATTTTATTTTAGCTATTGATGACCATATTAATGGATAAATGGCCACACAAGGTCTCTTTCGAATAAATTTTCTAATTACGCAATCTCTTTCAAATAAATTACTCAAATTTTCTCATTACGCAATCTTTTTCAAATAAACTACTCAAATTTTCTCTCTCATCTCTCAATATGAAACTCCCCTCCAATCAATTGAAAAAAAAACAAAAACTTGTCCATGTTCCACAAATACCAGGGATGGATATTCTTAATCATATGCCAAGATACTCTTCTGTAGGTTGTAGGTTAATGCGTGTATCAAGAAACATAACCGTTGAAATCGAAAGAGCGAATTTAAAAGTGGATGACTATCGATCATGCATTGGCAATGAAAAGTCTGGGACCCAGATTGCTCCCAAGGACATAAATTGTACTATTTTCGGAAAGCAATCGCCATTATAAATGCTTGCATAATCATATTTAAGACTTCTGTGTCTGATTCTACTGTTTTCGCCATTAGAAAAGCTTCCCTAATGATATTTAAGACTTTTGTGTCTGATTTATATTTTGTATAGCCAGAGCAGAGTGTGGAAGATGGCGATATCCAGTTCGATAAAGACAATCGTGGTCCTCGTCCAGGAGAATCGATCGTTCGACCACATGCTTGGATGGATGAAGCAGATGAATCCAGAGATAAACGGTGTAACAGGGGAGGAATGGAACCCAATCTCTACAGCAGATCCCAGCTCTGCTAAAGTGTTTTTCCAAAACAAAGCCGAATATGTCGATCCAGATCCTGGTCATTCGTACCAAGCAATGAGAGAGCAAATCTTCGGAAATTCCACCGACACCTCTGCAGATCCTCCTCCCATGAACGGATTCGCCCAACAGGCCGAGAGTATTCAAAAGAATATGTCTCACACCGTCATGACTGGATTCAGACCCGAAGCGCTCCCTGTCTACAAGGCTCTCGTGAGCGAATTTGCCGTCTTTGACAGGTGGTTTGCTTCTGTGCCGGCCTCGACACAACCCAACAGACTCTACGTTCATTCCGCGACTTCCCATGGAGCCACCAGCAACAATTCCAAGAAGCTCTTCGAAGGATATCCGCAAAAGACCATCTTCGAATCCATAGCCGAATCCGGACTCGACTTCGGTATTTACTATCAATTTCCCCCCAGCACTCTGTTCTATAGAAACCTCAGAAAGCTCAAGTATGTCACCAAGTTTCACCCATACGATCTCGAGTTCAAATCCCATGCGAAGCACGGGAAACTGCCGAATTATGTGGTGATCGAGCAACGTTACTTCGATCTCAAGATTTTGCCTGGAAACGATGACCATCCGTCCCACGATGTTGCTGAAGGGCAGAAGTTTGTGAAAGAGGTGTACGAGGTGCTGAGATCGAGCCCCCAGTGGAACGAGATATTGTTCATTATCACATACGATGAGCACGGGGGTTTCTACGATCATGTCCCCACGCCAGTGAAAAATGTCCCCTCTCCTGATGATATCGTGGGACCGGAGCCCTATTACTTCAAATTCGACAGGTTGGGTGTCCGCGTGCCGACTATCATGATTTCCCCCTGGATCAACAAAGGAACAGGTAAGCTATTTATCTTTTCTTTCACATTCTTTTGTGGGCAGCTTGACAAAAATTGAAGAAGAATATTTAAAAGACAAATCGCTACGATAAGAATTATCTGATGAAGAAAGCTTTTCTTGTCTGCTAATATTGATGTACAAATTTTGCAGTGGTACATGGACCAAATGGGCCATATCCTTCCTCAGAATTTGAGCACTCGTCCATCCCTGCAACTGTTAAGAAAATCTTTAACCTGAAATCAGATTTTCTGACAAAGAGAGACGCTTGGGCCGGCACATTTGAAGGCATTTTACAATTGCGAGACAGCCCTAGAACAGACTGCCCAGGTATCTATTTATCGTCTAGATTTGTACCATAAGAATTAAAGAAGAAGCCTTGTGATTGAATTGTAACAAAGTCCTGTATATTTAGTTTTTATGTATTCGGATTTGATGTTCTGAGATCAGATAAGCTGCCCACACCAGCGAAGCTGAGACAAACACAAGCGAAGGAAGATGCGGTTTTAAACGATTTTCAGATCGAATTGGTGCAACTGGCAGCTCAATTGAACGGAGATTACACTTTGGATAGCTATCCAGATGAACTCCCTAAGAAAATGAACGTGGGAGAAGCCTGCTTATATGTTGAGCGTGCTGTAAAACGCTTCCTTGAAGCCTGTGAGACCGCCATTAAAAATGGTGAAGATTGGGAAGGGATTGTGAAGGTTCCAGCAGATGAAGCGTCCACGTCCGGGTCGCCATCCACTTCTCCTTCGCCATTTCGGGTGTTTCTAGAAAATTTGCTCTCCTGTGTGCTTTGCACTCGAGAGTAGCCATTGCAGACAGCATTTCCGGGTTCCATGAATAACCTTTCAAAATTAACTTATATGTTGAATAATCCTCAATATTTATTTTGCTAAAATATTTTTTTCATTGATTTTGGAATAAAACCCTGTAATACATTGAATGAAAGACTGGGCAATAGGTGTTTCAGCGTTAAGAAAAAGACATGGGAAGTGAAATTATTAGTCCCTGACAGGTAGGGAATATTGTAATAAGTAGAATTTGATTTTATATTAATTTTGTTGAATCTGCATATTTTATTTAATATTTTGAAGAATTATTTATTATACATTATTTAATATTTTGAAGAATTTTTCATTATTTATTTAATTTTTAAATTTATATTCATTTAAATTTTTTAAAGTTAATGTTTTGATGGGACTCAATTATAATTTTTTAAAGTTAAAATGTTTAATGGTACTTAAATTTTTTAAAGTTAATGTTTTGATGGGACTCCATTATAATTTTTTTAAGTTAAAATGTTTGATGGTACTTAATCAGTTTTGATGGAGGATTTGATATTTAATGGAGTGGTTAAATTTTAAAATAATTTCATTAAAAAAAAATAATAATAATTTGGTTTATGGTTTGTAAGTTTATAACTTGTAAGTGATGTTTGATGTCTTTTCTCTTTTCTCACAACTTGTGTGTATGTTTTTATTTTATTCTTTTTCTTGCTACTATTATTTTAGTAATTTGTATGTAAGGGATCATTTTCAGGATGAAAATTTATCTCAAAATGTAGAAACCTTGACGAATTTTACTAGTTATTAATATGAAAACTAAAAATATTCAAATTTCTAAGGATTTTATATAGTTTTTATAAAATTTGGACTATTTTTAATTTAAAATATTTTTTTTTCTATAAAATTTGGGCTAATCATATTTTAAAAAATTGAACAAGACAATCTTTATGTGATAAAAAAACATGGAAAAATAGCCCATACGTGAAATATAGCCCCTAAAATTTTCCATGCTTGGTATGTATGCTTTATCTAGTAACCACATTAGGAATGGAACTAGATATCCTTGCACCCTCAAACATATCATAAGCTAACTTGCTCCTCCTCAAAGTCCCATAACTCACTCATAATATTTGTTTTCAAGAACCATTTTCTCATAAAAATAGATCCAAAGTAGTACCAAACCAATATCTAGTGAGTTGTACCACAATACTAAATATGCCAAGCTAATATATATTCAAGAGCATTTGAAATGTGGATTGGAAGCATGGGGCATTTGTATGTTGGTAAGCATTTGAAGTTGGTAAATTGGTTCTCTCTACACATGAAGCATTTGAAATTGTTGGTATTGTCTGTGGATGGAGCATTTGAAGCTTCGGTGTTAGTAATCAATCGGGACTATTTTATGAGCCGTAGTAATTAGCATGAGTCATTGGTGCTTTTAGTATATTTAGTGATAATTCTATTTTTTTATTTACAAAGACATTATTTTAAATTTGATCTATTATCTCATACAGATTGATCTCTAAACATTTTACAAACTAACATGAAGGTACCCTGGAGATTTATTGTGTAGATGAAACCTAAAATGTGCTAGTTTTTTTTCCCTCCAACCTCTTCAAAACGCTCTCCCCTTTAAGGTCGCATAACATCCACACAACTCATCTCTATCTCTATCTCCCTCTCTATATTTCTTGGCACAATGTGAGATACTAATAGCATCCATGATAATTCTTAGTCACATTGGCCTTTGCACACTCTAACCCATTTCCAAAGCCTCTCTTTAGAAGACACGCATATAGCCACAACAACTCAATCTCAACAAATTTGAATCTGGGTCATTTAGACCATCCCAAGGATAACTACTTAGAATTTCCTATGTAGGAAAAATAGTTCTAATTGAAAATTTTCCAGTGAGGCCAATTCTAATAACTTTAAAAATAATTTTCTCTCATCATTGCTACGAAAACTATCCCAACACCAATAACCTCTACTTCAATCCTGTTGTGGGGGAAGGCACAATTTCTCCACACTATTTTCACTATTTGATATTCATATTCAATGCAACCCAAGTTGAATTGCACCAAATCTAAAGAATACTTACTAGATATAATATGTATATGTGGGGCTTTTAGTTAAATTCCTAAAGTTATCCCATGATTGATTTATAATTTGTGTAGACATCTACTTGCCCCGCTAGTGCAAGGCTCATACAAGTGAAAACTCTTGGGTGATGGGCGAGACCATATCTGGAGAAAAATTATTCATGACATCCAACACACATGGTGTTTCTCCCTCTCTATCTCCATCGACTGTTGTTCTATACACAACTACTATATAACAATCACATTTACAACCAGTTTTGAACCCTAAGGTCTTTCCTCCGTTGATTTGATAACAACTATCCTAAGATCTTTCCTTCAACATTTTGACTTTTAGTTGTTCCTTTCCCATACAATTGAGAAGCAACCATCAAGTTTGCAGTTGCATTTCCAGTTGAATACATTTTCTTGAGTCTTAGAGATAATTGTTTAAACCAATTTTCTATATGTGTAGCATTACACCAAAAGCCAACTCTTGATGTGGACTAGAAGTGCCTTCATGACCTATAATGTGGAAGTTGATTATAACGACATTGATAAGTAATGAATATACCGAGTACAAATTATTAGAGGCAACATGCATATGGTTTGGTCAAATTAGCAATAAATCTTGTTCTCGGTTGGCATACCTTTACCTTACCAACAATATGTTTGAAGGCCATATACCCATAAAGTTGACAAGTAACTACAACAACCTAATTCCATTATTGTAAACTTAGATGTCTTTGAGAGCTTCTAGTGTCAAAGTTGGGTCCATGTCCAAATTTTGAAGCCATGGACTAGGAATACTAAACGAGTTGAGGAACCAAGACTAACGTAAGAAACTTGTGAAGTTTTAGCCTTGCTTAGAATCAATATGTTTTAAGATAATAAATTAAAGAATACTTCTCACAATGCAACAATGTCGAAATACCATGCAACATTAAACCTCTTCATTAATTAGCTCTATGCTCTATTCTCAACTTAACTTTGAGACATGTGGACCAAGATTACACTACAATATAAGGTCTCATGTTCTCAATGTAACCTATAGACATGTGGATTTTAATGCATGAACTTCTCCATTCTACAAAGCCAAACACCACACTATATCTTATGCTAACTGAATTACACTGCATTCAATGTGAATGTATTGTGTCGGACTCTAAATTTATCTTTATATTTTTTTGATGTTTGACATTTCAAGTGCAATGTCATAAAGTTTAAGTCACACAATATACGTTCAACCAATCTAAAACAAACTCAAATAATTTTAAAATTATGGAAGATATTTTTAAAATTAAAACAAACTCAAATAATTTTAAAATTATGGAAGATATTTTTAAAATTAAAACAAACTCAAATAATTTTAAAATTATGGAAGATATTTTTAAAATTAAAAATATTTGTTTTGACATTTTTTTTAATTTTTTTTTCAAACAAAATTTAAATAAGAATTATAAAAATATTTTAATTTATAATATATTAGTTTTAATATTTGGTTTTCCCATTACATTGAAAAACAAAAACATGGAATTAAACTAATAGCAAAGAACTATTAACAAAGTTAAAGAAATATTGATTTCTTTTAAAATGGTATATCCTATGGGACTAATTAAAAAAATCAATTGAATTTTTTTTAATAACAAAGTTAAAAATCATTGATTTCTTTTAAAATTGTATATCCTAAGGCGATTAATTAAAAAAATCAATTGAATTTTTTTTAAGGATACTTGTCGATATGTCATAAAAGTGAATTGTTTAAAGTACCATCCCTTGAGAGCTTGGGCGATGGATGCATTTGATAGATTTGAGGTTCCACAAAAATAAGTTTGATGGGCTCATTTCTTACTGGGCGGTTTGCAACGTTTACAACTCTATTTTTGTTTGAAAATTCTCTTAAGGATCCCATTCACAGGAGATTTGCAACGGAGCCTGAGGTTATTGAGAGTGCCACTGAAGTTATTAAGAAAAATTAAAGTTTATTTAATTAAACTTTATAAAATTTGATCTCTCCGTATTTGATAAATCTCAATGTTTATAAAATTTGATCTCTCCGTATTTGATAAATCTCAATGTTAAAGGTTTATCATCATGTTAATTAAAATTTGATCTCTCCGTATTTGATAAATCTTAATGTTTATAAAATTTGATCTCTCCGTATTTGATAAATCTCAATGTTAAAGGTTTATCATCATGTTAATTATATAATGTACCATTTTTATTTTATTTAATTAAATATTATACCATTTATTTTATTTTATTTTATTTTATTTGATAATATACTCTTCTTCTTTTCCTTTTTTTCCAAGTGAAGAATATTATGTAGTGATTGTGTTACGCCTTTCACAAATTGGATCTTCCGATGGGTAACTCTAAATTGTACATCACTCATTTTGAATAATCAACGCAGTATACCTTTTACATATCTAAGATCAAAGTCTAAATTGTACGTCACTCATTTTGAATAATATGCATTATACCCTTTTTCATATATGAGATCAAAATTGTTTTATACACGAGTGACATATGGATTCATCGTTTCTATTAATTAGCATAGCCGTTAACTCGTGGCTGGTGAAGGTTGAAATGCTTACAGTTGAGGAAATTTGAGGTAGAGGAAAGGGGCGCACAGTTGATTAAATCCGTGATAGCATGGAAACATGTCTTGTCTAATATGTGTAATTTCCAAGAATGAAATTGAAGGAGTGCCTGTTAAACATGGTAATCTCAAAAGTTAATTATTTAAACGTGGCAATCATATGATGTTACAGTAATTTCTTAATATGATTAGGTAAATGTTAAAATGTAAACAAGTTAACTGATGCATTCATAAATGCAAGGAAGTTATCAACAATAAATTTGACTCATTGATTTTGAATGACGACTAAGAATATACTGGCATCTTCAATGTGTAGCCATCAGATTATAATTTAAGATTAAAAGATCATTAATTGTGTCCATCTCCAATAGGTATAAATAAAAGATCATTAATTGTGCCCATCTCCAATAGATATACGTCTTTAGGCTTAAATTAAAATTTAGAAAAAATTTAAGTGTAAAAAATTGGGTGAATTTAATTAGTTCTTAAAATATCAATCATAAAATATTTTGAGCATACTTTTCTAAAAATTTTGAATTTTAATATTAATAATAAAATATTTGAACACATTTTTCTAAAAATTTTGAATTTTAATATTAATCATAAAATGTTTAAGGAGGTAATTTTTAAATTTTCATTTTTTTAAAATTGATATAGATTTTAAAAAAAAATGGTGATTTTGGAGTAAAATACTTTTATCCTATAAAATTTAGATATTTATTTAAAAAAAAATGTTTTTTGTAAAAAACACAAAAAAATAACATATAAACAAAATTTAATTTGTAAAATTTTCTTAAATTAAAACTTTACCTAAGACCACCTCTTAATGTTTTTTTCCAAATGCAAAAACTAACTGCATAACAACTTTCCCTTATTAGTCCCCGCCAGAGGGACTATTATTTGGCCTCATCTCGATGCACCGCCTCACATTTTCCACCAAAATTTTAGTGTAAAGCACTAAATTTTTCAGAAATCAAGCAATGCTAAAAATAAAGTCTAGCATTACTTCTGACATTAAATGTTTGTGAGGGAAACTATGGACTTATCCAAAGTTTGTTTATGTAATGGGCTCATCTCTAGGCACAACTTTTACTCCACTTTTACTTTGTTGCATGTTGATGATTGATTCACATCTACCACAACCTCTTGCACACCTTCTACAAAGTGTTTCGTGCACAATCCACGATTGAAGCACTTGCCACGAACTTTTCATTTGTTTCTACCCTTGGTTCTACCTCTTACACTTATGGGTCGATTGCTACCTGGTAAACCCTGTCCAATTGATCTATGTGCGCATAATGGCTCCCAAGGCGGTACTTAGGAAAGAACCACTAGTATCAACCAGTATCAGAGATACACAACGAGCACAAAACATAAATTTATATGAAGACTATTCAGGAAGCAACCCACCATCCTCACACATGGGAGGAGAATTCGAGATGAAGATGAAGAAGAAACAATTCCCCCAATAGATGATATGCCTCCACCTCCCTAAAAATTACTTCGGTCCAGACCTATACAAGCTGCGACATTTATGGAATCAATGACTTATGAAGAAATGGTCGAATGGAGCGCTGAAGTCCTAGACCTTCAAGTTCGATGTATTCATAACCCAACCAAAGATGTGGTATGTGATTTGTGACAACCTCTAAGGTGATTTTCAATCTCCCTGAGCTGGAGAACACTCTAGACATGTGTTTGAATACGCAAAACAATATTATTAGTAGTAGTATATGTCTCTTATGCTTTTGAGTCGATTGTTACCTAGTAAACAACAAATTTCTTCAAAATTATTCACTGGTGGTGCTATATGTTGGTGATGGCTAGGACGTTGGAACAACAGGTTAAATGTAGGGTGAGTGCAAGCTAATGATGGTCTCTCATGACATGTTAGTGACAATGCAAACCTGGAAAAACAACAATTTGTTAACTTGGAGGGATTATTCAAGGTGATTTTACAATGAATTTGAATATGGTGTAAGAAGATGAAATGTAGGAAATTGAATTAGCTTTCCGAATGTACAACTTTTATTCATAGAAATTGTGAATAACTATGTCAAAATTGTTTTTTTTTATAATAGTGGTATCTTATTTTTCCAACAAAATATAAGGTATATGTTTTTGTTCGTGCCGGTGTTGAGTACCTTAACGATGGAATTTCGTAGAAAAAACTTGTATACTTGTAGAGAACCCATTTTTCTAGTGCAGATTATTTTTTGGAAATTTATAATATTAGTTTTATATTTTTTAAAAATTATCAAAGTCAATATATCCCTAAAATTACAATGTCTTTTGTTCATGTAGGCCACGAGGGTCTTAACATGATCAAAACATTTTTTTTTTAGATCGTAGATATCAGTCTCCTCTAGTGTGGCATATAACTCATTCGAGAAATGATTAAGCAGACAAAAAGTTATAGTAGAAATAAGAAAGGTATGTATTCTAGGATTTTGATATATGCGAAGACAAAATAGATTAAAAATAGTAAACAATATTAATTTAAAAAGAAAACTATATATTTGAAATCTTCATAGCCGACTCTATCTATGTCTGTAGTTTCGTCAACAACTAAATTGTTTGACCTATAGAAAAATAACATCAAAGACAAATATATAGAGAAGTATTCACAAAAATGGAGGCTTTTATCAATTTGCAAACCAAACCACTAGGTTTGTCATACCGAACCTAAATCTAAGGAAACCAAGTCAGCATACATGTTGTCAATCCTCCCCCAAAAAAATTGAATTCAAACAAACGTGCATGGGTTGTTAATATCACACACACACTACATGAATGCACATGTGTTCCTAATAGTGTGCATGTGTTATAGGAACACGCACACATTCCTAAGAGATTGCACACGCTCTTATAAGATATTTTTTCTTTGACACCCCCCCTTTCTCTCTCTCCTACATCTACGCCCCCTCTCTAACTCCCTCTCTACCCCCTTTTTTGTCTCCCTCCCTCTCCCTCTCACACTCCTATACATGGTAAGACCTAGACATGGAAAGACTTGTTGGTGTTTTATGATTCTTAGATATGAAATTTATTGCCTTATGATTAATAACAAGATTCACTTTCATACAACAATTATCATAGAATAACTATACAATGAAAATATAAAATATAGCAATGTAGCAGAGATAAAAAGATCTAGAAATATTAACTATGCACAGTAGACACAAGAACACAAGAGTTTATCCTTGGAAACCCAACCTTGGGAGAAAACCTAACAACCTTTCTATAGAAGAATATAGTCCAAGATATTACGAGTACATCACCATCAATATCCAAAATATCATACAGAGAAGATCCTCCACAAGGCTAGCATCACCAAGACCTGGTGCCTCAATAAGATGACCAAGAGAAACCAAGAATATCCTTCCCAAGTGTGGTTCACTCATCAAGATAACAAAAACCGAGAAATAGAGAAATTACCAAAACTGTAGTTGCAACTGCCTTGTGCACATTGCAGAAGGAGTTGTTTGATTGTCCAAATGAAATGATCTAGTCCTGTATTTATACTAATCTGGGCGCATGTCTAGGGCTGACTTCTTATTCTAGGTCTTCAAATTACTTTATTATTTTTTGTCTTTTACTAGTGGGGCCGACTTCTCTTCTTGGGTCTTCAATTTCTTCTCGGGGCTTCAGTAATGGTGTAGATGGGTCTTCTTGTACTTTATTGTGGAGAATGACTTGCCCGAAGTTCCAAATATTCAACGAGACATAGACATCACAAGGCATGGAAAGACCTAGACCTAGACCTTGCCTTGACATGCCTCAGAATCTCACACCCACTACCTTTATATCCCCCCCCCTCTCTCTCTCGCTCTCCCCCTTTGTCCCTCCCTCCCCTATTATGCCCCCCTCTCTCTTCCACCTCTCTCCCACCCTTTCTCTCTCCTCATTGTTAGTCTCAGTCTCACTCTCTCTCAACCCATATTTCTCTCTTTATTCCCCCTCTATGTATCCCCCCCTTCCTCCCACTCTCTCTCTACCCCCCCTTCTAGGTCTCCCTCTCTGCTTCCCTTCCTCTCACTATCCCTCTCTCTACCCCCCCCTCTCTATCTCCCTCTCCCTCCCTCTCACTGTCTCTCTCTACCCCTCATCTTTGTCTTTCTCTCTCCTCATCCTCCCTCTCTCATGCACTCTCTCTCCCCCCATCCTCCCTCCCTCTCTCTGCCCCTTTCCCTCCCACTATATCTCCTACATCTACCCCTCTCTACTACATTTACCTCTCTCTCCACCCCCCTCTCTATGTTCCTCTCTCTTCCTCTCACACACTCTCTCTACTACCCTTATATTCCTTGCTCTCTCTCCCTCCCACACACTCTCTCACATACTTTCCAGCCCCCCTCTATGTCTTCCTTTCTCTCCCTCCCACACTCTAACACACTCACTCTCTACCTCCCCTCTTTATCTTCCTCTCTCTCCCTCCCACATTCTATCTCTCTCTCACACACACTTTCTATCCCCCCTCTATGCATTTCTCTCTCCCTCCCACACTCTAACACACTCACTCTCTACCTCCCATGTTTTTCTTCCTCTCCCTCCCTCTCACATTCTCACACACTAGAAATTTTGGTACATTGCAAGGAAAGGCATGGTAAGGAAAGAAATGGCCTTGACCTAGACATGACAAGGCATTTCAAGACCTATAACTATACCTAGACATATATTTAGACCATGACCTAGACCTAGACCTTTCCTCACCATGCCTCATGCTCTCACACCCACTCCCTCTCTATCTCCCCCCTCTTTAACTCTTTCCTTGTAACACCCCTGTTTCCTCCATCTTGTAATTAATCATTAATCGAGATCACCATGCGATGGAATGGGAACAATGTAAATGTATTATTGTTTGAATTTCCAATAATTTATTGTGGGGGTAAAGCCTTGAAGTACTGGACATGATATCACTAGAGGACAAAAATGAGAAAATTATGGAGAGGGTTCATTATGTCAAATGACCCAAATTTCTCCTCGCTGAAATGATACGCCTCATCCTGACCCCAAGGAGAAATCAGTTAATAAGAAAAGGACTGGTGGTTGAACCATCAACCACCCCCATGAATGGAAGGATGGTCTGACTGAGGAGACAAGAGGTTGTTAGCCCGAAGTACTACAGATTCTTGCAGACCCAGACTGACCCGAGTTTCCTTTTGACATAAGGAACATGACAGGTCCATAACCTTCCCAAGGAGGATAAAGGCGAGGGGGAATACAGGCAAAGGGAGATGAGAGAAGAAACATGGGAAGAGAGAGGGCATGAGGCTCTCTAGTTGAGAAGAGGAACCAAAAGCTTGATAAATTATTTTGGTTACTGGAGAGAAAGAAGATAAAATATCTCTGAGAACTTACAGGAGCGTGAAAATTGAGCAGGAGACTGTGATCTTGATGTTGAGGAGGAATCTGATAAACCTCGCAGAGACCGTGACGAAGAAGGAATCCATGAGAAACTGCAAAAGTTACCTAGTGATATCATGGCTTGGCATGGGGGTGGACAGAGTGCTAAGAGTGAATTCCTCTGAGCCCATGGTTGGGTGGAAAGGCACACACCCACAATCAGTTCGTTGGCTACAATATGAAATAGATAAGTATTCTCATACCATGTATATTTGAGTTGTAACTGTAAAATAAAGTTGGATATCCTGTGAATGTTTCAGGGATGTGCATGTTGCTTGATGGTTAGACTGTGTTCCCTTATCTTTTGCTTGATTATGTATTTAAGCAAATAAGGAACTATATGGTTTGTACACATAAATGATTGAGCCCTGTAGTGGCTCAAGTTTAAGCAAATGAACTATGAGTTCGTCGACCTTGGGCATAGTTTCCCGTATGCATGTCAACATTCCCAGTTGTTTTGAGTCTATTGGGAGAAGGATTTTGTTAATCTCAGAAGAAAGAGCGCAAAGCGCACACCAGCGCCTAAGTCTTTCAGAATTGATGAATCTCAGGAAGGATGATGAGATTTAAGTCTCGAAAGGGAAGATCCTTTTGTTTGGAAGATGAGTAGGAGAGATCCATTTAGGAGGATCCAAGGTCTATCACGACTGTTGGATTTGGAGAAGGAGCGTAGGTGTTAACTCCTCGACTCCTTCAGTCTTGGCAAGTTCGGAAAATTTTGGTATTCGTCGTAAGGGAGATAGATCCTCTGAAGTCCCGGAACCCAAATTTAATCTGAGTCGTATATTTGAAGATGCCCAAGAACTATTCCAACCATCGGATCTGTTAACGCTCTGTAAATTTCCTAGAGGTTGTCGGAAAAGAAGAAATCTACGGGAGGTCACTTTATCCAACCACTTCGAAGCTGGGATCTATCCCTACCAACTTTAGAGAGGTATCTCTCTGTATGAATTAGATATGTTTCAAATTTAAAATATTAGGCTAGGTAAATAAAATATGTTTGTTTTGTTTGTTGTCATTTTCGTTGGGTTGGCTGAGAGAGATTTACACATCCATTGGGCTATGGGGTCTATATCATGAAATGAAATCCAACCAGAAAACAAAGAAACCTTTCACAGGGCGAGATAATGTAATTGCTGGATTCTTTTAGCAGCATAAATGAGGAATAGCAGAAAAGACGAGATGTCAATTACAACAAAGAAGCAATTAAGAATTTCTTTATCGTAAAATCAGAAGATGAAACACTAAAATCTTTTAAAGTCAGAAACAGGGTATACAAAGATAAATCCTGCAATGTTCGTTACTTTCAAATATTAGATTTAGAAAACAGTGCGATAACTAAACGAGAATAACATTTAACTTAGAAAGGAAAACATCACCAATGAGTACATGCAAGAATCCTGTGAAAATGCCTCTTTGTATTAATGGAAGATCTCTTGAAAAATATTACAGTCTGATAACTCACAGGACGTAAAGATCAACCCTCAATAATTCGAAAAGTGAAGTATTTATAACCCAAAATTACAAACGATCCTATCATTAAAGATCAGGACGTGGTAAATCTATTTTTAGCTTAACTAACTTAACAAATTACAAAAATCTAGGAAACTGTTTGATGATGTGTCGAAACTTCATGCTATTTTCTGGGTGAACTGTTGGTGAGGCCTCTGCACGACCTAATCTAACTGGGCTGGGACATCTCATCGACTACTCGATCAAGTTACAAATCTCTTCCCATCGAAGATGACTGGGAATGTTGACTTTGAGTAACCTTCGGTAGACTTCATCCATCTCTGTGTACTTTGCAAAAGTACGCTTGATGATGAAGATGTACGAGATCTCATGTTGTATGCTAATGTCCAACTGTAGCGCATCTAGGAATGCCTTTCCATTGATACTGTCTTGAATTCCTAAAAATTTCGACCTATCCTTAGCCACATCGACTAGTCTCTTTTTGTAATCGGGGAGTGTAATCAATTTGTCATTTATCACCTTCAAACCAGGAAGACCTTTCTTCTGTAGAGCCTCGATCTTGTTGAAAAACCTTTGTACCCCTAGGTCCATAGCCTGAACCTTTTCTTCCAGTTGTAGCATCAGTCCTCTCTTGGTCAAGACTCTCTTGACCTCAAGGATGGTCTCCGTTCTATCCTCAATTCTCAGCTCTTCCAACTCCTCTCTGGTTTTAGAATTCAGGAATTTGATGATTTCATTAGCCTCTGTGGGCATCTCTCCCAGTTCTGATCTAATCTTCTCGATGGATTGTTTACTTCTTTGTACCAATTCATTTTTCTCAAACACAATTTGTATCATTGGCCATATTTCATTCATAGACTTGGTGATGTCTGTCTAGACACTTTCTTTGACTTCGGCCAGTGTTTTGCCTGCCACTGTTTGCTTCCGAAGCTGTTGTAACTCTTGTTTGAGTTGGTCTGACACTCGTTTTTCCTTGGAGTAGCTGGTTTGGTAAGAAGATTTGAGTTCCTGGAGGTTCTCAATCTCCTTTTTGAGCCTGTTAATCTCTGTTTCTTGCATATTCATCTCTTCTATAGACTTAGCCAGTTCAACAGTCTTTTCCAGAGACGTCAGTGGGTTTGCCGATGGAATTTTTGCTAGTGACGTTGTTCTCACTCTTGAGAGTGGAACTGCACTCAATGGAATGACTTCCATGGGTTTTGACCGTTCTTTCTCTTTCACTAGCTTTTCCATTTCAGCTTCCATTTCCTTCAATTGTGCATTCTGCTCCATGATCAACTTAAGCATCTCATCTTTTTCTCCTTCTGTCTCTGCTATTAACTTTGCCTGTGAGTCTACTGTTGGTGGCAGCTTCAATTGTTTCCTCAAATACGTTATGTTGGAATTTTTCTTCTTGATCATCTCCTCGACTGCTTTCACATTCGAGGGATCATACCCGATCTTGAGGACCAGTTCCTCCAACGTCTTAATCATGTTATCCTTGGCAAATGATGATATTTTCTCCAACTTCAACTGCGTCTAGATGTTATTCAAAGACACTTGTAACCTGGAGGCAGTAGTGGAAGCATGTGCCAATGTGGAGAAAACCATTTCTCCAGTTTGCCTGTGCAGATCCATTTGGTCAGCTGGATGCACGTTCTTAGTCTAGAATTCAAAAGTTGCCCTTTTGTAATCGGTGATTACCTTTGGGTCTGGCACCTGTTCTTGGAGAATTTCCATGTGCATTCTACCCTTCTCAGTTTCGAATGCCGATAGCAGCCTGTGTTGTGCAGTCGACGTCTGCTTCTAGAACTGGGCGTATGTGCTGCTAGTTAGAGTCTGATTCTTTTTCCTGATCAAATCGTATTTCTCAAAGATACTCAGCTTCGGTCCTGTCTTGCCTAGCTGGTTGATTGGTGGAGTATCTGTAGGCTTCTTTGGTAATACTGAGGTTATGATTTTCTTGCTTCTTGTACTGAGGAGCGACTGATTAACCTCCGTCATTATAGTGGATGGAATTACCTTTTCTCTAGCCGAGTCAGGAGCCGGACTGGATTTTGGCCTCTTGGTATGTAGTTGAAATTCTTCATATGATACTTCAGTGACAGGAGGTGACAGATCCTGCCTAGGCCTTTTCTCCTTTGGAGCCTGTGGTGTGATCGTCTGTGATACAGTGACCAGCAGGTCCTGTTGTTCTGTCTCAACCAAATTATTTGGCTCCCATTCTATTTGGTTGGCAAATTTTTCTACCTCAGGCCTAGATATGTGAACATACGGGATATTCTTATTTTTTATCCTCATCTCGGAAATTATCCCACACGGATCATAGTGCCATGTGAAACTAACAATGAATTTCATTTCCTTTAGCAGCCTGTTTGCTTCCTCCCTGGTGCTTCGACTGTTGCAGATGAAAGACCCAATCTGCCGTTTGATTCTGAGTTGTTTCTTCTTATTCAAAGACACAAAATGTATATCGTCCAAGTTTATCATCTGCCTTATGTATTCTAGGGAAAAAATTATGACAGGTAAGTACTTGGGTATTTTATATGGGGCCAAATCGCACCCATAGACTCTGATCTCAGTGTGATTTTGGTACAGGTACCAATCACCAGTATTTGTATGGTCCGAGAGATGTAGGATCCTCTGAACTTCGTCATTAATTATGGGTTCGGGTCTGTCGCTGAGCATACTCACCACTGGGTGGTAGAACTACTCAATGAACTGCTTGAAACTGAATTCCATGGAGTATGTCTGAGCAGAGAAGTCCATGTTGTTACTGCCTGGGGTCTACCATCTTCGTCCATCTTCTGCATAGAAAAAGAAAATTTTTCCGCTTGGAAGAAAACGAACAGGTATGCCAGTATTGAAGAATATTGAAACATGCCTTCTGTGGTGAAATTTATGAATTGCTCGTGAATGTTGTCCACTAGGAACGTGCTGAAGTCGGACTGTGTAGTGGGTTTCTCATCGGTGGAGAGAATAGAAAGAAATCCAAAAATGGGTTCATCTACCCATTGATCTAAAAAATAACCAAGCAAGGCGCATAACGACGTGATAACCTAGTTTAATTTTATTGAGAATAGGGAGGAAGGATAAGGGGGGTTTATAGTGGGGAGCTGAGCGGATTGTGGAAGAAAAAGCTCAAAAATCAGAGCTCTTTGAGGAAACGACAACTTCTGGTATAGCTCTGTGATGATCTCAAGGTTAAAAGGTGAGGCGGAGTCAGCTCGGGATATTTGCATCATTTGGTCGATGGTTTCTGGCATGATGAGTAAAAGAATTTCCCCGGACGAGGACAAAATGGCTCTTTTCTTAGGGATATAGTGGGATTGGCACTTGAGGGCAAATTTTGGGAAGTGGTGAATCTGGGGGAAAATATACAAGGGTAGGTTGGACTCCTAGAGTCCAATTTCGTCACTCTAGTCTAGGAAGACTTCTTTAAGCCATGAATGTAGGTCTGCGAAGTCGAAATCACATTTTGTGTCTGCGATTAAGTAGTCTTTGTTGACCAAAGGAATCCTATCGAGGTCGACAAGAGGCAGGAGAAACGGATTCTCCTCACCTTCTGTTCATTTTAACTTTGGCACCATTACTGTAATAATACCTGCAAATAAAACAAAAGTTAGCGAGGACGACTGTAGATGTGGGTGACTAACTGTAACGGAGAGGAAAATGGGGTAAATTATCTGGTGCAATGAGTGGGTAAATGGTGAAGGAATGAAGGGTGAGGTTAGTTTTGAGTAAACGGGTATCCGTTGGGCACGGGACACAGGTCAACTGGTTAACGGATAAGTTAGCCAGTAATAAATGGCCAACGGGTCATTTAGAACGTGAAATGGAAGGTGGCAATGACTGAAGCATACAAATGAGTTACGTGGCGGTTATTGATTGGGGGAAAAGACCATGGTGAAGGGACTTGCCATGGGTGAATGAGGGAGAAGGACTGACAGAGTTACTGGATGTGACTCTTATGGAAAAGGTGGATAATGACGTCACGAGGTGTCGAGGTATGTCAGACAGTAATAGGCGGTGGAATTTGGGACCAATAGATTCATGCCACATATAGATAGGGGGCCCACCAGAGTAAAATTCCATTCCAGACCCCCCCCCACCGTTAAAGGTAGATCAGTCGGGGGGGGATCCGAAAAATACCTTGAGTCATTGATCTGCGCGCTTTCCTTTCGACCACAGATCTGTGCGTGATCTTTAACACACAATCCGGACCCCCCCGCCTCCATTAAAGGAATAACAGAAGGGGGGGTCCGGAATCCAATATAGACTGTAGATCTAGGCGCCANTTTCTTTTCTCAAATTATTTGCAAAATGAAAAATTATTTGACAAACAAAAACACTAAAGAGATAACATTTAGTCACTAGTTGATCCTATAAATTATAGGGTTATAACAGCGGCTCCACCTAGGGATGGTACTCTCCTTTTGAAGTGCCAAGAATCCTGATTCCTGATGTTCTGAAACTTTCTCCATAGTCGCCTTTGTTGCTTGATTGGTTTTATTTCGAAAAATTGGAAGACAATGGTCAGTGGCTTAGGGCCTTCTCTCCGAGCTTCAACCATCTGACCAAAGTTATTCACTCAGAAATTTGCAAGCAAAATGAAAATGGTTTGTATAATGGAAAGTGTGACTTCAAGTCCCTACTGAGGAGGTGAATAATGCTTCAACATTCTTCCATTTACAGGTCCTCCTAGCAGATCTGTCCCATCACTGTTGTTGAGCAAGAAGGCGTTATTCCCTCTGAATGCTTGAATCATGTATGGTCCCTTCCACAAACTATCTAATTTTCCATGCTTTCCCTTGTCTTCATTTCCGGAATCTCATCTCAGCACCAAATCACCTAACTCGAAATTATCCTCCTTGGTTCTTTTGTCAAAAATCTTCTTAATGCTTTCTTGGACTACCTGAGTCTTGTTTTATACTTCTTCCCTGGACTGGTGCAAATGGATAATCTGGTTGATCCTTCGTTGGGAGTCATTCGGCTCGGCTTGCATGTCTTGCAACAATTTCATGACATGAACTCCTAAGGAAGTGGGAAAGACTGCTTCTGTGCCATAGACCAACTGATATGGTGACACACCGATTGACCTTTTGGTCATCAGTCTGTCGTCCCATAGTGCTAAAACCAACTTGTTATGCCACGACATTTTGTTTTCTTGCAAAGTTTTCTTGATAATGTTTACGAGGGTTTTATTTGATGATTCCGCCAGCCAATTTCCTTGAGGGTAGTAAGCTGTGGAATGACCCAAACCAATATGATACTGGTTGCAGAAATCTATGAGTTTCTTAGATAGAAAATAAGCTGCATTGTCAATTATAATTTTTCTAGGATATCTAAAATGGGACAAGATATTATTTTCAAGAAATTTAATAATGACCGAATCAGTGGCTTGCCTTCTTGGTACTGCTTCGATCCATTTTGTAAAATAATCTATGGCAGTAAGAATCCACCTATGCTTCCCTGAAGAGGGTGGATGTATTTCTCCGATGAATTCTAATCCCCATTGCTGGAAAGGGGTTTCAACGGATATTGGTTTCAGGGGTAGAGGAAGAAGTTTCCTTTTGCCTTTGAACAACTGACATTTATGACACGAAGTCACTTTATGATGCACATTAGCGAATAGAGTTGGCCAATAGAATCCAGCTCTAAGGATTTTTTTGGCTGTGGTCTTCCAACTCAGATGGCCACCACAGTCTCCTGCATGAAAATCCTGCTGTACTTTGTCAGCTTCATCCTTCAATAGACAATTTAACAAAATACCTCCAGGATCTTTCCAATACAGATTGCCTTCTAGAATGCAAAATTTTAATGCTTTCAATTTCAAAAACCTAGCTTTAGTTTTGGTCAGACTAGGGGGAGCCTGTAAATTATGCAAAACAAATATCAGGTCTGCCTACCATGGAGAGTTGTGAAATACCTCTCTCATGCTTGGAGTCACCTGCTCACCCTTTTCATCTACTGCAGCTAAGAAATTAATGTCAAGAGCATGGAAATTTGATTCAGCCATTAACTTTGCTAGACCTTGACCTTTAATCAGTTTAGTAGGTTTAATCTCTATGTCATACTCTAGAATGATAGCAATCCATTTTCCTCTTTGGTCGTCTGGATTGTCCTGGGTTAAAATGTCTTTTACTACCGCATTCGAAACATATGCAATGGTGTGGGAATGGAGAATGTATACTCTAAAATCTTTTATGGATTTCACGAAGGCAAAAGTTTGTTTCTCCATTATTTTATAATTCAAAGCAACATCTCTTAAAGATTTACTGAAAAAGGCTATGGGTTATTCATACCCTTCGTTGTTTTTCTACAGTAATAATGCTGCAATGGTATCTTCAGAGGTGAAAGAAAAAATATAAAAATCTTTGGTGAAGTAAGGACTGATCAAGACTAGAGACTGCGTGAGTGCGCGTTTGACTTGTTCAAAAGACTGCCTGGACTCAGTGTCCCATTTTATTTTTGTGTCCTTTTTTAACATGTTTGTGATGTTCCTGAGAAGCTCAGCCAGGTTGGGTATGAATCTTCGCAGAAAGTTTATTTTCCCGATAAAAGACTGTAACTCTTTGATATTTCTTGGGTGTTCTAATTTCTGAATGGCCTCGATTCTGCTGGGGTCTATTTTAATTCCATCCTTAGAGATTATTTGCCCTAGCAGTTTACCTTCCTCTAATCTGAAAAGGCTCTTCTTAGGATTCAAAGAAATCCCAAATTTCCTGCATTTCTCAAAAACTCGTCTGAGATGTCGTAAGTGCTCGTTATCAGATTGGGAAAACACAGTTACGTTGTCCAGATAGATGACAATAAATTTGCCAAGTTATTCCACAAAAGCGATGTCCATCGCTCTCTGGAAAGTGGCCCCAACGTTCATCAACCCGAAAGGCCTTTTCACATACATGAAAGTAGCCCATGGTGTTGTGAAAGTGGTTTTCTCTTGGTCATTTGGGTGAACGAGGACCTGATTATAACCCGAGAACCCATCCAGTAAAGAGATCCGACTGGATCCGACTACCCTTTGTGATATGTGGTCCATTTTTGGTAATGGGTAATTGTCCTTCAGAGAGACCTTATTCAAATTTTCGAAATTGATGCAAAGCCTGATTTCTCTGGATTTCTTTCGTGTTGGGACCAAATTTGAAACCCATTTGGAAAATCGTAACGGGACTATGATTTTAGCATCGTACATTTTTTTGATTTCTTTTTCTATCAGGGGAAGTAGCTTGGGATTGATTCTCCTAAGTTTATGTCTGAAAGGTTTTGATCTTCTTTTATTGGAATCCTATGTTGTATGATGCTGGTGTCATAAGCTTTCAAGTCCTTGTACCCCAGGCAAATATGTCTGAATATTCCTTGAAAAGCTCAATGTATTTGAGTTTTTTCTCGGGGGGTAATGATTTGGAAAGTTTCACCACCTTGGGTTTCTCTTCTATCCCTATATTACAATCTTCTACTTCTTGACCACTGGCTTCAATTTTCAGTTTTTTAGCTACATCATTAAAATCAAATAGGTCTTTTAAAGGAACTAAACCCCTAGGTAAAACATTACTTTTTAAATGCAAAACATCAGCTTCTATCTCATCCTCACCTAACTCTCCTGAATCTATCTTATTTACACTATCATTTCCAAAATGAGGTCTTTTTACATTTTCATCTTCATTTTCTAAGTCTATGTTTGTACACTTGAAATCATTTTTACATTGTAGAAAATCTTCAATTTGATCATCATTACCAAATACCTGTCAGTATATGATGTTGTCCGGAATAGTTGGTATGCACTTCACCTCAACCGTGTATGGGCGAGTGGAACGAAAAGGTATATTGCATGTGGTTGCTGACGTAGCTAACCCATCTGCTAAAATGTTTTGTCCCCTAGGCATCACCTGCAAATCAACTTCAATGAAACATTTAAGGGTGTCCAGAACAACATTCCTATAAGCTCTAAGACGAGGATGTTTTTCTCCATACTCACCTTTAATTTGTTTAATAATTAATTCGAAATCTCCCCTTACCATGATTTGTTTGGCACCAACCTTCTTCAATAGTTTAAGACTGAGCATCAAAGCTTCGTACTCAGCTATGTTGTTAGTGCATTGAAAATTCAGTTTGTAAGAATGGTTTTTCGAATACTTGGATCTGTGATTGTGCAACCAAACTTCTGCTCCAGCTCCTTCTTTGCTTACGGCCCCATCAAAGACCATGCTCTAGAAATCCGCTGGAAATTCTTCAATTATCACACTTTTCTTTCTTTCTGCCTCAGTGATTTCTTGGCCTTCGTCTGGACCAGATGTATCTTCTTCCAGCTAAGTGATTTGTTCTCCCATATTGCCATCGTTATATAGGATAAAGAAATCCAGGTCAGAATGTGCAGAGTACAAAGGATAGTTATGTGGTTTTTCTTGGCTGCTAACCATGTATTTCATCAGTGTTTCTTTGTATAGTCTTCTTTGTTTCCCAAAAACAGGGACAGTCGCATACGACATATCCAACTGCAAAGTACCTTTCAACTTGGGCCCCCAAGACCGGGACAACAACATACCATATTTCGGGGGAATGTCCGCAACCAAAACATCCATGACCATGCTTTTTGCGGGAATCTGAACTAGGGTGATACACAGATCCTTGATCAAACTGATACATCTAACTTTACTGGATTCAAAATAGTGTAGGTCCTTGTAAGGCTTGGTAACCTCAAGTCCCAATTTTTCCATCACTTCTTTAGGCATCAGATTATGGGAAGCACCCGAATATAACATAGCATTATGAAGAATCAGGTTGTGTATATTAAGGCTGATGTAAAAAGGAGCGACAACACCATTGTTAGTTTGACCATCCACTTCAGGTCCGAACAGGAGTTCAGGTTGATCATCTGTAAGGTTTACAGTATCCAAATGATTCGGTGATCCAACGGTTAAGGAATTCGTGCCTATATCAGGTTCAATGCTCAGTGCTTTGATCACCTACGATCGGTAAGCGTCTTTTCTCATCAAATCAGAAAGGGGAATGGGAATTTTTACTTTGGCTAATTTCCCTTCGAGGCTGAAAGGTGTGGGAGCTCTGCTTTGGCTCATCAATTCCGATTTGTCCACCACACTCTTCTGGCCAGAAGTATTTGGTGGGTTAGTTGATGAAACCTCAGTCTGCGATGATCTTTTCAGAATAGTAAGGTTTCTTTTTGGTGGAACTTCAACATTACCTTTCTCAGGGCTCTTCTTGGTAGAAGGCTCAGGGGCTTTTTTGGTTTCGACTATCTTCTTCGTTTCGGTCACCTTTTTTGGAGAACTTCCATCTGTCTTTTTACTTCACAGATTGTACTTCCAGTGTACCTCCAAAATAGCATTTTGAAATGCCTGTTGTTCGGCGTCTTCATCTTCTTTACTTACCTTTGTTTGAGAGAGAAGTAAAAGTTCTTGCTCTTCCTGGGTAAGGAAAATAGCTTCGTTATCATGAATGCCCATGAGGTTTATGTGAGTATCCTCCATTTGTTCAATTACTTATTCTCCTTCATCGACATAATTTTCTTTTAGGGGCGGTCTGATCTGTTGATCAGGACCTCTCTGTTCCCTTTGATCCCTAGGATCTCTCTGCCTGATTTGATGAGGGTTTCTTCTGAAGTTAGGATTCTGAATTTGAGGAGCTGGTGGGTTTTCTCTAGGAGGATTTCTTTCGAATACCGTAAGTCTCTCCATCATTCTTTCCATTTTTCTGGCCAAGGAATCCAATTTGGAATCGGAAGTTGATGTGAAAGGTTCCTCTTTGATTGTGACTCTCCTCTCTGTCCTCTGTCGTGCCCTTTTTGCCAACAGGTTGGCCTCCACACTTATTGCACTTTTCTGCATGTCCTCCAGGGTGGTGGAGTTTATTTCCCTTAATTGATACGACATATCGACATCAAAACCATCAGGGAATTTTATCAATGCCAAACATTGTGTAGGTTTAATATCCGCTGGAATTGCATTGTACAGGTTATTGAAATGGGTGCAGTAATCTTGTACTATCTCACCATGATTTCTTCTGATGTTTTTCTTATTCTGACAAGATTTGGAGAGGGTTTTTCTTTACCTCCCATCTGTCTAGAAAAATTCTTTGGAATGAGATAAGGTCGAGAACTAAGGCAACACGTAAACCTTTGTACCATTTCTTAACGTCACCCGTCAAACTTTGTGCAAACAATCTCATTTGAACGTCAGTCTCATCTACTTCCTGCAGATCAAAATAATCATACATTTTATCAACGTGTTGCTGTGCGCTCAAGGGTCCTATTCCATCGAATTGTGGAAGTCTCATTTGATAATCCTGGGGCATAGCATGAAGAGGTGCGACCAATACCAAGGGAGCATATCTGGCTACCATGATAGGCGGAGGGGGTGGGACGGTAACCTGGATGATAGGTGGGGTGGTAACAAAAGACGAGGAGGAGGAGGGGCTAGCTAGCACAGAGTGAGTGGTTTGAGGTTTAGCAGTGGGAGATAGAACTTCAGGAGTCCGGGGTTGCAAGACGGTTGGGTCCAGAATGGTTTCATCCACAAAGCTATCAGATTTCATTCTAAAGAGGCTTTGTTCGAAAAGGATGTCAAAGTCAAGATCCTGAAGGGAAACAAGCTCCTCTGGAAGGGAAGGGGACTTTTGAAGAGGATTATGACTTACTGAACCTTCTGCAATGGTATTTTTCTTGAGTAACTGTTCTGGATTATCAGTTGCTATCGCAGGTTCTGGGTCTGGGTGAGATCGAGTATAAGCTCTTTTGGGAGCCAGATTTCTTTTTCATTTTTATATATATACTTTTTAGTTTTACGAATCCGAAAATAATATGTGCAAGTTTTTAACAACCTCTAAACATTACTTCTTTCTCAGATTTGCAATTTTTCAGAAGCAAACTTTTCTTCCAGGGAAAAGAAGACGTGAGGTTAAAATTTGTCCAGTTCTGCTCCCCAGTATGGTCGCCACTATGTTAACGCTCTGTAAATTTCCTAGAGGTTGTCGAAAAAGAAGAAATCTACGGGAGGTAACTTTATCCAACCACTTCGAAGTTGGGATCTATCCCTACCATCTTCAGAGAGGGATCTCTCTATATGACTTAGATATGTTTCAAAAATAAAATATTAGGCTAGGTAAATAAAATATGTTTGTTTTGTTTGTTGTCGTTTTCGTTGGGTTGGCTGAGAGAGATTTACACATCCATTGGGCTATGGGGTTTGTATCATGAAATGAAATCCAACCAAAAAACAAAGAAACCTTTCACAGGGAAAGATAATGTAATTGTTGGATTCTTTTAGCAGCATAAATGAGGAATAGCAGAAAAGGCGAGAATGTCAATTAAAACAAAGAAGCAGTTAAGAATTTCTTTATCGTAAAATCAAAAGATGAAACACTAAAATCTTTTAAAGTCAGAAACATGGTATACAAAGATAAATCCTGCAACGTTTGTTACTTTCAAAGATTAGATTTATAAAATAGTGCGATAACTAAGCGAGAATAACATTTAACTTAGAAAGGAAAATATCACCAATGAGTACACACAAGAATCCTGTGAAAATGCCTCTTTGTATTAATGGAAGATCTCTTGAAAAATATTACAGTCTGATAACTCGCAGGGCGTAAAGAACAACCCTCAATACTTCGAAAAGTGAAGTATTTATAACCCAAAATTACAAACGATCCTGTCATTGAAGATCAGGTCGTGGTAAATCTATATTTAGCTTAACTAACTTAACAAATTACAAAAATCTAGGAAACTGTTTGATGATGTGTCGAAATTTCATGTTGTTTTCTAGGTGAACCATTGGTGAGGCCTCTGCACGACCTCATTTGATTGGATAGCTGACTGGGTTGGGATAGGTCATCAACTACTCGATCAGGTTGCAAAGCTCTTCCCATCGAAGATGATTGGGAACACTAACTTTGAGTAACCTTTGGTAGACTTCATCTATCTCTGTGTACTTGGAAAAAGTAGGCTTGATGATGAAGATGTACCGGATCTCACGTTGTATGCTGATGTCCAACTGTAGCGCATCTAGGAATGCCTTGCCATTGATACTGCCTTGAATTCCTTAAAATTTCAAACTATCCTTACCCACATCGGCTAGTCTCTTTTTGTAATCGGGGAGCATCATCAATTTGTCATTTATCACCTTCAAACCAGGAAGACCTTTCTTCTGTAGAGCCTCAATCTTGCTGAAAAACCTTTATACCCCTAGGTCCATAGCCTGAACCTTTTCTTCCATCTGTAGCATCAATCCTCTCTTGGTCAAGAATCTCTTGACCTCAAGGATGGTCTCCATTCTATCCTCAATTATCAGCTCTTCCAACTCCTCTCTGGTCTTAGAATTCAAGAATTTGATGATTTCATTAGCCTCTGTGGGCATCTCTCCCAATTATGATCTAATATTTTCGATGGCTAGTTTACTTCTCTGTACCAATTCATTTTGCTCAAACATAATATGTATCATTGGCCATATTTCATTCATAGACTTGGTGATGTTTGTCCAGACACTTTCTTTGACTTCGGCCAGTGTTTTGCCTGCCACTGTTTACTTTCGAAGCTATTGTAACTCTTGTTTGAGTTGGTCTAACACTTGTTTTCCTTGGAGTAGCTGGTTTGGTAAGAAGATTTGAGTTCCCGGAGGTTCTCAATCTCCTTTTTGAGCCTGCTAATCTCTGTTTCTTGCAGATTCATCTCCTCCATAGACTTAGCCAGTTCAATAGTCTTTTCCAGAGACGTCAGTGGGTTTGCCGATTGAATTTCTGCTAGTGACACTGTGCTCACTCCTAAGAGTGGAACTGGACTCAATGGAATGACTTCCATGGGTTTTGAATGTTCTTTCTCTTTCACTAGCTTCTCCATTTCAGCTTCCATTTCCTTCAATTGTGCATTCTGCTCCATGATCAACTTAAGCATCTCATCTTTTTCTCCTTCTGTCTCCGCTATTTCCTTTGCCTGCGAGTCTACTGTTGGTGTAAAATTCAATTGTTTCCTTAAAGACGTTATGTCATCATTTTTCTTCTTGATCATCTCCTCGACTGCTTTCACATTCGAGGGATCATACCCGATCTTGAGGACCAGTTCCTCCAATGTCTTAATCCTGTTATCCTTGGCAAAGGATGATATTTTCTCCAACTTCAACTGCATCTGGACATTATTCAGAGACACTTGTAACCTGGAGGCAATAGTGGAAGCATGTGTCAACATGGAGAAAACCATTTCTCCAGTTTTCCTATGCAGATCCATTTGCTCAGCTCGATGCACGTCCTTAGTCTGGAATTCAAAAGTTGCCCTTTTGTAATCGATGATTACCTTTTGGTCTGGCACCTGTGATTGGAGAATTTCCATGTGCATTATTCCCTTCTCAGTGTCAAATGTTGATGGAAGCCTGTGTTGTGCAGTCAACGTCTTCTTCCATAACTGGGCATATGTACCGCTAGTTAGAGTCTGATTCTTTTTCTTGATCAAATCGTATTTCTCAAAACTACTTAGCTTCAGTCCTATCTTGCCTGGCTGGTTGATTGATGGATTATCTATAGGATTCTTTGTTAATACTGAGGTTATGATATACTTTCTTCTTGTACTAAGGAGCGACTGATCAACCTCTATCATTGTAGTGGATGGAATTACCTTTTCTCCTGCCGGGTCAGGAGCCGGACTGGCTTTTGCCCTCTTGGTATGTAGTCGAAATTCTTCAGATGATACTTCAGTGACATGAGGTGACAGATCATGCCTAGGCATTTTCTCCTTTGGAGCCTGTGGTGTGGTTGTCTGTGATACAGTGACCGGGAGGTCCTGTTGTTCTGTCTCAACCAAAGTATTTGGCTCCCATTCTGTCTGGGTGGAAATTTTGTATACCTCAGGCTTAGATATGTGAACATATGGGATATTCTTATTTTTTATCCTCATCTCAGAAATTATCCCGCACAGATCATAGTGTCATGTGAAACTAACAAAGAATTTCATTTCCTTTAGCAGTCTATCTGTTTCCTCCCCGACACCTCGACTGTTGTAGATGAAAGACCCAATCTGCCCTTTGATTCTGAGCTCTTGCTTCTTCTTCAAAGACACAAAATGTATATCGTCCGAGTTTATCATCTACCTTATGTATTCCAGGGAAAAAATTATGACAGGTAAGTACTTGGGTAGTTTATATGGGGCCAAATCGCACCCATAGACTCTGATCTCAGTGTGATTTTGGTACAGGTACCAATCACCAGTCTTTGTATGGTCCAAGAGATGTAGGATCCTCTGAACTTCGTCATTAATTCTGGGTCCGGGTCTGCCGCTGAGCATACTCACCACTGGGTGGTAGAAATGCTCGATGAACTGCTTGAAACTGAATTCCGTGGAGTTATGTCTGAGTAGAGAAGTCCATGTTGTTACTTCCTGGGGTCTACCATCTTTGTCCATCTTTTGCATAGAAAAAACAAATTTGTCCGCTTGGAAGAAAACGAACAGGTATGCCAGTATTAAAGAATACCGGAACATGCCTTCTATGGTGAAATTTATGAATCGCTCGTGAATTTTTTCCACCAGGAACGTGCTAAAGTCGAACTGTGTAGTGGGTTTCTCATCGGTGGAGAAAATAGACAGAAATCCCAAAATGGGTTCATCTACCCATTGATCTGAAAAATAACCAAGCAAGGCACATAGCGACGTGATAACCTGCTTTCCTTTTATTGAGAACAGGGAGAAAGGATAAGGGGGGTTTGTAGTGGGGAGCTGAGTGGATTGTGGAAGAAAAAGCTCAAAAATTTGAGCTCTTTGAGGAAATGACAACTTCTGGTATAGCTCTGTGATGATCTCGAGGTTAAAAGGTGAGGCGGAGTCGGCTCGGGATATTTGCATCATTTGGTCGATGGTTTCTGGCGTGATGAGGAAACTAATTTCCCCAGACGAGGGAAAACTGGCTCTTTGCTTGGGGATATAGTGGGCTTGGCACTTGAGGGCGAACTCTTGGAACTGGTGAATCTGGGGGAAAAGATACAAGTGTAGGTTGGACTCCCAAAGTCCAATTTCGTCACTCTGGTCCAAGAAGACTTCTTTAAGCCATGAATGTAGGTCCGCGAAGTCAAAATCACATTTTGTGTCTGCGATTAAGTAGTCTTTGTTGACCAGAGGAATCCTGTCGAGGTCGACAGGAGGCGGGAGAAACAGATTCTCCTCACCTTCTGTTCGTTTTGACTTTGGCACCATCACTGTAACAATACCTGCAAATAAAACAAAAGTTAGCGGGGATGACTGACTGTAATGGAGAGGAAAATGGGGTAAATTCTCTGGTGCGATGAGTGGGTAAATGGTGAAGGAATGAAGGGTGAGGGTAGTTTTGAGTAAACGGGTATCCGTTGGGAGCGGGAGACAGGTCAGTTGGTTAACAAATAAGTTAGCCAGTAATAAATGGCTAATGGGTCATTTAGAACGTGAGATGGCAGGTGACAATGACTGAAGCATACGGATGAGTGACATGACGATTATCGATTAGGGGGAAATACCATGGTGAAGGGACTTTCCATGGGTGAATGAGGGAGAAGGATTGATGGAGTTACGAGATGTGCCTCTTACAGAAGAGGTGGATAATGACGTCACGAGGTGACAAGGTATGTCAAACAGTAATAGGCGGTGGGATTCGGGACCAATAGATTCATGCCACGTATAGATAGGGGGCCTGCTCGAGTAAAATTCC
>SNQJ01S0002062.1:120839-131023 GCA_010110895.2 Picea sitchensis
AGAGAGAGAGAGAGAGAGAGAGAGAGAGAGAGAGAGACCTTTTCATTGCCTAAGAGAAAGTTACATAACCATTGATCATGGATTTATATGGAAGTAGTGTCTCAACATATCATATACTCAATTATGCAAGTTTATGTATGAGGGTAGGTTAATTTAGCAAAATTATATAATACCACATAGAGGTACTCTTCTATAACACCAAGTCTACATACCACTACTCTGCATTCAATGGGGCAGAACATGTCTCAAAATTATTCTCACTTGATTAATGGTAATGATATTTATATCCCATTAAAATAACTCATTTCATGACCTCATGAAAGTCCATGTTTGAGTGGTATGTAGACTTGGTGTTATAGAAGAGTAAGTCCATGTTTGAGTGGGTATTTTTTTTTTCTAAAATGTTTAAGGCATGGTTTCCAAATAGGCTTATGAGAGCTGCCATTCTAGAAAAAGTTAATAATTCAATGAATGCCTCAAATCCATGGTAAAGACAAAATTATAAAAACAAAAAGAGAATCTATTAACAAGGAAACACTTACAAATTCAAAAAAACGTTGGTTGTGATTAGCTCCAACATTCACTTTTGTGTTCACAATTTTACCAAATGGATTTCCAAGCTCAATAAGTTTCATTTTAGTACACTCTGAGGAAAAATCCTTAGGTGCAACCATCAACAAAGTGACCATTATCTAGTTTCCCAACATCTAGTTTGGTGAGAGGAATCCCTCGAATTACACCCAAATTTACCTTAGATCTTGTTACACCTCATATTGTATGAAGTTCCACATTGTGATTTTCATCACATTGGTGGAGTTTACTATTGGAAATCTTGATGGACTTGCTGATATACAACTTCATGGAACTTCTTCTCTCCTTGGTTTTTGATCAGTTGATGGGGACATCTTGGTCACTTCTCTTCTTGGTGGATGGTCATGGTTGGTCTTTATATCATGATTTTGGTGCTACATTCATGTCTTTCTTGATGGATCAATCTCTTGAAACACAAGTGCTTGTTTCTTCATGTGTTATATTCTCGATGGAGCATCCTAGTGACTAGGTGTGTTGATATCATGATGTTGGTTTGTCACTAGGAGGGGTGTTGATACCATGATGTAGGTTTGTTACTAAGATGGGGTGTTCCACATGGTCCTTATGTTGAATGTATGATGGGGGGAATACTTAAGTTGGATGTATGATGGGGGGAATAGTTATCATTTTATTGTTTTTCATTAACTTATGATGTGGATGTAGTGTAGTGATACATGTTGCCCTGGTGTGATGTTCTTAGGTGATATAACATTGTGATATTAGACATGACTTAGGGGGAAATGTGTTTGATGATGTCACTACCCTTGTTGATGTATTTTTTCCTAAGTTTTAGTTAGAAGGGTGGTACTACATATATTTTAGTGTTCTAGCTTTTTTCTAAGTAGATGATGCATTTTGATGTAATAATCCCTTGGTGGTGCGCCCTAGGTTGGGATTTATGTTTAGTTGGTATCATAGTGGGGGGTTTTTGTTAGGGAAAACATATTTTATTTGCATGGGACAACACTTTAGTAGAGAGGGATTTTATATATACCCATGCAAGGATGCCCTTCCATGAAGAGATGTGCCATTTCATTAGGATTTCATGTCTCTTGATAATTAATTATTAATTATTAGTTATTTGTATTTATTTATATTTACATATTATGTGTGTGTGTGTGTGTGTGTGTGTGTGTGTGTGTGTGTGTGTGTGTGTTTGTTATATTGCCTTCCCTTTTAGAAATGTTTTGACCTCAAAGCATGTTTATGGAGAGGCTTACGTCTTCGTTTTGGCTCACAATATCTTCTCATGACTCTGTTTTTGGTGTTGTTAGGATTGACGATACAAGATTATATGAGTGACAAAATGTTGAGTAGAACCGTCGAATTGTGAAAGGGTCAGACCATCCTAATTCAATATTTTGTGCAACGTTTCACTTCCACGATGAATGGTTATCATGAGACTTAATTGTGCTAGTATCAATATTTTTTGGATGATAAGTTAGTCGTTCTTGTCTTGAGTGACATTGATATTGTGACTGGTTAAAATATCCTCTCTTATGATTTGGATGTCGATAAGAAGCTCTTATAACACGATTTTCCCTTATCATACTTGTAGCGTTTTCTTGATTTAATTTTGATATATGATTTTCTTCACAGACCGATGTTGCCTTGTTAATGGATGAATTTCGATTAGTAAGTACACTTGGAGCTTTCATTGTTTGTACTCCAACATCTGATGTTTTTTTTTTTTTTTTTTTAATTAGTTGACTTTGCAACTTATTGAGTTGTGACGTGGATTTGATCTATAACTGTTCCATTTTCCATAACTTGGATTTTTTCATCTGAAAAATTTGATGCTTCCTTTTCTATAATAAGTTCTAACTTGTTTTCCAGATACTTCTTATCATTCTGAAGATTTTTTTATTTGTGTAAGTAGGTTTTGATTATGATTTTTTAAATGTGAATTTTCTTCATTATCTGATTTGTCGATATTTTTAGTGTCTAGATTTTCAAGTTTCTCTTCTTTCAACTTCTTGATTTGTTCTAGTAACCCTTGATTAAGGTTCTTCAGACAACATTTTTCTTCATTTTTTCAGATAGGTTCTTCTCGAGATCTTGATTCTCTTATTCCAGCTTATGAAGGCACTATTGTCTATCCTTTGACTTCTTGATCTATGTAAGTAGTTTTTGACTGTGGTCTTTTAAGTGAGAGATTTCTTCGTTTTTATCCATGATAACTTCATCAAATTCTTTTTGCAACCTTGATATTGACTTTTTATTTTCTTGAAGGATCACCTTCGAGATATATTTAAAGTCTTCTGATGAAGGTATTATTGAATTTGAATTCATAGTAGAGTATTGAAATGTCATCATCTTCTTCTTATAGGGAAACGTCACAGACTTGTTCTCTATGTTTAAGATGAGGGTACCTAGATTTTTAAACTAGGGTAACCCAATAATGATTTCATTTTCTTCATTATACATAGTTGCAACATACAATTGAGATGTATACTCATATTCATCGATTGTCACTTGTAACTCCTTAATTTGAAAAATATCTTCCTTTTCAATTATATTCGGCTCTGGAATTAATAATTGATTTGCCAAATTAATATTAATGTAATTTTCATTATGGTCCAAGATGATAACGATGTTAAACTCTCTTCCTTAAATATTCCCCTTTAATGTAGAAAACTCGTAACATAAAATTGGACAACCTTCATAAGTAAGCATTCATTTTTCCCTACTAGACTCCATTTTGCTTTTGTCTAGTGATGATATATTATTGTACTGTATTTCCTTGTTTGTAATATTAAAATATTCAGATAAAAAGAGTATTCTTAAAGAACTCTTTACAAAATATGATTTGTAATCTAAAACAATTTCTTGAATGAATTGTAATCAATCAAAAAATTATATATAAGTATTGTAAGAACCTTGCTTTTCACTTAGAATTATCTTCATAACTTTATTAAATACCCTCTTTCCTTTATTATATTCCTCACTTCATCCCATATGAATCCTTCATAAAAAAAAATTATATACTTTTGAATTTAAATGTCATAAGATTAATCAAGACCCCTTTTTAATTTGCTATTACTTTAATGCTGAAAAGTCACAAGGTAAATTGAAAACCCCACACCTTTTTTTTTAATTTAACTTGAATATTTACCTTGTGGAAATGATTATACCACAAAAGTTCAGTGATTTCATTGCCTTATGGAATGTACAAAGGTGTTTGGTGGCAGAGATACGGACTGTGACCAATCGAATGGATGAGCTGATACAAATTTTAATGTGTCGGCTACTGTACGAACATGCACAACACCTTTAAGTTTTTTTCCAAATGATACCTGTATAATGCGGTCAATTTGCAATTGGCACGGAGGTGGTATGAAATGTATGGTGGGAGACTATAGATTGTAGGTGTGACATTTACATATTGTACAACGACAATAGATGTGGTGGATTTGATGGTTGTAAGGAGTGATCTGTACTTAAATTAAACTGCATGACAATGTGAAGTGGCAACACATTGTATCCTTCTAATCAGATCCAGATTTAGGAGCAGAACGAACTGATTAATAGATTGAATACAATAAACACATAGATATGAAGAACAACATAGATATCCAATGAACAATATCTTCTATTGAATAAATGAAATAGGATGAAACTACAAAACTGCAGAATTAAAACACTTGCTCGAATGGTGGTAGTTATCACTGAGAAGAGATGTGGTTGTTGCATGCATCTGTCTGAGAAGAATGATTACAATGAGGCTCAATAGGCCTTTTTGATATTAATCATGAAGGCCAAAACCCTAGAGATACCAAAAACCTAACCCTAGGAGGTGAAACGCAAAAATTCATGTGGGCCCCTATGGGTAAGTTGGTACCTTAACTTCCCGAGGTCGTAACTTTTGCATGCGACCTCCATTTTAGGCACGTGATATCCATTGGAAAGTTCTTTAAGATAACTACAAATTACCCCATCAAACTCTGACTTAATTTATAGTTTGACCAAGGCGAGCCAAAAAAAACATTGTTTAAGGCTCCAAAATAGCCCTGGAAGTACAACAAGATGTGGTGACATGAAAACATACAAAATAAGCTAGTTGGATTAGGTGAGAGGCCACCAGTATCCACCTAGAAGATGTGTAGGGCTTCAGACATCCTCATAAGTGTAGAACCCATAATGAAAAAGAAGTACAGAATATGTGGGTGGCCACCAATATCCACCTGGATCAATCCTCCCCCCTTAGGAAGAAATGGTCTCCATTGCATTCAGTTCCCCCATTAGGCGAGGAAACTTCTATTATATTTGGCCCCTGGTGAGCCACTTGCCTTGGTGTAGGAGCTTCCTTGCATTGAAAACTTGATAAAGCTAGATCCTCTACTGGCGAGTTCCTTTGACCTGTGTGTCCACTATCTGATCAATGGATGCTTGTTCCATTCAGTCAGGTTTCAACTATGTTGGTGTCAGTTGTTCTGCGATCTCTCAGGTGTCCAATAATGGTGGAAAGTATGGCCGAAAGAGGTCCACATTGAACATTGGGTGCAAGCCAAGGAATGGTAGAGTGTTGAGTTCAAAATCATTGTTACCCGTAGCCTTGGTTATGGTGTAAGGCCCATAGTGAAGTGGACAGAGCTTTCGATGGGGCCCTGTTAGATGCTCCTTCTACACGTGTAACCAGACATTTCCTCCAACCTGAAACTGGTGTGGTACCCTATGTTGATCATAGCGTTGCTTGTACTTAGCATTGGATTTCTACAAAATATCCTGTACCTATTGACGAATGTGTTGAATCTACTCAATGAATATGGTGGCTTTGTTGGTCTCAGAATGAACATGGGAAGAATTTATCTGTGGGGCTTCTAGAGTTAGTGAAACATCAATGGGACCCAAGGGTTGGAATTCGAGTCCCACCTGAAATGGGCTATGGTCGGTAGAGCTATGGAGATCCCTTTTGTAATTGTGTTGAACATAGGGGAGACTCTCATCCCATGTACGTGGGTTCTTAGAGTTGTACATGCGTAGGATGTGAACAATCATCTGATTGACGACCATCTGTTTGACTGTCTATTTGGGGGTGGAAAGCGGCGGATTTAGTGAGGTTGGTGTCCAACGGTGACCAGAGACTCGACCAAAATGTGCTAAGGAACCTGTCGTCCTAGCCAAAGATGATGGTCTGTGGTATCCCAAAATGGACCCCCACTCATTCGAAGAAGATCTTGGCAGTTTATGTTGTTGTGATGTTCTTCTTGCAGGTTGTGAGGATGGAAATCTTCGAAAACCAATCAACGACCACAAATACACAATCATTTCCTTTCTTGGTGGACGGAAGGCGAAACATGTAATCCATCGAGATAGATTCCCAAGGCTTCTCGGGGGTAGGAAGAGGGGTGTATAATAATTGTGTCTTTATGGATGGCTTAGCAATGGCATAGTCAGTCAAAGATATGATATACTTGTTGACATCCTATCGAAGTTTTGGCCAATAAAAATGTTTTTGGAGAATGGCCACAATTTTCTACATGCCAAAATGTCCTACCACCCGACTATAGTGGGATTTCTAAATAATATTTGCACGCTTTCTTGCAGGAACACAGACATGGCCTAGATGGCATAACAACCTGTCTTGAATGTGAAAATCAGTGATAGTCACGCCTATACCCAAGAGTTGATAGGTGGTGACGAAGTCTGGATCTTGTTGATAAAGTTGGGGCCACTCAGATGCCTCATGTCCACAGGAATGGAGCACAGTGGTGAGTGTAGGTACGGGAGGTCGACTGAGGTAGTCAATGATACGATTTGTTCTCCCTATCTTATAATTGATGTTGATATGGAATTGTTGCAGGTAGGTGGACCACTTCTGATGGTGGTCGTTCTGTAACTTCCCCTGTGTCTGTATCAACTGTAGAGGCTTGTAATCAATGTGGATGATCGTCTTGTTTCCTAGAATGTAATGTTTTCATTGACAACAGACTTGTACAATGGAATACATTTATTTTTCATAGGTGGGGTATTTCCGTATAGTATCTGAGAGTGTCTCACTATGGTATGCCACCTGATGAACATGTTGAATGAAAACTGCACCTACAACATAGTCAGATGCATCAGTCTCAACATTGAATGGTTGTTGTAGATCAGGAAAGGAGATTATTGGAGTTGAACACAAGTGATGATTCAGATCATCAAATGCTCGTTGTTTTTCCTTCCCCCACACGAACTTTTCCCTGCCACCACCCTTGGTCATGTGGCTGAGGGCCCATGAAATATGGGAGAATCCCAACACGAACCATCAGTAGAAGTTGGACAGTCCCAAGAAGCTGCAAAGCTCGGTTAGGGTGGTCGGGGTTGGCCAGTCATAGATGACTAGGATCTTAGCGGGATCGACATGTACCCCATGATCATCAACAATGTATCCAAAGTATTAGACCTTGTTCATGCCAAAGGAACATTTTTCCAATTTGGCATATAGCTTGTGTTGCCGCAAAGTTCTCAAAACCTGTTGAATATGCCGCATGTGCTCTTCCCAAGTTCTGTTGAAGATGAGGATGTCATCCAAATATACCACCACAAAAGAGTTGGTGAAGGGTCTCAATACATCATCCATCAAACTCATGAAAGTGGATGGTGTATTTGTTAGGCCAAAGGGCATGACCAACCATTCGAAGAGACCTTTTGTAGATTTGAAAAATATCTTCCAGACATCAGTTGGTTCAATGGGAACCTAGTGGTAGCCAGACTTTAGGTCAATGTTGTTGAATAACTTTTCCTCCTTGAGTTGGTCAAGAAGGTCATAAATCCTGGTATTTGGGTACTGGTTTCTGATTTTCATTTTGTTTAATGCTCTGTAATCAATGCAGAGCCTCCAGGTCCCGTACTCCTTCTACACCAGTACAATTGGGCTTCCACAAGAGGAGGAGTTGGGTTTAATGTGCCCCTTTTGAAGAATCTCTTGGATATGACACTTGATTTCATCATTTTCCATCAATAAGCAATGATAGATTGGTTCATTAGTCAGAGGTGCATCGAGGGTTAGATCAATTGGATGCTTGACTTGGCAGTGCGTTGGTACGCCTGTGGGTGAGGATAAGATGTCTTTGTACTCTTCCATGATCCCTTCCACTTTCTTCTGCTGCAAAGAGAGGCTCTATGTAGAGGCCATAGATGTGGTGGTGACCTTCTACTTATTGTGAGCATGCATCACAAATAATATGAACTTCCCGGTCTGTGAAATGACCTTACTACATTGCTTAGTAGAGATTAAAGAAATAGTGATAGGAGGCGCTACCTATGGTATCCTGTACAATTTTCTACCCAAGGTAATAATAACACTGTGGGGTCTAGACTCATACACAACATAATGCTTCCATAAATATGGTTGTCCTAAAATAACATCACAAAATTCAAGGGGAGCAATGTCACACAATACCTCATATTTGAAGGGCTTGATGTCGTAGGGAAGATGACATTGTTGGCTAACACAGAGATCTCTTCCTTGGTGAAGCTAGTCAATGGTGTAAGGATGCGAGTGCAGTGTCGTCGGTAGGTACAGTCGCTTGAAGACCTCTGCTGATATCAGGTTCTTCTGAATGTTTCTATCGACAATGAAATGAAGTGGATCCCCCTTTACCCACATATGTGAGTGAAAGAGGCATTCTCATTCCTCTAGTTCTTCTGGTTCACTTGGTTGGACTTTAGTGGTAGCAATAGTGTAACTAGGTTCAAAATTAGAATCATAATCGACCTCTGACTCGAAATCCTTCAACTTGACCACGAGCGACTTCTTGGAGTGACATTATTCAGTGTTGTTCCAAGGGATTTTAATGTACTCACACCATTTTCCCATGTTGTTCTTCATCTTCTCATTTCCCTTCTTGTGTTGCGACTTGGAATCGTTATCCTGAGAGTGGCCATCTCTGCTCTATCCCTTGTTGTATGGGTTGGGGTCACCTTTGACTTGATTTGGCTATGAGGAGTTTGCAGATCCAAACTCTCGCCTCTTCTGCTTAAATTTTTGCTCGATCTTGACAACATATCTATAATCCATACCCAATGAGGTGATGTCCATAAATTCCATTTTTGTTTGAATGTATCTATGCAAAAAATCATGGTATTTGAGCACTAGATGTCGCTCAGAGTATTTTATACCCAACTTGGTGCACAGGGTATGGAAAATATTGGTGAAATATGGTACTGTTTGGTCCCTTTCTTGATGTTGGGTGGTCCATCTGGTGTACTAGTCCTTGTAGCTTCCAACAAGGTAGTATTGTTCTTTAATGGCATCCCATGTAGGGGCAACCACAAATATTTTAGATTCCTCTATGGCCCTTTGCTCGGAGTAAGTGTCCCACTAGTCCTTAACATGGGGGATGACCTTGAGGAGTGAAAAAGCAATATTTCCCTATCGGAAAAATTATGGACCAAAAAATACCCTTCGAGCAGATTCAACCATTTATCTACAACATCCGCATCTACCAATCCTTCAAATAATGGAATATCAAAATTTACATGTACCTTGAAGGGGGTTGCATGGCCTCTTGATGAAGATTCTTCTCCTATGGGTAGCCATTGAAGGATCTGCGCAAAGTTTTCCATCATTTCATTCCTTTTTCGTGCAAGGGCTTCCTCGAGAAATTTTTTAAAACGATCTCTTTCTCCATCATCTTTCTCCATCATCTACAATGGGTTGTTTTCAGGCTCGGCGTGGCCAATATTGCAACGACTCGATTGGTTCGATTCCCAACTTATTGTACCCAAATCTTATTGGGGACATGCACGAAGAAAACTAAATGAAGAGCAGACCACTCTGATACCACTGAGCCAGATTTAGGATCCGAATGAACTGATTAATAGACTGAATACAATAAACATAGAGATATGAAGAACAACACAGATATCCAGTGAACAATATCTTCTATTGAATAAATGAAATAGGTTGAAACGGTAAAATTGCAGAATTGAAACACTTGCTCGAATGGTGGTAGTTATTTCTGAGAAGAGATGTGGCTACTATGCACATACATCTTAGAAGAATGATAAAAATGAGGCTCCCAATTCATTTTTGATATTACTCATGAATTCCAAAAACCTAAACATCCAAAAACCTAACCCTAGGAGGTGAAACGCCAAAAGTCATGTGGGCCCCTATGGGTAAGTTGGTACCTCAACTTCCTGTGGTCGTAAGTTTTGCATACGACCTTTGTTTTAGGCGCGTGATATCCTGTTGGAAAGTTCTTTTAGTGAACTACACATTAAGTCGTCAAACTTTGACTCCATCTACAGTTTGATTGTGGCGAGCCAAAAAAACACTGTTTAGGGCACCAAAACGGCCCTGGAAGTACAACAAGATGTGCTGAAATATGTAGGGATTAAGTGAGAGGCCACCAGTATCCACCTAGAAGATGTGTAGGGATTCATACAACCCAAAAGTGTAGAACCCACAATGAAAAATAAGTACAAAAGAACGTGTTGAACTAAAAATTGACAAGAGGATCCAATTGGAATAGTGGGTGGCCACCAATATCCACCTGGATCATAATCTCCCTATGCTTTCTTTGCATCGGATTTCTATTTGTAATTCACCTTCGTGATTTCCAGTTATTTTTTGAACATGCATCAATTTTTTTTTCTTATTGTTA
>SNQJ01S0002062.1:139070-159302 GCA_010110895.2 Picea sitchensis
AGGGAAGTTCGCAGGTTGCTATATAGGCAGGGTGCGAGAATGACCCATTCTCGCAGGTTGCACTATAGCCAGGGTGCGAGGTGTTCGCAGGTTTCTCTATAGCTAGGGTGCGAGAATTCCAGCACGTGGGAAAAATGAGCGTTATCTCGAATCTTCTAGAAGGAGAAGCTTCTATGGTGAGGTGGCATCCGAATGGTTTGGATCTTACTCGCTTTCATGATTTAGTGGGATCATCCTAACCTCCTCACCTTATCTTCTTCAACTTATAAAAAGAGAGGAGTTCTCATGGAGAAAGTTAGCTTGAGCTTGGGTTAGCTTGGTTGGTTCTTAAGCTTGTTAGCTTTGGCTTGGTTAGAGTGGCTTTGAGATTTGCTTTGTCAAGATAGATTGTGAGTAGCTATCAGATCTATGGTTTCAGAATCCTTGGAGCAATAAGTGTGTGGGGAACGAAGGACAATTGGAAGGGACCGTACGACATCAAGGCAACGGTTGTAATCTCTCTTTCACATTTAATATAATACAGTAATGTGTCACTTTCCCATAAAGTTGATTGTACTTTATTGCATAACTCCTTGATCATATGTATAGATTAATTGTTGAATAGAATGTGTCTACTTCAATTCGATTGGTTTGTATTGTCTTGATCGTGACTGTACGAGAGCATTGGAGTGAAGCAGGAACAACAAAGATCAAAGGAAGCGCTTTTAAGGTATGTTCTTTAATCGTGCCTCTTAGCATATTCAATAGTTAAAATCTAGGGAAAGAGTATCATTCTGTCCTGTTTTGTTCTAGATCCAGGTGGATCTAGGGAGATCGGTTTGTGTCCGCACTTACGGATTAATCCTGAAACATTATTGTATTGAAGCTTCTTGATGCAAAGATCCCTGAACAAGTACTCAAACCAACATGTAGGAACTTTGTAGGGGGTCTTTGACCTCTAATTTGGATATAAGCACCATGAGTAGGTTTTATGTACTGGAAGTGTGTGTCGAGGCATAAACATGGTCAAGGGGAAACAACAAACATAAGCCTTAACTGAACATTCTTTATCTCAAGAACCATGGAAAACACCTAGAAACATGACATGATCCCTCTTCGAGGAGACTTTGACATCCAAGTTGAATATGGGTACGGTTAGCACTAAAAACTGCACCATAAATTTACCACTTATTTACAACCCCATATTTCATGTCAAACCATCCAATACCCAACACAAAGGGGAAAATCCTGAAATGTGTTTCCAGCAAATGTTTTAAAAGAAAGCTCCAGATGCCAAGTGTTTAAACTAAGATGATATTCCATACTTTGTCCGAGGCTTGGTGATCAGGTATTTGACAACATGAATTCCATGTCCCTGATCTCCCTCTCTCTCTCCCAGCAATAGGAAGAAACACAGGTGTTCGGTGAAATTTTTGGGCACTACCAAATCTGCAGAATGGCACTACCAAATGTACAGAGCTACATAATGGCACTACCAAATCTGCAGAATTGCGCTACTAAATCCGCAGAGGGGTTCTACAGAATTGTGCACACTCTTTATATAGGATTGATGCTATGGAAACTATGGGCCTATTTGGAGAAGGCACTACAAAAACTCGCTACCCAACGTGCTATTGAATGGCGCTACAAACTGGCACTTGGAATCAAGGAGTTAGAATTCATTACTCTTTTGGGTGGATGATGATGTGGAGAAGAGAGAAGATCATAGGTGCCAGCATGATGACAACATTTAACCATTGGAGGACACTTGGCCATGGAGAGGGATGCTCATCAAAGGAATACCATGCCCGTTAGATTTTGTTGGATTGGTTTCCTACACGACTCCTTTTTGTAGTAGCTTGTTAATAACTGCTAGCACATGTGTTCGATTGATAGTTGTTGTTGGAGAATCTGATGTGAGGAAGGGCCAATTCGCACCTCTAGCTGTTGCCTTTCCTTTTTGTTATAAATCCATGTTCCAAATGAGGAAGGAGGTTTGAATGGATTGATAGAGACTCATACTTTAGACTGTGTATTTTTATAGAAAGACCTTCTATTTTATGTATCAGACTTAAGATTCTATGGATAATAAATATTAGTTCTTTTACTACCACTTTGTTGTCTTTCTAATTTTGATTACAGTCTAGTGAAGGATTCATTTCACTTCTTTATATCTTGTTGCAGTAGAGGATCTGTTTAATGTTGTTTACATATATGTCAGAATTCATCTCTTTGATTATAAGAAGATATTATTTCAGAGAGTTCTTCTTTATATGTTTTTCATACTGCCTGATGTAGTTGATATACATTTCATTTTTCTTTTTATTAAGTCTTCCACCTATCCATCCTTTTTCTAAAACCCTGATCAAAGTTATTCAGAGCCTTATTTGTTGATGCAAATTATATGAAGTAAGTTGTAATTGACACTATTTTTCTTGAGTTTTCATCCATTTGATATCATATCATAAAACTTATCTTTATCTTGATGGGTACTGGGATTATCCTCTTTCAGTCAAAGGGTGATTATCAGTGATAACGTAAATGGTGTTGCTGTCAGGGGACAAATTTGAGTAGATTGAAGAGCTCCCTGGGAAGAACGACATAGATCCAACTCTTGATGGTAGACAAGAGAGGGATATAGAAAATTGACTGTAGTCATCTACCTAGTGACTCCACAATCAAAAACTCCACTGGGGAGGTTCTTGTTGACATAAATATGACCAGGTATCAGTTTATGAGCCTTCTTCATGAGTTGTTGCTTTTTATTAGCTCATTTTTAGTTTTCCCTTCACGTATTAAAAGGATCATCTTGTGTTTTGTATATTCGGATGATCATCAATATTCTTTTATATATCCATCCTTGGAAGAAGAAGACATGCCTTCTACCTATGTTGTATATGTTGATTTGATACCTTCACCTCAACCTATTCACAAGGATGAACTTTGTATTTAAATGCCTCATGAAATTGATCAGCCTTGTAGCCTTGAGGAGGTTGGAACTGATTCACAACCTTCTCGAATTTCATCACCTTCTATTGTTATTGTTGAACCTTTCCATCAACATGTTAAACCTCATATCCAACCCACTAGTTTTCAAACTCGAATCAGAGACAATATGTTCAAACCTTTAAGGCTACCATATTTCCTTCATCCTTATCATGTTGATTTCCTTGAGTATCTTCCTCGGTTCTCTGGAGAATATCATGTTACAACTAAGAGGCATTTGGAGGCCTTTGATAACTTTGTTGATTAGTTTGAGATAGTTCATGGTGATGTTACCATGAGGTTGTTCTCCAAATCCTTGTTTTGAGATGTTGATGTGTGGTTTAAGGGTTTGGGAGATGATTCCATTGGTTCTTGCATCGAATTGTGAAATGCATTTTTAAAGTATTGGGGTGAGAACAAGTCCCTTGATTTGTACCTCGCTGATTTTTATGCTTTGAGGAGAGGAGAGGAAGAATCTCTGTCCATATTTAACAGAAGGCTCTACAACATTTATCATGACATGCCCTTGGAGATCCAGCCTACATAAACTGCTTCCATGGTATTCTATGTTATGGCTCAGTATCCAAAACTCGTCCTTCTCCTGAGAGAAAGAAAGTCTTCATCCTTAAGAAGCTTATTTGAAGATGCTCAAGAATTTGAGGAGAACATCTGTGCTTCCAGGAGGATCCAAGAGTAGGTTTGGTTTGAAAATATGGATGCATATGAGAAGGAAGACAGTGAGTATGAACTAGATTTGGAACATCAAAAATGATGTAAATATGATTCACATTCGGAATCAAATTCGTCAACACTTGCATATTTTTCTATGGACAAGGATGCATGTCTAGTTTATGATTAGTTTTTAAAGCATGTTGAACATATCATAGCTGATGATTGCATAGATAGATATATGTTCTTGGTTGATCATCAATTTAATTTAAACCCTATTGTACCACTATCTTGTGATCATCATGCCGAAAACAAAGAGATTGAAATTTTTAATGATCAAGATTTGATCTCAAGGGAACCAAAAGGTTGGTTGTTTTCAAGAAAAGAGGAATGTATGTATGAGCAGTTGTATTTTCTTAATCAACAAGTTTCCAACCATGGCCTCGAGGATCCAATTGCAGCTTATATGGAGTCATATGTTTCAGATTGTTTGAAAATTCTAGTTTTCATTATTCCACAGGTATTCATGGGTAAACATGTTTCTCTGAAAGGATTTCTATATCTTTTTTCAGATCTCTGTTATTATCTATTGATAAGTTGTATGGATGGGATTCCTTCTGTCATGAAGTTGCTTGAATGGTTACTGTGGAAACTTGCCTTTACTTGAGCAATTTTTTTATCTGGTTAGGGTAAGGTAGAATAGGTAATAAGCTCACTTCATGAGCATTACTTTCCTTCAGTTTCTAAGCGAGTCTTTCGGTTTCTTGAATAAGTGGTAGTTTTTTACAGTATTTAGAGGTTGGTTGCACGGTTGACTCCATAGACCAATGGATAAGGCGACTAGAACTGCTAGGTTCTTGGAAGCCTCACATGGAGGCCTCCATCCCAGTTGGAGCCAATGTTAGCACTCAAAAGTGCACCATAAATTTACCACCTATTTACAAACCCATATTGCATGTCGAACCATCCAATACCCAACACAAAGGGGAAAATCTTGAAACGTGTTTCCAACAAACAATTTAAAAGAAAGCTCCAGATGCCAAGTGTTGAAACTAAGTCGAGATGCCATACTTTGTCCAAAGTTTGGTGATCAGGTATTTGACAGCATGCATTCCATGTCCCCAATCTCCCTCTCTCTCTCCCAACAATAGGAAGAAACGCAGGTGTTCGGTGAAGTTTTCAGGCGCTACCAAATCTGTAGAATGGGGCTACCAAATCTACATAATGGCACTACCAAATCTACAGAATGGTGCTACCAAATTTGCAGAGCTGCAGAATGGCGCTACCAAATCTGCAGAGCTGTAGAATGGCGCTACCAAATCTATAGAATGGAGCTACCAAATCTACAGAGGGGTGCTACATGATTGTGCACACTCTTTATACATGATCGACGTTATGAAAACTATGGGCCTGTTTGGAGAAGGCGCTATAGAAAATCACTACCCAACGCGCTACTAAATAGTGCTACAAACTGGCACCTGGAATCAAGGAGTTCAAATTCATTACTCTTTTGGGTGGTTTATGATGTGGAGAAGAGAGAAGATCATAGGTGGTAGCATGATGACAACATTTAACCACTAGAGGACACTTGGCCACGAAGAGGGATGCGCATCAAAGGAAGACCATGTATGTTAGATTTTGTTGGATTGGTTTCCTACATGGCTCCTTTTTGTAGCAGTTTGTTAATAATTGTTAGCACATGTGTTCGATTGATAGTTGTTGTTGGAGAATCCAATGTGAGGAAGGGCCAACTCGCACCTCTAGTTGTTTCCTTTCATTTTTGTTATAAATCCATGTTCCAAATGAGGAAGGAGGTTCGAATGGATTGATAAAGACCAATAATTTAAAGTATGTATTTTTACAGAAATACCTTCTATTTTATGTATCAAACTTAAGATTCTCTGGATAATAAAGATCAGTTCTTTTACTACCACTTTGTTGTCTTTCTAATTCTGATTACAGTCCAGTGAAGGATTCATTTGACTTCTTTATAGCTTGTTGCAATAGAGGATCTGTTGTAATGTTGTTTATAGATATGTCAGAATTCATCTCTTTGATTATAAGAAGATCTTATTTCATAGAGTTATGCTTTATATGTTTGTCATACTGCCTGATGTAGCTGATATACATTTCATTTTTCTTCTTATTAAGTCTTCCACCTACCCATCCTTTTTCTAAAACCCTGATCAAAGTTATTCAAAGCCTTATTTGTTGATGCAAATTATATGAAGTAAGTTGTAATTGACACCATTTTTCTTGAGATTTGATCCATTTGCTATCATATCATAAAACTTATCTTTATCTTGATGGCTACTGGGACTATCCTATTGTAGTCAGAGGGTGATTCTCAGTGTTAATATGTACCCTTATGATGTCTTGGGAATCATGGATGGGTCACAAGTATATGACCATAGTTAGGTGATGGAAACAAGAGCCTCTACCCCTAAAACGTTTTGTATACTCAAGTACCATGGATGAGTTCTTAAATCACCACATTTGACCTTTGTTGGTTATTAATCACCTCCAAGGGTACTATGGGTGTCATGAATAGGTTAGTTGTGCACCAAGAATATGTCAAGAGGTATAAATAAGGTAATGAGAGAAGAATAATAGGCCTTGTTCCCTAAATTATGTTTTCCAAGCTCCATCACCATGAACAACACCTACAACCAACAAGATCATAACGATATAGTGCTAAACACATCCTTGAAACATCACATGAGTCTCGTGTATAGTATGAGGGATATGAGTGCCATGATTAAACCACAACACATGCCTTGAACAAGAATTTGTCTCAGACCAATACACAAATCATTCTTGGGGCCATGGTTAAGGGTCTTTGGCATTTGAGTGGGATATGGGTTCCATGAGTAGGTTTTATGCACTAGAAATGGGCCTTGAGGTTTAAACATGGTAAAGGGGGAAGCAAGGGACTTAAACCCTAAATGAACCTTATAAATATCAAGCACTATGGTTATGGGAGGAAAACACTTGGGCCTTATTCCCTAAAATCTATTTCTTGGGATCAATCACCATGAACAACACCTACAAACCACAACACAAACCCTCTCTACTAGGTATTTGTCATCAAAGTTGGATATTGATGCCATAAGAGGTTTTGTGCATAAAGAATGGGTCACGGGGCCTTGAACATGGTTGAGGAAAGAAAAAAAGTGACTTGATATATTTTTCAATATTCCTAGGCTCAAGAGATTTTAACCAACACATGATTGTTTTTTAATGGTTTTTTTCATGCCTCTGAGTGGGATATGGGTGACATGAGTAGATTTTGTGCACTAGAAATGGGTTTCGACACCTAAACATGGTCAAGGGGGGGAACACGGGCCTTAATCCCTAATTGAACCTTCTCAAGTTCAAGCACCACGAACAAACCCTAGACATAATGACATGATCCCTCGCTAGGGGGCCTTTGGCCTTAAAGTTGGATATGGATGCTATAACACCCCAAGGACAAGCCGCTGTTGAATTGTAATTATGTTTATAGGCTAGTGAGCCAAGTTTTTATAAGCTGAAGAATTATATGTTTATTAGGCTGGAGAGCCTAGATGCTTAATGCCATGAGCCTGATTTTTGTATATGTAAATGCATATATCATTGATAAAATTAAATTGTTGTGTGTAGACCGACCACGAAGAAATATTTATGGGGGACTAAGCTCTAATAGATAGGGTAAGGGATGGGGCTAAGCATCTAGGCCTAGGGGCTAATATAGAGGGCTTACCTTTAAAGGAATAATATTTTATTATTATTCCCAAAGGCTATGGTTAACATAAGTTGTGTTGTCCTAAGTTCCTAGGAAAAAGGGGAATGAGTTCTAAGTGAAACTCATGCAGCTTTAGGAAGACATGTGTCAACTTGGGCACATGCAGTTTATAGCTGGGAAAGCCATCTTGTTGGGGGTTCTCTTCCCACTCTGTTGTTTCTCCCCATCCTTGCGTCGGGACCAGTTTCGAGTTTCCTCACGACCCTTACGATTCTATGGAAGTCTGTCACCCTTCCCAATTCATCCAGGGATTCATGCTCGCACCTGTACCTTGCCTAAGTCGTGTTTTTCCTTAATGGTTGTTGTTGCTGCCATCACCTGAGCTATACCAAGCCTTGTTGTTTCCATCACCCTTACTGGAGTTGACTTAGAATATGGAATGAAGAAGCAGGTTGTCAGGCCTGTGGTTTGAAGAGGTAGGTTGTCAGTCCCATGGACTAAAGAAGCAGGTTGTCAAGCCTATAAGAAACTCTCTCCAGGTGAGAGAGGTTGTTGAAGAAGTGTGTTCCCAGAGGGATCCCAATTGTAGCTATAGTGCTCGAAGAATTCTTGTCTGACCTATTGTTGAAGCCCTGGAAGGGAAGTGGGGAATCTGAAGGATTGTTGAGAAGAGAAGGGGCACACTTCCTGGGATGGGACAGGCATGTGGGGAATGAAAGGATGTATGTTGTTAGTGTGAGCTGGCCCTAGGAGAAAATCCTTCCTATTGATCTGTGTGACCTTCCTGTTGTCCTTTCCTAGCCTAGGAATCCATTGACTGATGGAGTTTAGTCCCATCTCGGGGGTGACCCACAGTTGAGCATGATGAGTAGCGTGGTATAAGGCTGGGAGGTTCGTGGAAGGCCTGCACACATTTTGGTGGTCATTTATTGAAAGATAAGTACCAAATATATGTTAATTGTATGTTGTGTAATTGTACATGTGTTATAACTTGATGAGTAAGGTAGGGATATATCGGCTATGTTGTGTGTGTAGGCTTACTGTTATTTCTGCATTAATATGTGCATGGTTATAATATGTCATGTGTATGAATATATTGTCTTTATGTTTTAATGATTATTTCCGCATGAATAAGTGGCATGAAAAGAACATTGTAACTGTTAATTGTGTTAGATATGAATGCATATAAATTCACAAAATGGTATCAGAGCTAAGTGAAACGTCCGTGAAGTGCCATTGCCCGATGTGCTGGTGACTGGGGATGTCACAAAATGGTATCAAAGCCATGGTTTGAACACTGAGCTTGGATGGTCTAGGAAAGTGGAGGTTGAAGAGAAGGTTTTGGAGGGAAATTGTTGTTCAAAAGGAAACACTTGAACTTCAAAGCATTCCAGAGTGCCAAGAGAACACCTTGGTCGTGTGTGGAAGCTCAGAAGGTATAGCGGTTCAAGAACAATAGCAAAGAAAAGAGAGTGCAGTAACCATGGATTTGGAACCACGAGGTTTGAAGTTGGGTCGTGGGATTTGTTCTGGAGAAGGAGGATCCTTCATAACCGTTAGATCCAGAGAAAGGTGCATAAGGATTAACCCCTAAGTACTTCGGACTTCACGACTTCGACTAAGTTTATGTGTGATAGAGAAGAAAGGGTCGAAGCCCAAATTTTTGAAGTCCCAAAGAGGATCTACACCATAGATCCAGGGGGGGGGGATGTTACCATTGGATTTGACCAAGGATGGATCATAACCATAGGGTTAAGCCAAGAGAGGAAGGTAAGAAAGTTTGGGAGTTCAACGTTCGAGAGAAACGGGGTATGCTAAGGTGAAATCTCCCAAAGACGAAGTCCAGAAGTGACGTGGCCTACTGACGTCACTAATGATGATGTGGACACATGGGATGTGTGCCATGTGTCAGTGAGTTAAGAACCTTTGTAAGATAGAAATGTAGTTAGAACATGACATATGTCACCCGCTTGATTGGGTCACGTGTCGACTTTGTGTGTTTTTCCACATGGCACTCCTAGTGGTGGCACAAGGCAGTTAAACTGCGCAAAGAAGTTAGCTGGATTGGGCCCGCATTAAATTTTATCACGATCTATCAATATCAATGATCGGGCAGCGTTGGGGGGATCGAAGTTGTGTGGAAGATAATTCTATAGGGCAGTCCTGAAATCCTAACCACGGTTTCCCAAAAAGGGTATGTGTCAGTATGGGGACAATTGCAGAATGATCAACGGGTTACTCCAAAACCGCAATTTGAAAAAGTATAAACTTTGATGTGAATTTTTCGGTATTTATTAGTTCAAGCATGGAAATTGTGGGCCCCAATGGACGTGTGGTGCCAGATCATGAAGTCCAGAGAATTGGCACTCTGGAAGAAATGGCATGTGATGGAATGGGAGGAAGAAACCCCTAAAGTTCTGTAATGCCAAAGTAAAGTGACGTGACGATGTCACCGGGGTGATGTGGAAGTATGCAGAGAGTCACGGTTCGAGATTTTTGGGATGTGCAAAGGTGAAATCCGCTGAATCTCAGAGCCCAAAGTTTTAGAAATCCGGATAAGTGCCCAAATCATAAGCGATGGGTCACAGTCGTGGTCACATGTGAACCAAGAGCTAAAGAAAAAGGGGCTAGCGCCCGAAATGTTGTTGCAGAACATAATTGGGCCTAGAGATTGAAGCCTGAGGGGTTCTTGACCGACCAATACCTACATAAAATGGAATCTAATATTTTTTTGTTGAATCAGATTGGTTTATTCTTAAAAATTATTAAAGTCCGATACTCTGACAAAACTCGGTTGACTGCACATTTTACAGAATTAACGATTGTCAGAATTGAACCGAATTTCCACATAGTGTAGAGAAATGGGGAAGGCACGGGGTGCTTACAATTCAGAAAATGAAGTTAGAGGAATGGATGTCCATTTAGGAGTTGAAGGATCAAACTCCAATGGGCATGGAGAAGGGTTAGATAAAGAAGGAAACATGATGAAAATCATTGAAAAGTTGCAACGAGATTTCTAGACTCACCGAGCAGATAAAAAAAAACTCATGAAAGCCAGGGAGAAACAGGGAGAATTCAACATAAAGTTGATACAGAGCCTCAAAAGAATAGAAAATAAATTGGATAAGGAGAGTGGCTCAATAAAATCAGGGAGTCACAGAAGAACAAAAAGTGATAGTAGACATCACCAACACTCCTCGAGGCATTCCAATAAGAGAGCACACAACAACTCAAGTCCATCCCCTATTAGGAAGCATAAGAGGTATGGGGAGGATGGGCTATGAGGGGAAACAAACAAAATCAAACCTCCTATGTTTGATGGGGAGCACAGGAAGGATGAATATGCAGAGACATGGTTGTTGGGCATGATAAAGTATTTTCAATTTCATAATTACTCTTCACAGGAAGAAGGAAGACTTTCCATCTATCAACTCAAAGGTAGGCATCCATGTGGTGGGATCAGCTTGTGCAGGTGTAGCACATTAAAGAGAAAGATTTTACTTTGAGGGAATTCAATAAGTATTTTGAAAATAAATACTTGACTAAGAGGTATTATGATAAGAAAATGAAAGAGTTATTTTAACTCAAGCTGGGAAGTATGTCCATTGATGAGTATGAAAGATGGTTTTTAGAATTGCTGAAGTATGTCTATTTCATCAAAGATGAGACAATCAAGATTCAGAGGCATTTGAGTGGTTTTCCACCATCCATTAGTGACAAAATACAATATGATGATCCCAAAACATTGGAGGAGACCATAAGGCGAGCTAAGTGCCTATATGATCAGCAAAAAGCAAGGCCAACTTTCCAAAAAGCTTGGGAAGACAAGAAGAAATTCAAGATGGATCAGAGGAAGAAGGGAATTAAGCCATCATTCTTCATAAATAATCCTCAGGGACAACCAACTTCTAGAGAACCCATAACGATTGAGATAGGTGGTCAAAGGCCAAGGCAACCACCTATTCAATGTTGGGGTTGTAAAGGTGATCATATGTTTAGAGATTGTCCTCACATAAGTGACAAAGAGAGAGTTTTCCACAATGTTCAGCGAGCTGAAACAGTGTGGGAGATGGGAAGAAATGTACCAAGGATCTATGCAACCTTGGACAACAAGCAAGCATAGTATCAATCACATATGATTGAAGTGGAAGGTATGATAAAAAACCAAACCATTACTATTTTAATTGATTTAGGAGCTATTCATAGTTATATAGATCCTAGGATGGTGGAAAGTTTGCAATTTCCAAGAAACAAGCATGGAAAATCTTGGTTGGTGCAGCTGGCTACTAGAGCCAAAAGAAAAGTCATTGAGATGGTTAAGTCATGTCTTATGGACATGAATGGATTGAGCACAAGGGAAGATTTGAACATATTTTCTTTAGGATCTTATGACTGCCTGATTGGTATGGATTGGTTAGATCAACACTATGCCATCTTAAACTATCGTAGCAAGGAATTCACTTGTTTGGATGAAGAAGGGAATCAGAGGACAATCCAAGGAATTCTCAGGGCAGTTACTGTCCGAGAAATCTCAACAATGCAGTTGAAGAAGTGTTACAGGAAGGGTTGTCAAATATTTTCATCCCATATGGAGGAATCATCTAAGGATAAGGTGCCAAATTTGGAGGATCATACAATCCTGGAATATTTTGATGATGTGTTCAAGGAGGTACCAGGGCTACCTCCAAAGAGAGATATTGATTTCTCTATTAATTTGATGCATGGAGAAGGTCCAGTATCAAATACTTCTTACAACATGAGTACACCAAAGCTGAAGGAGTTGCAAATGCATCTTGAAGAACTTTTGAAGAAGGGGTATACACACCCAAGTGTGTCACCTTGGGGTGCCCCAATATTGTTTGTGAAGAAGAAAGATGGGACATTAATATTGTGCATTGATTTCAGACAGTTGAATAAAGTGAATGTAAAGAACAAGTATCCTCTGCCAAGGATTGATGATCTCTTTGATCAATTGAAGGATGCAAAGATATTTTCCAAGATAGATCTCAGGTCAGGATACCATCAGGTAAGGATTAAAGAGGAAGATATCAGCAAGACCGCCTTCAGGACAAGGTATGGTCATTATGAGTTCACAGTGGTTCCATTTGGGTTGTCAAATGCACTAGTTGTTTTCATGTGCTTAATGAATGGTGTTTTCCGGGAATATTTAGACAAGTTTGTCATTGTTTTTATGGATGACATTCTTATATATTCCAAGCCAGAATAAGAGTATGAGCATCATTTGAGGATGGTGCAACAAGTGCTAAGAGAACATCAGTTGTATGTCAAATTGAGCAAGTGCTCATTTTATCAAAACACAATTCACTACTTGGTGCATATCATTTCAAAGGATGGGATAGCAGTGGACCCTGAAAAGATAGAAGCCATTAGAGAATGGTTAGCACCAAAGAATGTGACAGAAGTCATATCCTTCATGGGTCTATCTGGATATTACAGAAGGTTCATTGCAAGGTTTTCAAGAATAACTCACCCCATCACTTCCTTGCAAAGGAAGGGGAAGAAGTTTCAATGGAAAGAATAATGTAAAAAGAGTTTCTAGCAATTGAAGCAACTATTAACTAGTGCTCCAATCCTGAGGATCACAGATCCAAATGAAGACTTCATTGTATGTGCAGATGCATGTAAATAAGGAATGGGTGGAGTCCTCAGTCAAAATGGGTTTGTTGTATGTTATGAATCAAGGAAGTTGAAAGAGAATGAAAGGATCTATGCCACTCATGATTTGGAATTGGTGTCCATAGTGCACGCTTTGAAGAAGTGGAGGCACTACCTCATGGGAAAGAAGTTTGAGTTAAGGACAGACCATAATGGTTTGAAATATTTGTTTGATCAACCTACTTTGAATGCTAGGCACAATAGATGGTTGGAATTCCTCTGCGAGTATGAATTTGATATCAATCATATCAAAGGAAAGGAGAACAAAGTGGTTGATGCACTCAACAGGAGAGTGCATGAACTGCATGCTACAACCATTATCATATATCAGAAAAATCTTATAGGCAAAATTTCTGAAGTTGCAAAAGTAGATTTGCAGTACATGGAATTGGTAACAAAATTGCAGCAAGGTAAAATGCAACAGAAAACTGAAGATTATGAATTGGGAATTGATGGAATCCTTCTGTACAGAAACAGAGTCTATGTACCCAACTCTTTTGAATTGAGGAGTGTGATTTTAAAATAAATGCATAATGTGCCTTATGCAGGACACCCAGGATATTAGAAAAAAATCTCGGCTGTCAAAAGCCAATATTATTGGCCAGGCATGAAGAGGGAGATTGCTGATTTGATATCCAAATGCTTGGAATGTCGAAAGGTAAAGGTTGATCATAGACACCCATATAGTTTACTACATCCATTACACATTCCTGAGTGGAAATGGGAAGTGGTAACAATGGATTACATCACAGGATTGCCCAAAATGAGCAAGCAACATGACGCAATCATGGTAGTGGTGGACAAGCTTACTAAAGTTGCCCATTTAGTTCATATGAAGACTACTCATAAAGAAACTAATGTTGATGATATTTATATCAAGGAAGTAGCAGGCTTGCATGGCACACCCAAGACAATTGTGTCTGGCAGAGACCCAAATTTTACATCAAAGTTCTGGAAGGGGTTATTCAAAGGGTTCGAAACAAATTTGAACTTCAACACAACATATCATCCTGAGTCGAATGGGAAAAAAGAAAGGGTGAACCAAGTGATATAGGACATGCTAAGGATGTATGTGATGGACAAACCATCTAAATGGAAAGATTATGTACAATTGGTAGAATTTGCCTTAAATAATGGGTATCAAGCATCACTGAAGATGAGATCGTTTGAAGCACTTTATGGCAGGAAGTGTAAGACCCCACTAAGCTAGGACAACCCATCTAATAGGACAGTGGTTGGGCCAGAGTTTCTCAAGGAAATGGAAGAACAAATGTTGAAGATTAAGATAAATTTTAAGGTTGCCCAAGACAGACAGAAAAGTTATGTTGATAAGAATAGAACTCACAGGGAATTTAAAGTAGGGGATCATGTATTCCTGAGAGTGAAGGCCAACAAAAGCTCTCTGAAGTTGGGAAATTGTTCAAAGCTGGCATCTAGGTATTGTGGGCCGTTTGAAATCCTAGAGAGGATTGGTCCAGTAGCATATAGGCTTGCATTGACTGCATGCATGTCTATACATAATGTATTTAATGTGTCATTGCTTAAGAAATATGTACTTGATGTTAATCATGTTATCGATTGGAATGTGATTCAGGTGGAGCAGGAAAGCACTTTTCAGGTGCATCTAGTGTGTATACTGGATTAGAAAAGAAAACATCTCTCGAATCGATCCATAGGGCTTGTAAAATTTCAGTGGACCTAGTACGGTCCTTATGATGCAACATGGGAGCATGAAGATGCTATCAGGTAGAGTACCCGCATCTTTTTGAAGATTTTGGAAATCTTGTTGTTGTTGTGTAAGTAGGTTGCACTGAGGATAGTGAAAAAATAAGGGGAGGGGATTGTAACACCCCAAGGTCGAGCCCCTACTGAATTGTAATTATGTTTATAGGTTGATGAGATAAGTGTTTATAAGCCGAAGACTTATATTTTTATTAGGCTGGAGAGATTAGGTACTTAAGGCCATGAGCTTGATTTTTGTATATGTAAATGCACATATCATTAATAAAATTATATTGTTGTGTGTAGACCGACCACGAAGAAAGAGTTATGGGGGACTAAGCTCCACTAGGTAGGGTAAGGGAGGGGGATAAGTGTCTAGGCCTAAGGGCTAAGATAGAGGGCTAACCTCTAAAGGAATGATATTTTATTATTATTCCCAAAGGCTATGGTTGACATAAGTCATGTTTTCCTAAGTTCCTGGAAAAAAGGGGAACGAGTGATAAGTCAATGACTGGGTTCAGATAATAAGAGCAATGGTTACTACTTATTCTTATTGGTTACTTCTTATTCCCGCCCGCCACCATAGGATTCATTAAACAAAGGTCATCAGTCGAACATTCAATAGAGTTTCTCCTACGGAGAGGCGCCTCCCTTACGGTCGGTGTGCCACCTTGCCTTTCCCTAAGCTTATCATTATGAATTCACATATACATCTTCTACCCTTATTCACGGTACAAATCACCATGAAAATGAACTATCTAAATCCATTAAAAGTGGAAAGAATGCATCATGGTTTTCTCTCTCTGATCTATTAGGGAATTCACATACGAAATTATCTTCATTTGCACCATGCAAATTATAACACAAATTGGAAAGAGTGCATCGTTTATAATATCGCACGTACTTTCCTTATGAGATCAATCAGAGGATGTGTACACATGGAAATTCATACAATGACAGACTCATATGGTAACCTTGGGTATACTGGTGGCCGACAAATTACGAGTGACCAACCGACGGAGGGGGGACAAAAGGACTGGGATTTTCGAATGTTCATTTCAGGCTTGTTACTTTGGCATGGCTTGAGGATTTTCATTGGCTTTACGATGACTTGATTTATATACGATGCATGTCTCTACCACCAGCCCTTGATATTTCCTCTTCCCATTACCATAGCTACTAGATCTTGACTTGAACTACTGATTACCTAGTCCCCTTCCAGAGGGCAGGGAAGCGAGAAGAAACTAGAGGAAAGCCAGGCATCCAGGAAGATGGAGAGAACCCAGAGTGTATACCAAAGGTTGGAGGAGTAGTGGAACTCATGCAGCTTCAGGAATACATGTGTCAACTTGGGCACATGCAGTTTATAGATGGGAAAGACAACTCATTGGGGGTCAACTTCTTGTTCTGTCGTTTCTCCCCATCCTTGTGTCGGGACCAGTTTCGAATTTCCTCACGACCCTTACGATTCTCTGGAAGTATTTCACCCTTCCCGATTCATCCAAGGATTCATGCTCAGAGATGTACCTTGCCTAAGCCATGTTGTGCCTTAACGATTGTTGTTGCTTCCATCACCTGAGCTATACCGAGCCTTGTTGTTTCCATCACCCTTATTGGAGTTGACTTAGAAGCTGGGTTGAAGAAGAAGGTTGTCAGGATTATGGTTTGAAGAGGCAGGTTTTTAGGCCCGTGGATTGAAGAAGAAGGTTGTCAGGCCTGCAAGAAACTCTCTCCAGGTGAGAGAGGTTGTTGGAGAAGTTATTTCCCAAAGGGATCTCAACTAAAACTATAGTGCTCGAAGAATTCATGTCCGACATGTTGTTGAATCCCTGGAAGGGAAGTGGGGCAGCCGAAGGACTATTGAACAGAGAAGGAGCACACTTCCTAGGGTGGGACAAACATGTGGGGAATGAGAGGTTGTAGGTTGTTAGTGTGAGTTGGCCCTAGGAGAAAATCCTTCCTATTGATCTGTGTGACCTTCCTGTTTCCCTTTCCTATCCTAAGAATCCCTTGCTCGGTGGATTTTTGTCCAAGCTCAGGGGTGACCCACTGTTGAGCCTGATGAGCAGCGTGGTCTAAGGCTGGGAGGTTCATGGAAGGTATGCATGTAGTTTGATGGTCATTTATTGAAAGATAAGTACCAAATATTTGTTAATTATATGTTTTGTAATTGTACATGTGTTATGACTTGATGAGTAAGGCCTAGATATATCAACTATGTTGTGTGTAGGCTTACTGTTATTTCCGCATTAATATGTGTATGGTTAGAATATGTCGTGTGTATGCATATATTGTCGATATGTTTTGATGATTATTTCTGCATGAGTAAGTGTCCAGAAAAGAACGTTGTAACTGTTAATTGTGTTAGATATGCATGCATATAAATTCACAAAATGGTATCGGAGCTAAGTGAAATGTCCGAGAAGTGGTGTTTCCTGACCTGTTGGTGGTTGGGGACGTCATAGATTCCATTAGGATGATATACACAATGAAAATGGGTCTCAAAAACTTAATCATAGTCATGGTAAGGAAACAACAATCTTAGGACCTTGAGTATGGTTAGGGGAGAGGAAAAACAACCTTAGGCTCTAAACATAGCTTCTCAGGCTTAGGTTCCATAAACACATCCTCAAAACATCGCATGAGATCATGGATGGTTTGTAGGACCTTGAATATCATCAAAGAATGAAAATGAGTGCCTTAGAACCTTATTCAAGTTTTTCAAGCTCAAGATCCTCGAACAAGTACTCAAACCAACATGTAGAAACTATAAATTCTAACCTTGTACAATGTCTACTATAAACATACATTCATAAAAGAACAGAAAAGATACAATGGAAAATACAAACATTACACAGAGATTTTTCCCCTAGAAACCCAAACCAGGAAAACCATCATATATTATATTCATTCATTTGTGTTACATTTTTTACAATACAATATACATATAGGAGCCAGCGGCATCCAAAACCCTAACCCAATGACCTGGATTAGTCCAAAACCCTAATTCTTTAACTGAAAATAGAAAACCATCGGCAAAAACCATGTGCCAAAAAAACCACCTAAATAAATGACACGTTTCTCGAGGAAGAATTTTTTTTTCCGGGGGTGATCTAAAAATGATAAAGACTTGTATTCTTGAAAATATTTCCAAGTTTTAATTCAAGTGTTCTTATGCAAATGGATCAATTTTGAAAACACAACTTTTATAGAAATTTCACATTCAATATGCATATAATCAACAACAAATAACAGTGAACAGAAAACACATAACATAGCAAATGATAAAGGAGTTCACCCCTCTCTTGGGCTACATCTCCTGGTCCAGCTTCCAATGGATCTTTTGTATTATTTGCTCAAAGTTCTAAAATATGTGCTTTACAATGCTCAAAACTCCAAATAGATGGCTCCAATGGCTTCAGAACGTCCAAAAACCCCTAGCTGGGCTTTTTCGGCACCTCGTTTGGCCAAAAATTGAAGAAGATAGGTTTCCTGGAAGTTCCCCTTCAAACTTGTTGTCTCTGGATCGCCAAAATGCACCTCTATCTCCTCAACCTAGCCCCGACGTGCATATTTGTGTTAAAACCTAGCACCGGGCGCAACCGCAAAACAATGGGAACTGTAGGACGGTTAGGGCGCGCCCAGCCCCTAACCACCAAAACCATGGACATATGGGTCCATGTAACCGCGCACTCAAACAAAAAGAGGCCACATTTTAAAACATATGGTAAAAGGATTGGAATGCACGCACGTCGGTGGTTCTATGGCCTATATATATGACCGAGGGTCGGGGCTTAGCCCCGACCTGGACATCGCCCCCATATCAAAACATTGCAATTCAAATAAATTGTTTAACATATATATATTAAGAACCATAGGTGGGTGCGCCGGTTGGGTGGCCCTTCCCAAAGCTCTTCCCCTTGCCCCGGAGGTCACGGGGTCAAGTCCTGTCGACTACCAAAGTTTTAAACCATTGTCCAGGTGACACGTGGCAGCCATTGATTGGGCCACGTGTCGTCATTCCATTCACCACAAACAAGCCACATGTCAAGAAACAATTCATCATCCAGCTGCCAACCAACACCTGCCACATGTCATACGGCCCTGCCAACTCATCCCTGCCACATCAACATCCATACGGACTGTACAGTCAGCAAATTGTTTTTTGCCTGTTTGACGATTTGAACAGAACACGATATCTCACTCATCTGACGTCCGTTTGAACCCAAACGAGTTGCGTTGGGTTCGTGACGACGAGGCCTACGCACTTGTTTGATTTGAAGCGATTCCAAGCACTTTGAATTTTGAGCAAATTATGATCCCCCGGATCACACCTCCCCATTAGAAAGCTTTTGGACCTCCAAAAGACTATTTTCAGTCTATCTTAAGATGAGGGTATAGTTCCCTCACCTTTCCAACCTTAATCCACTTGGCTTTGCTTGGATTTGTTCCTTTAAGACCAATTCGAAGATATTCCACATTTCCTCGTTTTGAAGTTCTCATTCTCTTGTCAAGGATTGTGTCTTCATGCAATTCTGTAAGATATTCTGGGGATAAATCATCTATAGAAGGAATCTGAACATGTTCTCCTTGATCATCAATCAAAGGAGGCTCATACAATTTCAAATTCTCAACATTAACAACTGCATAATTTGCATAGAAGGAGGCAAATCTAAATGGAAGGCATTGTTACCAATCTTGTCAAGAATCTTGAAAGGACCATATCGAATTGGTTTCAGTTTTTTACCTTCTCCTTTAAGCCTCTCCTTACTAATGTAAAGCCAAAATTCATCTCCGACTTGGAAACTTTGATCAACATGATGCTTGTCATGTCTTGTCTTGTACTTGGCTTGACTCTTTTCCAACTGCTCTTGTACCATTTGATGTATCAACTGAATTTGTTCAATGAACTTTTCTGCCCTATCAATATCATATTGACCATCAATAGCAATATCCTTCCCAAAGATAAAATCTAAAGGAGATTTTGGCAAATAGCCAAAACATGCTTCAAATGGTGATGTTTGAGTTAAAGAGTGCTTAGCTCAATTGTAAGCATGCTGAATGTAGTGTAAATGCTCATCCCAAAGTTTAGGATGCTTGTTGCAATAACCACGAAGAAGATGCACCACTGTTCTATTTACCACTTCTGTCTGACCATCAGTTTGAGGATGAAAAGATGTGCTCTTTTTTAGTTTGGTGTCCATGAGTGCCCAAAAACTCGACCAAAAGTTCCCAATAAATCGAGAATCTCGATCAGAAATAATGGATTTAGGCAATCCAAAATGTACCCAAACATTCTGAAATAACATTTGTGTCGTTTGCTCAGCTGTAACATGCTTCTTACAAGGCATCAAAATACACATTTTTCTAAATCAATCAACCACAACATAAAGATAATCATGATTTCTTTTAGACATAGGTAGACCTCCTACAAAGTCCATAGAAATACTTTCCCAAGGACGAGAAGGAACCAGAAG
>SNQJ01S0002062.1:159312-176345 GCA_010110895.2 Picea sitchensis
ACAGTGAACAGAAAACACATAACACAACAAATGATAAAGGAGTTCACCCCTCTCTTGGGCTACATCTCCTGGTCCAGCTTCCAATGGATCTTTTGTATTATTTTCTCAAAGTGCTAAAATATGTGCTTTAAAATGCTCAAAATGCCAAATAGATGGCTCCAATGGCTTTAGAATGTCCAAAAACCCCTAGCTGGGCTTTTTCGGCACCTCGTTTGGCAAAAAATTGAAGAAGATAGGCGTCCTGGAAGTTCCCCTTCAAACTTGTTGTCTCTGGATCGCCAAAATGCACCTCTGTCTCCTCAACCTAGCCCCGATGCGCATATTTGTGTTAAAACCTAGCACCGGGCGCAACCGCAAAACGGTGCGAACTGTAGGACGGTTAGGGCGTGCCCAACCCCTAACCACCAAAACCATGGACATATGGGTCCATGTGACCGCGCGCTCAAACAAAAAGGGGCCACGTTTTAAAACATATGGTAAAAGGATTGGAATGTGTGCACGCCGGTGGTTCTATGGCCTATATATATGACCGGGGGCCGGGGCTTAGCCTCGGCCCGGACCGCGCCCCCATATTAAAACATTACAATTCAAATAAATTGTTTAACATATATATATTAAGAACCATAGGTGGGCGTGTCGGTTGGGAGGCCCTTCCCAAAGCTCTTCCCCTTGCCCCGGAGGTCACGGGGTCGATTCCTGCCAACTACCAAAGTTTTAAACCACTGTCCAAGTGACACGTGGCGGCCATTGATTGGGCCACGTGTCGTCATTCCATTCGCCACAAACAAGCCACGTGTCAAGAAGCGATTCGTCGTCCAACTGCCAACCAACACCTGCCATGTGTCGTACGACCCTACCAACTCAGCCCTGCCACGTGTCGTACGACCCTTCCACGTCAGCATCCTTACGGACTGTACGGACTCTACAGTCAGCACATTGTTTTTTGCCTGTTTGACGATTTGAACAGAACGCGATATCTCACTCATCCGACATCCGTTTGAACCCAAATGAGTTGCGTTGGGTTCGCAACGACGAGGCCTACACACCCGTTCGATTTGAAGCGATTCCGAGAACTTTTAATTTTGAGAAAAAATTGATCCCCTGGATCAGGGGGCGCTTCCCCCCGATCCCTGCACGGGGGGCTCCACCCCCCTGCAGCCCCCCTCTAACCCCCTTGCGCGCTCGGCGGGTTAGAGGGATACATACCCAACAAAAACTTTGTAGGGGGTCTTTGGCCTCCCAGTGGATACATGTACCATGAGTATGTTTTGTGTAGTAGAAATGTGTGTTGAGGGATAAACATGGTCAGGGGGAGACACTATCCTTAATCCCTAATTGAACCTTCTCAAGATCAAGCATTGTGAATAACACCTAGAAACCCTGAAACGATCTCTCTCCAAGAAGTCTTTGACATCTGAGTTGAATATGGGAAACATTATGAGGTTGTTGACAATATCATGGATGGATCTTGGTTCTGTGACAATATTTGAGGGAAACAAGAGCCTCTATCCCTAAACCTTTCTTCTTAGGCTCAAGCACCATGGACATGTCATTGAACGACCACATCATACCTCTATTTGTTATCAATTTCCTCCAAGGGTGCTATAGGGACCATGACTATGTTAATTATGCACCAATAATGGGTTGAGAGGTTAAAACAAGTTCATAGGACCATAACAAGGGCCTTGTGCCATAAATGACACTTCTTGGTCTCAATCACCATGAAAAACACCTACATCTGCAAAATATTGCATCTTGGGCATCTTTTGACTATGAGTAATTTACTAAGGGATAATATAATATTTTTACTAACACTAATTGTTCTTTCCATCTTGACAATGGTAAGTGAAGTATGTCAGGACCTTGGATATATGACAAAGCTTCTCGAGCTCAAGAGTGGTGAAATATGCATCGAAACACCAAATAAGGCCTTTTTATAGGGTGTTTGGCATATCAGTGGAATATGGCTACCATTGATTGATTTTAGATAATAGTGATGGGTCAAGGAGCCTAAAGCATGATCAAAAAAGAAAACAAGGGCCTTACACAAGAAAATTAACCTTCTAGCCTTCAAACATTGTGAACAAGACCTCCAACAATGATAAATGCAAGACCTCCAACCATGATACATTCCCTCTTTATGGGGTCTTTGACCCTCGAGTGGTATTCCAGGTACAATTAGGCAGTTTTGCACAAAGGGGTTGGCCCTAGGGGCCTTAAGTATGTCCGAGAAAGGAAAATAGGTTCTTTTCCATTAAAAAAAGGTTTTAATGATAAATATTTCCTTTGAGACATGTCAAGGTGGGGGAGTTTTGCATAGTTACCATTTTATGTAAAAAATTGAGTGTACACATTCCTATTAATTAAAAAAAATGGGCAGGATTATTTCTTTTCCTCTACATGTTAAATGACTTAGTTTATTTGGTTTTAGCTTTGGATTGACAAACATGGTTGTTCAAGCTACATAAACAAAAACAAATTCATTTTTCGAGTTTCCTCTCCTTATCTCTGTTTTTAGCGAGTGGCTTATGAAATTGCAAACATAGAGATTTGTAGGTAGATTATAAATATATGTATGTATTACAAGGGAAAAATTGTTTTCTATGTTTTATTGATTTTTATTTGTACATATATCATAATTCTTAAAAACATAGGTCTTTCATTTTATGGTGTAACTTATTATTGCCTTTCCCATGTGGAAAACAAATTTTATGGTGCACAAGCACGATACCTACACACACACAAAAAAAATTGATTATGTTAAGATCCTCAAGCATGGTCTTAATGCTTGACCTCTTAATTTCTTAAAATTTTAAAAATATATATTAAGATTTAAAGATATGCAAAATGCTTGACCTCTTAATTTTTGGACTTTCAAGAATTTCAGTCATTTAGATACTAACATATCAACTTAGATCCATCAAGCAACTAGAAGGATAAAATTTCTTAAGGTGTATTTTTTTTATTATCATTTAATATGAAAGAATTAATATTTTAGATGTTTTCATATGTAGATATGTAGTATATATATATGTGTGTGTGTGTGTGTGATATGTAATGGTTCATGTAATTATTTTCTTTTAAATGAGCATACTTTATTTTTATTATTATTAAAATTTTTAATTAAGACTAATTTAATATTTTTAATGTAACCTTATCTAACATAACTTGACAATAACTCTCCCATACTGGATTCTAGAGCTACTTTCACTCGAATAATTATTAAAACAACACAAATAAGAATCATACAAATTTTTCATAAAAATAAAAGTTATATATTCTAAAAACTAATTATATTCTTACATTTCATCTTTTTACAACATATTCTAATATGTTGTGCATATACATATTGTTGTTTTTTACTAGATTTCCATTCTAACTAATATATCATGAAATTAAAGGGTTAACTTGCACCAACCTACATAAAAAAAAATCTCATAATATCACATAATAAAAAATATAAAACTCAAAATAAAACTAATAATTTAAAAAAATACATTTTTATTTAACAATGATTAATGTGATTAAAAACTAATAATAGCATTTTCCATCATATCATATCATTAATTCATATTATCCAAAAACATTTCCCAGTATTTTCTTATATTCCCATTGAAATTTGGATGCATCTTATCCGAAAACATCTTTCAATAAATATTTTTCTATATTAGTGCTCTATTATCTTCCGATTGGAATTTGAATAATTAATAATTACATGCTAAATTGTCTAAACATCTTTCCATAAATGACAATTCATCGCACAATCCTATTAAAATGAATACGAATATGGAACTTAAAATTAAAAAACATGGTGTATCAATGTAGGTGGTAAAATTGATTTAACACCTTACGTTATGATGCAATTAAACGACACACCATCATTGCACTTGTTAAAGTTGTATAAGTAATGAATAAAAATATCTTTTTTTAGAAAAATAATGGTTTTATGTATGGGATTAAGGTTAAATATTACTAAAAAGTAGTTAATTTCCCTTGAGGTAGTTTTCACTATGACCATAAGAGATATTGGTTTTTTAGGGATAGTATCTAAGCAAAATTGTATTTTGGTCTTGGATTTAAAATTGTTTTTGATTGGCTAAGAGCTCATCTTCCTTAGATGCCAGGGAACAAATTAACAGCCCAAGACCACATGCATCTGGCTTGAGTGAAAGTCTCTAAGGCCCCTTACAGACCACCAATGGGTAATTTCAAGTGGGGTGGTTTTCCTTGAATAACAATGATCAGTGAGCGTGCATTCACAAATAACAACTAGTTATAGCTATTGTTATTGTTAATTGACAACTAAATTATAATAGGTTTTGCCACCTTTCAAGAACTAATGAGTACTAAAACAAATATAAGATTAGAAATGTAATGTATATTTTCCTAACTTTATAAAAAAAATTAAAAGAAGTTTAATGTTTTTCATTACATACATATGGAGAAGGCTTCATGTGCTATTAGCACTATTTGAATAATATTGATGTTATGATTCATAATCACATTAAGGGATCAAATTTGAAGCCTTCAAAACTTCTTAAGCCTTTTATAAAGTGGCATTAAATTAGAAAATTTAAAATAAAATATTGTTTGTTAATGACGAAGTGAATATCATTCCTTATCATTACAAATGAATGGCTATTAATATTTAATTATTAAAAATAAATACTTGAAACTAAAAACAAAATGTCTTTATAAATTTGAAAGTGGTATAATACATTATTGATACATGAAATTAATTAGTGGTTGGTAAGTGTTATTGGTTCCTTTAGAACTTTTTACCTTAACTTTTCACAAATATAGATTATTACACTTGTGACCATTAACCCTAATGTTGGGTATATATTGGTATACCTATGACTAGTAATCTCCATGTCCAATTTCATATTCAAAGAAATGAACATTACATTTATTGTAAAACTTAGTCAAGAAGATTTACCAAGTGGATTTTCCAATTTTCCAAATAGATAGTCTTGAACAATACATAAAAGTAGGTTGAAGAAATGTTATTTGAATGCTTTTCTTTCAATGATTATTTTTATAAGAGTTTTTATTGGTGTAATATAATAGTAACTAATTGTAAGTAGAACTTAGTCAAGAAGATTTACCAAGTGGATTTTCCAATTTTCCAAATAGATAGTCTTGAACAATACATAAAAGTAGGTTGAAGAAATGTTATTTGAATGCTTTTCTTTCAATGATTGTTTTTATAAGAGTTTTTATTGGTGTAATATAATAGTAACTAATTGTAAGTAGTTCTTGAAATGATATTTTAGGGAAATTGTTTTTGATAAAATAGGAAGTTAATTCTACATTTGTGGCATTGGAATTCTCTCTTTATGAAAATTATGAATTTAATTTATATTGTGACAATTAATCATAATTACAATATGAAAATGACATCTTTGCCACAACATTGTTTCACATTATTCAATAACTATAACTTTTGATGAATAGCTCATCAATTTTAAAATTGGATATCAAAACCTTATTAACCGTTGACCATTATGAATGTTTCTAATGAACCTAGATTAAATATCTTCAATACATCCCATAAAAAGACATAAACTTCTAGTTGAGGTTCTAATTGTGAAATATTTTAAGATATATTTATGAAACAACATGATGGTTGATATTACTATATATTTAAATTGCAAAATCCTCCTAAAATTATTTAGATAAACTTCTTAAAACTATAAAATGAAAAGTGTTTTATAATATTTATTATACCTCAGTTCCAGTGTATATAACAATGCTATGCCCGCTGACCACCTATTTTGATTTTCTAAAGTATAACTTATATTTTTTAAAAATATTTAAATTATTTTTCTTTGTTCTTATTCGTTGATAACATAAACCCGTTATTAGAGAGGTGACGATGAACTTTGAATAAGCTATTTATATCATTAAATGTAATGTCAGGTTTATATCTTGGGCTTCGAGGTTTATATCCATCAATTTTGTCTTGGGCTTCTACATCTGTAAGGCTTATAGTTATCCAATAAGTTTCATTATTATACTTGCCTCCCATGACGCGATATATGTTATAAGTTTAATTTTTTCACTTATTTAAATCCCTTTATCCGCAATGCTATTGAGTCATCAAGTTAAAGTCTTATTCTCTACATGTATCAATAAATTCACTATAAAGGTAGGTTTTTTTAGATATTATTTTTATAAAATACAAAACTGTCTCCAAAATATAAGAGATAAATTTATGTGTTTTGAAATACATGTTAAAAATAAAATGACAAGTCCATAATCAAAATTTCAATATTAAATAAAATCCAGAAAAAAAATACAGCCCGTATGTGACACTTGTTAATGTTTGTATTTCTTATTGATTATGTTAAATACAAGATTGTTTAGTTCAAATATGAATTATATCTTTCAAGCATTAAACATTTGTTTAAAAAATTTAATAAGCTATACCCACATTGTTTTGAAATTTATTTAATAATTCTTTAGATTAAAAAATGTTTTTATCTTTTATTTATTTCTACATAAAAACAAACTTTCTTTTATTCAAACTACTACACATATTAACTTGTTTTATAATTATATTTTAAAATTTAAATAATATAATATATTTCAAATTTTAATAATTATTTGAATTATATAAATTAAGTTTTAAACATTCATAATTTTAATAATTGTTTTCATTATATAAATCAAGTTTGAAATATTTATGAATGAAAACAATTATATTTTAAAATTAAAATAATATAATATATTTCAAATTTTAATAATTATTTGAATTATATAAATTAAGTTTTAAATATTCATAATTTTAATAATTATTTTCATTATATAAATTAAGTCTGAAATATTTATGAATGAAATATTAAAAGAGGATAGCATAATTTAACATTATTGTTAATATAAAAATAATCATTAATTTTCTAATATATTAATTTTATTTTGGTGTTAGCAGTCATGTTTGAAGGTTTTCTTAGTGGTTTGGGTTTTTTTTAGTGGCTATGGGAGGGTTACTTGTGGCAGAAATAAAGAACCCTGATTGGAAAGAAATAAAAAATCCTTTACATATATGAAAGAAATGAAAAATCCTTTACATATATGAGAAAATTTAATTTCCCAAGCTAATAGTAATGCTGCTCTCCTCCACATTTAGGTGAAAATTTCAGAATGGGAAGCTGGAAACATCATGAACCGTCTCCATCTACATAAGCATAAACAGAGAATCGATACTTTGGAAGCTGAATGTCAGTAACTTTTCTCTACTTCAGTATATATAATCTCGACTCAATGAATGTATAACAAAAAGATATGAGAGAAAGATGCAACAGAGGGAGAGGGACAACTACACGATCCTATGAAGGTGGAGGAAATAATCTCTCCCACTCTATTGAGGGATAGGAAGATCACGACAGTACACTCACTAAGTAGTTATGGTTTTTTTGAATAGTTAAATTGTTTTAGTAGAATTATATTGAGTGATAGATAACATTTTGAAATTTTATATTTATATTTAAATTGTTTTAGTAGAATTATATTGAGTGATAGATAACATTTTGAAATTTTATATTTATATTTAAATTGTTGTGGCAGCCCCTCTTTTTAATAAAAAAATATCCAGAGTTCTTAATCTTTACATGGCAGTGTAAAGAAACAAATAAGAATTCACGGCTCTTTCGTCCACAAACAAGCAAATATATATCATAATTTATGGGCTGAAGTAGCCCCCACTCGGTGGGAATCATTCCGCAACTGAAAGAATATTCTATGAGGACATTATAAGAGATAAGAGACTGGAAATGATAAGTGACATCTAACTACTACACACCAGTACTGAAAATATGCTGCAGACAGTACTTAAAAGTATACTGTAATAACTAGCCAGACCTGCAGACGAGGCAGGACCCAATATTTTTCAAAAACTCTCGAATTCGCGAACGAGAAGACGACGAGGATCCGGAGGGGGGTGTTTCACAAGGAACCTTCACAATCTCTTCCGGATCTTCACCGTTTTTAATGGCGGTCTCACACGCATCAAGAAAGCGTTTTACCGCACGCTCAGCATATTTGCACGCTTCTGCCACATTCATCTTCTTCGGGAGTTCATCTGGATAGCTATCCAGAGTGTAATCTCCGTTCAATTGAGCTGCCAGCTGCACCAATTCGATCTGAAAATCGTGTAAAGCCGCATCTTCATTTGCTTCAGTAGGTCTCAGCTGAGATGGTATGGGCAACTCATCTGATCAAAACATCAGAGAAAACAAAAAACGAACAGTTCAGTTTGAAATCAAAGTGTAACAATTGGATTTGAAATCAAATTGTAATCTATCAGGCCATAGGGCTTCATCTTTAATTCTGATTCTACAATATAGACGGTGGATAGATAGATAGATACGTGGGCAGTCTGTTCGTGGGCTGTCTCGAAATTGTACAACGCCTTCGAAAGTGCCAGCCCAAGCGTCTCTCTTTGTCAGAAATTCTGATTCGAGATTGAAGATCTTCTTAACAGTTGCAGGGATGGACGAATGCTCAAACTCGGAGGACGGATATGGCCCATTTGGCCCATGCACCACTGCAAAATCAATTAATGTAATTCATCAAATCTTCATATTATTATACCAGAAAAGGAAAGCTTTCTTCATCTGATAAGCGATGGTCTTTCTCCTGTATATATTCTTCAATTATTCTCAAGCTCTGCCTCAAGAAAGAATGTAAAAGAAAAGCAAATTAGCGTACCTGTCCCTTTGTTAATCCAGGGAGAAATCATGATAGTCGGCACACGGACGCCCAATCTGTCGAATTTGAAGTAATAGGGCTCTGGGCCAACGATATCATCAGGAGAGGGAACATTCCTCACAGGCGTGGGGACATGATCGTAGAAACCCCCATGCTCATCGTATGTAATAATGAACAACATCTCGTTCCACTGAGGACTCGATCTCAGAATCTCGTACACTTCTTTCACAAACTTCTGCCCTTCAGCAACATCATGGGACGGATGGTCATCGTTTCCAGGCAAAATCTTGAGATCAAAGTAACGTTGCTCGATAACCACATAATTCGGCAGCTTCCCTTTCTTGGCATGGGATTTGAAGTGGAGATCGTACTGGTGAAACTTGACGATATACTTGAGCTTTCTGAGGTTTCTGTAGAACAGAGTGCTGGGAGGAAACTGATAGTAAATACCGAAGTCGAGTCCGGATTCGGCTATGGATTCGAAGATGGTCTTTTGCGGATATCCTTCGACGAGCTTCTTGGAATTGTTGCTGGTGGCTCCATGGGAAGTCGCGGAATGAACGTAGAGTCTGTTGGGTTGTGTCGAGGCCGGGACCGAAGCAAACCACCTGTCAAAGAGTGCGAATTCGCTTACAAGAGCTTCGTAAACAGGTAGCGCTTGAGGTCTGAATCCATTCATGACGGTGTGAGACATGTTCTTCTTAATACTTTCGGCCTGTTGGGCGAATCCGTTCATGGGAGGAGGATCTGCAGAGGTATCGGTGGAATTTCCAAAGACCTGCATTCTAATGGCGCTATATGAATGACCAGGATCTGGATCGACATATTCGGCTTTGTTTTGGAAAAACACTTTAGCAGAGTTGGGATCTGCTGTGGAGATGGGGTTCCATTCCTCCCCTGTTACACCGTTTATCTCTGGATTCAGCTGCTTCATCCATCCCAGCATGTGGTCGAACGATCGATTCTCCTGGACGAGGATCACAACTGTTTTTATGGGTCCAGGTATTGCCATCTTCCACGCTCTAGCTGCAATCTGCAAGATCTATATATGAATCAGATACTGCATCTTTCAGTATGAACCCTAACAATGCTAATCTTGCTTCTCTGTGAAAACAAATCTGCATGTGAGTTTGTTTAAATAGGTATATCGTTCCGAGCAAGCTTGTTTGCAGAGTAGTACACAGTGGTATGTTGGTTGGCAATTCGTCGATTTCGATCCTGTGGGTTATCATAGATATCGTGTGAGCCCTCGTATTTTGTGTGAGCGTGCCATAAATTGATAGATTTGAGGTTGATGTGTCATAAAAACATTCGCATAATCTGAATCAGTAATCTAATGAAGAAAAATAAACTTACAGTGATCAATTGACTTAATAAAGTGAACAATGAAAAAATCCTTCCTGGTGGAGTGATTAATATGTGAACGCATGTGAATGCGTGAATAATCCGCATTGCATTTTAAAAGTCGAACAACCGATCATTGCGTGAATAATCCGCATTGCATTTTAAAAATCGAACAACCTGTGTCGATATATATAGACAGAGAATCTTCGTACATTCTGGTTGGAGCATTGTTATTTTTCTTTCCATTGAGGCACATGCGTGTCCTTGCGGGTCACACGCAAAGCTTGATGTACTCTGAACTATAAGGATTGTTTCGATCCCGTGTCCAGAGTTGTCCTGAATATCGACGCTAGCTCTTGGAAAACCACATGGATGGAATAATCTTCTGCATTGTTACACAATACCAGGATCCGTGGCGTATTTGAACTGTAGTTTTTCTAGAAAGAAAGAGTAAGTACAAATTTGCACCTAAAAGGTTTTATATACCAATTGGGACTCTATAATAATAGATTGGTTGTGATTTTAATACCAAACATTGTGATTATCGTTTTAATTAGTTGTAATATTATAAATTATAAATTAATACTTAATTTAAATATTAATTTTTATTTCTAAGAATATTTATAATAAAAAATTACATGACAAAGATTCTCGAGCCTTACTAACATATAATATTATAACATTTAAGTCTATCTACATCTCTACTAATTTATACAAGATCTTATATTTATAAGAAAGTGAGTTATAACCTTATATGAAAGGCTATGGGAGTTTCTACTAATTTATACAAGATCTTATATTTATAAGAAAGTGACTTATATGAAAGGCTATGGGAGTTGACACCAATGCTAGAACTCAAGGAAGACTCCGACAAATGAACTCAAAATTTACTATGCACAACATCTTTTGGCAACACATTAATACTCTAGTATGATTTCTTTGTGCATGTTGAAGTGTGATTTGATGAAATTATCATGTTGAAGTGTGATTTGATGAAACTATCTAGATACTTTTTTGATGTGTTTTGATTAACAAATGTTTTCAATGCTAAGTTTTGAGTTTTAAATGAGCCCTTCACCCATTCTATAACTAGTTTTTGTCGATTTCTTTGATGTGTTCGATTAAGAAATGTTTTCAATGTTAAGTTTTGAACATGTTGAAGTGTGATTTGATGAAACTATCTAGATACTTCTTTGATGTGTTTTGATTAAGAAATGTTTTCAATGCTAAGTTTTGAGCTTTGAATGAGCCCTTCACCCATTCTATAACTATTTTTTGTTGATTTCTTTGATGTGTTCGATTAAGAAATGTTTTCAATGTTAAGTTTTGAACATTGAATGAGCCCTCCACCCACTCTATAATTAGCTTTTGGCCACTAAAGAATTGAAACTTCTCCACTTCTTTCTTTACAACCAATCTTTTTCAACACGTGAAGTTTTTTCCAATTGTTATTGCCCATTCCCATATTCGTCTTCAATGAGTTATTGTGATTAGTATTGACAAACACACTACCTCTAGTTCTATTAGACCTTAGATTGTCTTGGCTAGCCCCATGCTTTTGGTTGATTTATCTCTCTCTTTCCTATATGCCTTGAAGGTTTTTGTTTGGGGGCATGTGTTAGGGCCTTGTAATATCTAATTTTATAATAAAGTTCCAAATTAAAAGGAGTAATATAGATTACTGAGAAGAGTATGTGATCGATGAGGTCATGACCCCCACACACAAAACAAAATTTCTCCACAATTATTGTAAACAAATTCAATTCTAGTATTGAACATAGAACCACCATAGCCTATAATTCAATTGAAAACAAGTATAAATACATGATAATAACAAACCACTCATCAAAAATAACCCCAAAATTCTACAAATTCAATTATAAATAAGAAGAAATACCATAACAATAAATATGCACTATTTATTAAATAGATTGACTAAGCTTTGAGGCCTCAATTACATACACAGAGCCTATGCATAGGTGTCTAGAATATGCAACCATCCTCACTACACAAACCAAATCAAAGGAGAGCCAAACTCCTTTTCCTCATTAATAAACTTCATACTTATGCTTGTGCTCCTTGGCTTTTGGTCTTCTAACAACACTAACCGTTCAAATTCTAGATACAATGTTTCATATTCCAATGGTTGAAAAAAATTCACTAAGGACAACAAATATTTCACTACATTACATTCTTTTGTTTTGTGTTCATTTTTAATCACAAAATAGAATCAAAACTAAGAAAATGTAAGAAAACATGTAGGTTATCTACAATTCTAGGTGTCAGGGTCCTACCCTAACCTCCCTACTTTAGTCTACATAATTAATTGTTATTTTTGGCCATCCTATTTGAACAAGGTCCATTATATAGTAGTTGATAGTTATTCAATGTAAAAGGGTCCACTTTACAAGGCCCGATAGGTATTTGGTACCCATTAGAAGTAGAGCCATAAGTAATTAGGAATTTTTCTATGTAAAAGATATTTATAGAGGTAGGAGACTATGGAATGTTTTGTCCTTTGTTGTGTATTTGGAGATTTTCTTAGTGGAAGGTCGCCCCACCTTAAGAGGAAAGTGAACATTGTATTCTTCTTCGCATTATCAATATACAAGGTTATTTTACAACTTTTATCTTATTGCCTCTTTTTTCTAGTTAATTTGTAATTTTATTCTCTGTATACTTGACCGTGTTGCAATTTTCAAGGGTTAAGGAACACCACAAGTGGTACTAGAGCTCTTTCCTAGGCCGACACACCTTTGAATTTTAGTAGAATTTTTTTCAAGTTAGAGATGTGTTCCAAAGAATACATGCACGAAATACAAGTGGAATCGCATTGTTGGAAACCTTTGTAAACCTTATTGGTACCCCTTCGAGTAGTATTGTATTAGAAAGTTCACCTATATACAAAATATCACTTCCATGTACCTTTGTGTATATAAAAAGTCCCCTAGGTATGCCTAAAACCAACCCTAGGTCAATCAATCAACCGTCTTGTTGCTGCAATACACCTAGGATAACACTTGGGGAGATCACTCTCTAGTACATGGGTAGTCGAGTTGTCTGGATAAGGGCATAGTTGAGCCCCCTTAGTTAGTTCCCTGAGATATTGGGCCAAGTACTACTATTGAACCCTGCAAGTATATCAAAGAGTTATATCACTAATACTCCTCTGCCTTTAGGACCCTACAATGAACTAGTGAAATTCCTACATCTTTGCATCCAGAAAGATTTTGAAGATTATGTCACTATAGTAATACTCAGGAAGGAGAAAACATAATCAAGTAATTATGGACCTGTCGACACCATTGTTGGAGACCTATCTCAAAATATTCCTTGTGTCATGTTGATCGCTTGTACCTCCCTCTTAAGTATTTTTTTTTCCGGGTGGAACCAACAATACAATGATTCAGGGTGTATATGAATATAATCCTTTCAAGCCATTGATCATAGTAAGATAAGTGGAAAATAAAACCTCCATAAAATATTGGTGGTCCCATGGTTTATACCCGCAACGTGGCCAATTTAGAGATCCAACAACATCATCAACACTCTCAACACCAATATATGGATAACAAGGTTACTGGCATTAAGGCTTCACTCCATGCTATAAATGAAACAACAGGGAAAAAAAAACAAAATCTTGGATGTATTATCTAGATAATTGAATATTGATATGTAAACGAAAAATGTTGACCAACCAAAGAGGAATTTACTGCCCCATAAGTACCCATGATTAAGGACAATCACCCCACACTTTCAAGATCATAATTGATGGCACTTTTTTCCAAAGGTTGACATGAATAAATTTGATTGGTTGGATCCGTCAAGGTCTTAGGTGTGTTACCTAAATGGAAAAATTTTTCTCTCTCCACGACATTATAGATTAACTACACAAAATAAATGTGGGGGTCTTATATTTGGATGTTGAACATTGGTAGTGGTGGAAATGGTATAAGAAGGCTTATAAAGGATACATTACCTGGACCTAGTTTGTCAAAGTACTTTATGCTCATTTTGAGCATGACACTCACCATTTGGGACACTTGAAAAAACTATACCAAACATGAAGATTTATGGAATACATTACCGCCTTTGAGCAATTGGAAATATACATAAAAGGCCAATCTGATTTATGTTTTAAAGAATGTTTCATCAATGGTCTCAAGGAAACAGTTAAATCCCAAATCATGATGCAATGCCCACAAAAATGGATGGAAGCTTATTACAACACTGCTCTGGATTTTATGAGAAGAACGGAATGAATACAGATTATTAACAGGTGCTTAACACAAAATAACAGAGATAAAGTAAAAGTGGTTTTCTATTCAATAACGAAATAAGTTGAAACTGTAAAATGCAGCAGAGACAAGCTTGTTGGAATGGTGGGGGCTTATCTCTGAGAAGAGATGTGATGACAGCATGCATTCACAAGAAGCAGGTTACAATGAGGCTCTGAAGGCCTTTTTACAATAAGCAAGAATGCCCAAAACCCTAGACATCCAAAAACCTAACCCTAGGAAATGAAGTGCCAAAAGTCATGTGGGCCCCGTTTGGGTAAGTTAGTACATCAACTTCCCGGGGTCATAACTTTTGCATACGATCTTTTTTTTAGGCGTGTGATAGCCCGTTGGAAAGGTATTGTCGAGGAGATTCATTTTGGTGTCTTAATCATGCCTTCGACTATCATTGAGGAGATCGATACTGAAAAACCTTCATTTAGGCCCCCAAAATGGCCTCAGAAGTTAAAACTGCTAAAAATAGTAAATTGCCAAAATTGTCATAAAATTGTTTTGAGCCAGTTGGAAAAGATGGGTGGCCACCGATATCCATCTAGATCAATCCTCCCTCCTTAGGAAGCAATAGTCTCCATTGCATTGAGGTCCCCCATTAGATGAGGAAATTTATGCTGAATTTGGCCTCGGGTGAGCCACTTGCCTTGGTGCAGGAGCTGCCCTTCTTTGATGACTCGATAAAGCTAGATCCTTTGTTGTCGAGTGCCCTTGATCGGTCTATCCACAATCTGATCATTGGATGCCTATTGTATGCAGTCAATGTTGAGTTCTGTTGGTGTCAATTGTTCTGCTACTTCTGAAGTGTCCAATAATGGTGGGAAATAAGGGCAAAGGAGATCCACGTTGAACACTAGGTGTAGGCCAAGGAAAGGAGGAATGTTGAGCTCAAAAGAATTATCCCCCATGGACTTGGTGATAGTGTACGGTCCATAACGGAGTGGGAGAAACTTCCGATGGGGTCCTGTAAGGTGTTCTTTCTACAAGTGAAACCAAACTTTGTCACCCACCTGAAACTTATGCGGCACCCGATGTTGATCATGGCGTTGTTTGTACTTGTCATTGGACTTTTATAGGATATCCTGAACCTGTTGGCGGATGTGTTGGATCCACTCAATGAACTGGGTGGCTTTGTTAGCTTCAGTTGGAGCAGAGACGAGTCAGTCGAGGTGATCGCAAGGGGAAGTGCAACATCTATGGGACCCAATGGTTGGAATCCCAACCCCACTTGAAAGGGGTTGTGGCCGGTTGAGCTATGCAAGGCTTGGTTGTAGCTATGTTGGACATAGGGAAGGCTCTCATCCCATGTGCGAGGGTGATTTGAATTATACATGCGAAGGATATGCACAATCATTCGATTTACAACCTCAGTTTGGCCATCTGTCTGGGGGTGGAAGGCCGTGGATTTGGTGATCTTGGTGTCCAGCAGTGACCAGAGGCTCGACTAGAATGTGCTGAGAAATCGACTATTCTGATATGAGACAATGGTTTGTGGGATTCCAAAATGTACCCAGACTCGTTCAATGATCAGGGGATCAAATTTTGCTCAATTTTCAAAGTGCTTGGAATGCGATGAAAACAGTGCCATTGCGTTCGTCTCGTCTTCCTGATTCCGGCGGTATATTTACTTTAAAAAACGGAGTCCGTATGGAGGAGATATCGCGATCTGTCCGCCAAGCCAAACAGGCAAAAATTTGGGATGCTGACTGTACCTGTCCGTACAGTCCGTACGGACATGTGGCAAGGCCGTACCATCATGATGACGTGGCAGGTGGAAGACGTGGCACATTTTTATTGGTTGGTGGTTGTCCAATCGGGTGTTGACATGTGTCATTGGATAGTCAATGAAGTGAGGACACGTGGCCCAATTCATTGGCGCCACATGTCACTTGTTAACTGGTTATTGGGTTCATGTGTAAAACTTAATGGAGCCCGCAGGGTTCGACCCCCGGACCTCCCCACAAGCCAACGACTTCGCACGACCGCCCGACCATTGGGCCACACAATAGTTCTTGTTAACACTATGAATTTGCATTTATATAAAGTTGCGTAATTGTATTATGGGCGGGGGGTCGGGCCGAGGCTTAGCCCCGACCCGTGGTTCTATTACAAAACATATAACTGTATGTTTCAATATATGTGGCGTGGATTTATTTTAAACCAAAAGTTTGGGTGTTAAACATATATGTAATATGGCGCAGTTATAATATATTGCGCGCGGGTTTGATAACCCATGGTTGTATTATATATATTTAACCATATTACAATGCGGGTACGCGCGGTTGTACCGTTGCGCGGGAGTTCCACAATTGGTTATACGGTTGTCAAACGAACCATCACTTTGCCAAGCCGACGGTTGCATGAGCCATATGACCGAGTGCCGAGGCGGTTAGGGGCTGGAGGCGCCTTAACCGTCCTACGGTTTGCACCGTTGGCGCAGTTGCGCCCGGTGCCAAGTTTTTACGCTTAAATGAGCGTGTGAGCCAGGTTTGAAGCACAAGGGTGCGATTTGTAGAACCAGAGACAACAAAGTTGAAGAGGGAGACTTCAAGGAGGCTAACTTCTTCATTTTTCGATCGATTGAGGTGCCGAAAGAGCCCAGACAGGGGTTTTGGGATGCTGCGGAGCCATTGGAGCAGTCGGTTTGGCATTTTGAGCATTGTAAGGCATGTTTTTGAGCACTTTGAG
>SNQJ01S0002062.1:184922-210203 GCA_010110895.2 Picea sitchensis
CATATTCATTGAGGAGCTTGATACCGAAAAACCTTCATTTAGGCCCTCAAAATGGCCCCGGAAGTTAAAATGCCCCCCCCCCAAAAAAATTGTCAAAAAACTGTTTTGAGCCAGTTGGAAAAGGTGGGTGGCCACCGATATCCATCTGGATCAAACACTAAATAAGCTAATATAGTAATCAATGGAAAAACCAAGATACCTTTATTCACCACTCACCCTTAACCCCCTATGGAAAGTACCCCTAGCTCATCCAACTCATAGCTAGTCTGCATCCACAAAAATGATTTCAAATGGATGTATCACCATATGAATAATTATAGGACCTTCCTATTGAAGATACTCTTGAACAACTTTGGAAGACACAACACGTCCCATGGAATATGAAGCCCCCTTGCAAGCTCCTCCTAGGGAACTCCAAATTTTAGTACATGCCCTAGTAGGTTTCTCGACACCACAAACCTTGAAATTAATTGGCTTTATCAAGCACTAAAAAGTTATTATGTTGATTGACAATGGTAACACCCATAATTTTATCCATATGAAAGTGGCAAAAGATATCCATTGTTATGTGCATCCCATGCCCAATTTTCAAATTATGATCACCAATGGCAGCACAATGAAATGCGGGGGAAGATGTGAAAAAGTGAAACTATAAATGGGTGAGTATCATCTCAAAACTCACATGTTTTCCATTGAAATGGGAAGTTGTAATATATTTCTTCGGGAAGAATGGTTATGCATAATGGGACCAATATTTAAAAGTACATGAGATTCACACTAGAAGGGTAAAAACATACCCTCAAGGGGATTACATTAAGTTCCCTTTAAATTATAACCTCTAATCCTATGGAGAAGTTGTTGAAGAAATGCCACTTGGGTGTTATTTCACAATTAAATTCCATACAGGTAGTAGACACCCCACTACCATAAATTCACCTTGATTTGCAACTGGTTCTCTCTAAGCATCATTAGGTCTTTGAAATACCACACAATTTACCAATTTCACATAGGGAGAATGATCATGGTATTCCCCTCATTCCAGGAAGTCAACCAACTAATGTGTGCCCTTATAGGCACCATTTTGCACAAAAAATGAAATTGACAATATCATTAAGGAATTATTGGAGGTGCGAGTCATACATCCTAGTACTAGCCATTACTCATCAACAATGGTCATGGTATTGAAGAAGGAAGGTGATTGGAGAATGTGTCTTATTTTTGGGCTCTCAATAAGTTGACGATCAAGGGAAAATTTCCTATCCCAGTTATTGATGACCTCTTCGATTAACTTCATGGAAACAATATTTTCACTAAATCAACCTTCATTTTGGTTACCACTAGATCAGGATGAAAAAGGAAGAAATACCTAAGATATCCTTTCATACACATGAAGGTAATTATGAGTTTTTAGTGATGACCTTCCAGAGCCTCATGAACAAGATCTTTTGACCATTCCTCCTCAATTTTGTGCTAGTATTCTTCAATGATATTTTGATCTATAACAAACCCTGTGAATACCACATCAAGCATGTTGATAGAGCATTGTAACTCCTACAAGACCATTAAGTATTTTTAAAATGCTCCAAATGTGATTTTGGGGATTCATAGGTTGAATACTTGGGTCACATTGCAAGCTAGGAGGGAGTACAAGTTGATCCCAAGAAATTTGCAGCTATGCAAGATTGGCCCTATCCCAAAACCTTGAAGAGCTTGCATGGATTCTTAGGACTTACAAGGTACTACAGGAAGTTTGTAAAAAATATGGAAATATTGTTGTTCCCTTAACCTTACTACTAAAAACTAATTCCTTTGTTTGGAATGAGGTAGTGGAACAAGCCTTCTCAGCTTTAAAAGATGTCATGTGCACAACTCTAGTATTAGTTATGCCATATTTTACAAATACTTTTGTCTTGTAATGTGATGCCTCACGAAAAGGTCTTGGAGTAGTACTCATGCAAGAATAACACCCTTTGGAATTCACCAATAAATAGTAATGTGGTCGCAATTTCGGTAAATCCATATATGAGAAAGAAATGATGGTCACCATGTCGTAAAGACCTAGTTCCCATACCTTGTCTAGAGATGTTTCTAGATCAAGACTAGCCATCATAGTATGAAGTACTTTCTTGAAAAAAGGTTATCCTCACCCGAACAACATAAGTGGGCCACCAAGATACACATGTATGACTATGATATTATCTATAAGAAAGGTAAATACAATGTGGTAGTTGATGCCTTATCCCAATGATTCGAGGAGGATGGATTCATTTTCTCCTTATCTTTACCCATTCTGTGTTGGCTCGAGGAATCCCACTAAGAATGGTTGGAAAATGATACTATCATTCGAATTATTCACAAGGAAGATCCCAACCCTCCTAAAGGGTATACATGGAAGGTAGATACATTGCGATATAAAGGACTCATTGTTCTAATAAATAATTCTTCATTAAAACAAAGAATCTTGGAGGAATTTCATTCATCACCTACCATAGGCCACTCTTGATTTCATAAAACATATAAATGAAATAATTGCTTTTTCTTTTGGGAGGGGATGAAAAACAATATCTAGGATTTTGTGGCCACATTTGGCACCTACCAAAGAAACAAAAGGGAGACAGTAAAGACACCAAGGGAATTGCAACTACTATCGATCCAAACACACATATGATCTAACATCACTATGGATTTGATTTCCTATAATAGTGATTATTCAAAACATTTTAATTGAACAAATGCATCCCTACTAGGAACTTCCATCAAGTCAACATGAACCAGGTAGTCAACCACACACACACACACACATGATTCATGGCTCATTAATGTTTTTAAGATGAGAATATGATAGTGGAATGCCTTTATAATTTGAAATTTCTCTTGGCCTACTGTGGGTCTACAAATTGCTTCACAAAATGAATAACCTTTAACAACCAAGTTGTTCCTCCTTAATTGATCTCGAATTGTATTTTGTGTTTTTTTTAACACCATCATCTAGATCAATACCTAGCATTATAATTTCCATACTACCCCTAGAATTTTCACTATTATATTTAGATCTAACCATGGCTTCTTCATGAAGATAAATAACATTAGATATACTCCTTTTATGAGTCAAAGAAGTTTCATCTAAACCAACAATATGTTCACGATGATTAGGAATGGAAATAAGATATTTTTTAAGGATTCAAATATTATCCAAGTATAGTATTCTAAGCGACTATTTTAGTTTGAAAACATCATACATATAGATATGTAGGCAAGTAGTCAATAAAAAAAAGACGATTTACTATTAAAACTTGTAAAATTTGGTGAATACTAACAATCTAAGAATATTTTGTATAAAAATATGTGAATTTTTATAGAGAAAATGACCAATTAGTGAATAATGTTTTTGAAAAAATGTCAAAATATAGCCACTAAAAGTTACCTTGAATGAAAATGTCCTCAAACATGCTTATTTTTTGTTTCCCTTGTTTATTTTTCTTTTGAATAGGAGTGGTTACATTATTAGCACCAATGTCAACATTATCCTCATTTCATGTTGGTAAAGATAAAATGTAACCTTTCTAGCCTTATTATGTTGTTGGATTTACATGTTGATGTTATGGTAGCTACGGGAGGTATTAACCTCCATGTGTAACCTATGACTAGATTAGAATGTTCCGAAATCTAGAGAAACCCTAAACAAATGTATAGAAACCCTAGAAGACATGTTGACTCAATAAAATAATCATTGTTTAAGTATTAGCCTATAAAAGAAGAATTCGGCCTAGACAGATGACAAAGAGCACTATAAATAGAGGGCGTTTTATCTCATTTGGTCATTCACTCACTCACAACTCACACAAGTCAAGTGTTGTGCAAGTATGGAGGGGGAGTGTCGTTGCAACTACTGCAACTGGGTTTTTGGTCTTGGTTTCTGGTTTGTGGACTTTCTGATTGATGCACTATGCTTGGAGAAAGAGAGGTACATTATCTATCGATTATCTATTGGGTCTGGTACTTCTTCTAGAATTATTCTATCTGTCAAGTTTATGGTGGTTGAGGGTAGATGCACATGAAGATACCAAAGAAGAAAGTACATGTTCTCTAGAACACTTCAGTGAAGAACAAGAACCACCACATGAACATGTGGAACCAGTTATTGCACCTAAGACTAGAAAGAGACCAGCATTGCTTGAATCCACCTTGCAGGAAGTAGAAAATCATAAAGCTCCCAATGGAACCTTCAAACAAAGTAAGAAACCCAAAAGGTTCTGCAGTTATGCAACACTCATGAAAAGTATTGTCAATGCAAAACCTTCCACCTTTGAGGAAGTAGTCAAACATAAAGAATGGAAGGATGCCATGATGGGAGAATACCAATCTATTATGAACAATTATGTATGGGAAGTTGTGCCTAGACCTAAAGAGAAATATGTAGTCACTTCAAAGTGGGATTATAAGATAAAGCATGTTGTAGATGGAAGTATTGACAAATACAAGGCGAGATTTGTGGCTAGAGGATTCTTTTAGCAGAAGGGAGAATATTATGATGAGACATTTGCTCTGGTTTCCAGATATACATCTATCAGAGCCATCATATCTCTAGCATCTTCCATGGGTTGGAGTTGACATCAGATGGATGTAAAGACTTCCTTTCTCAATGGAGTGCTTGATGAAGAAGTATGCATAGAGAAACCTCAAGGTTTTGCGGTACACCCAAGAGAAACCCATGTATGCAGATTGAAGAAATCCTTGTATGGACTCAAGAAAGCTCCAAGAGCTTGGTATGCACATATTGATAGCTACTTGAAAAGAATTGGATTTTCCAAGAGTCATGCCGATGCAAACCCTTATTACAAGGTTGTGAATAATGCACCTGTGATTCTACTATTATATGTGGATGATGTTTTCCTGACAGGTGCATAGCCTCTCATTATTCAATGTAAGAAGGAGCTAGCCACTGAATTTTATATGAAGGATATTGGTCTCATGCACTACTACTTGGGATTAGAAGTATGACAGAAGTGTGGTGAAGTCTTCCTAGGACAAGGGAAGTATGTTGTAAATATCCTTCAGATTTTTGGGATGATGGATTGCAAGTCCATGGCAACTCCATGGTAACAGATTTGAGGAAGTTGAGAGACTCTGATTCTGATCTAGTTGGATCATCCCTGTACCGACAATTGATTGGATACTTGATGTATTTGGTGAATACTAGGCTAGACATTTTCTTTGATGTGAACATGTTGAGCCAGTTCCAGGTGGAACCTAGACAAGAGAATTGGATAGTTGCAAAACATATCTTGATATATCTTCATGGGATGATAACATATGGTTTGAGATATGCCTCAAACAATGATGTAAAACTGCATGGATTTATTGATTCATATTGGGAAGGGAGTGCAGATGAAATAAATAGGACTTCTGGTATGTGTTTCAGTATGGGATCTACTATGATATCATGGGCTAGCATAAATAAGAAGTATGTTGCACTCATGACTGCAGAAGCAGAGTATATTTCAACTTGTGGTGATTGTACGGAAGAAGTGTGGCTCTATAAGCTGGTTTCTGGTTGTTTGATCAAGTGTTGGATTCGACTGTGATATAATGTGATAACCAGAGCTGTGTGAATCTCTCAGAGAACCCGGTGTTCCATGACAGGTCGAAGGACATTGAGATCAAGTACTATTTTCTCTGTGATAAATTCAAGAGGGGAGAAGTGGTTCTCTAGTATATCTCCATTGATGAGAAGACGACATATATTTTGATTAAGCCTTTATCCAAGATAAAGTTTTCATACTTGAGGGACAAGCTGAGGCTTGTGGAGATTTATCTCTTGGTTGAAAGGGAGGAGATGACTTCCTTGATTGGGAGGGATATCTGATATGTGGTCATTACCATACAACTTAGATATGATGCAGAGGGCTCATGTCATTATAGATATGATTATGCTAGTACAACTTAGAGGTGGAATACAACTTAGATATGATGCATTGACATCATGTTAGATATGTCATGTTAGTACAACTTAGAGATGACACATTGAGGCACTGATCTACATCATGCGAGTACAACTTAGAGATGACATATGGCTTAGATATGATGCATTAGCATCATGATAAGTATGTCATGCTAGTACAACTTAGAGATGATGTAGATGATACTCTAGATCATGCCAATACAACTTAGATATGATGCATTCACGTGATGCTAGTACGACTTAGAGGTGATGCAGATGATGCCATTGTCGATGTAGGATGATATCAGATGATATGATTTGATTGTTGTTGAGAATGTATGTCTTTGGATAGTAGTTGTATGCTAGTATGGTGGATGTGTTCCAATGGTAGTGATTACATGTCACTGGTTAGTATCTGTATGCTACTATGAGTGGTTGTGCACCATTGGATAGTAGTTGTATACTTCTATGGATAGACACAGTTGTGTTTTATTGGATGACATTGTTTTGATTGCCATGGATACCATCACTAGTGTTGGAGATGATTTCCATCTAGATGGATAGTGATGATGGTGCTCGCGGTTTGATATGTGTGAACATGAGATAACATGTGTGGATATGATGATGCTAATAACAAAATGATTTGTTTGTTCTCAATACCATTATCGATAATACCTCCCTAGCTAGGAGGGAGTTTTGATAACCTCCACATGTAACCCTTGACAAGACTAGAATATTCTAGGAAGCAAGAAAAACCCTAAACGGTTGGATAAGAACCCTAGAAGACAAGTTAGCTCAAGAGAAAATCTAATATTAAGTTATTAGCCTCTAGGAAGAGAAGTAGGCCCACTTAGGTGACTTGAAGCACTATACATAAAGGGCACTGCTCATTTTGTAACATCCCACTCTATTGAGCACACATTTATTGACATATTCTTTGAGTACACTTGCATGCAAGTGATCTGGTTATGGTATATTATGATTTCATTTCGATTATGATTTATATATGATGATGATGATGTGTTGTGTCTTATTGTTATTTTGATTTATATATATTGGCATATGCTATTGATGAGCTTTCCTGAGTGTTTACTCCAAGGGTTGGAAAAACTTCCAAAACCAGTTGAAGGTGAGTAACACCCTTGAAACATGGAGGTGCATCTTGAAGGGAATGCCACGTAATTAAAAACTAGAGTCAATAAATCTAGGTGACCTAAAAAAAATTTGAAATGATTAGACTTTATTAAAATAATATAATTAATTTAACACTAAATTACTAATTATAAAGCCTAACAAAATGCTAAGCTTAAGTATAAGACTAGGTCTAAGTCTTGTATTTGCTTAATTCGTAGCATTTAAATTTATGTTGCTTGAAGTGCGATGAACAGTGGTAGCTATATCATTGTTCTTTGTAATCCCTTTTTAACTTACAAGCCTAGAATTCAAATAATTCCTTATTCTCTGCAAAATGAATTTTACAATTCAGAATATCGAATTGCATAAGATCGTTGCCAATTTAAAATGAAAACCAGAAACTTTGAGTTTCATAATTCGCTGCCAATCAATTAGAGACCCTAATTATGATATTTATTTTTCGCTTTCAATTATTGGTAACTACTGAGTTTAGAAATTCGTTTGGTTTCTTTTTAAAAATTTATTTGTCAATCCATCAGTTAGAATGCATTAGGCGTTGCCAAATTCTTTTACACCCATAGAAGAAATGTTTTGTTAAAAATTGTTGCAACGTCGTTGTGCTCTGGACTGAAATTTAAGCTGTAACATTTTAATTGTAAGACTGAAATTTAGGATTTTGATGAGTCATCATGATAGTGCATAAGAAGTTAGCATGCTGGATCAAAATTGGCGGAGTCTTTGTTTTAATTTATTTAGAACGAAAGGAATTTCGGGAAAGTCGTTGCTTAATAGCTTGCATATATACATATATAAGAAATTTTTTGTTTTTACGCTGCCAATTCAACTGCAGTCCTTGAATTTAGGAAGTTGTGTGAGACTTATCAAGTAATTTACAGTCAGAAATTTATAAATCGTGTAGCTGCTCTCAACAACTTTTTCATTCGAAATCCCTTATGGTTGCTGCATGTTTAATTGCAGCATTGGAACTGAACTTGATTGGTCATTGACACTGTAATTGTTTTTAAAAATATAAAACTAATAAATTCGCTTGGTCATTGAAAATCTTAAATCGAAAAATCTGGATATTGAACTATGTATGATCGTTGCAGAATTATTATGCAAATCGATTTTCGTTACTATCACCGCATTTTAGTTGCAAGACTGCTAGTTAAAATCATAGTGACTGTAGCATTAAAGTTGCATTTTAATTGAGTTTTAGTTATGACGAAGTGTATTAGTTATACATAATTAGATACTAGAACCGGTATGGTCACTGTCAATATTTGTGGATCTAGAATTTGAATGTGTATGGTCTTTGTAAAAGCTTTGAAATTTTGAGAATAAGGAATTTATTGGGCGTTGAAAATTTTTGTATGCTCTTTACTAAAATTAGTAGCAATAAGAATTTAATAATAACTGATATAAGTTAGATTATAATTAGGAGTTTTTAGTAACTCTTATAAACCTCTCTAGTTTCCTTGGGATTGAATTAATTATTAATATGAGAAAAAATTTAATTGAGTTATGAATGGCCGAAATGTTTATGAGTTAATAGTATTGACACTATTAGTGATTCAACTATATAATATTAGTGATTCAACTATATAAGACTAAAATAATATCTTTTATATTAATAGTATTAAAACGTAAACTTTTGGTGTAATAAGAATATGGTAAAACTTATTAAAGGATAAGGGTGATGTTCTTAGGAAATTGTTATGTCCTTGCCATAGCAGGGACATTAAGTTAGTTATGGGCAATTTGCAATATGTGTTTTCATGGTTTCCAAGGCACATATACAAGGTTTAATCTATGGTTTTATTGCATTATGTCTTTATCGGGCACTGTAGCCAGGGGGGTGGCGGTGATATTTCGTCACACATTGTCAAGGGGAGCAAGGTTGCCAGAACAAGTGGAGTAGGGGTTGTCAGAACAGGTGGTTGGGCTCGTCAGACCAGCGCAGACAGTTGGAGTCTCTATCCTCTGAGGGAGCCACAGGTTCTAGCATTACGGGTTCGACCAGCTTTGGGTTGTCTAGTCTCGCCACACTGTCTAGCAAGCAAGCCCTCGTTTTTTAAACCATCTAGTTTTGTTTCTTCTAAAAGCAGCCATCCCGCCGGGTTTTCGACCAGTCCATGGTGTCAAGTATGTCCCCCCATTCGACTAGCCCATTTCTTCTGTAACGCCGAGGGAGTTGTGTTTGTTGAAGCAGAAGCAGATTGTCTTCTTGAATATATTGGAGACATGAGCAAGCCAGATCCTGTTATACGAGGGTGTTTTGTTCATAGAGTTCCTGGTGCTATGAGCATCTTGGATATACCTCCACTTGTTGCTCAGGTTTCCATGAAAAACCATATAACTGTATAGTTTCCCTCCATAATTCAAGCATAGGATTTCTTGATTTCATTTCTGATTTACTTAGTTGAACTATAAAACATCGTTTCAGACAAATAAAGTGTATCATAAGTCTTTTTTCGATTCTATAGAAGCTAAAATTCTTATCATAATTTCATTTAATTTATTTGAGATCTCCTCCAATCTGGGAAAATTCTGAATTTCTTAGATAAAAATATTTGTGGGTTTGGGTTCTGTTCTAATTTTGTTCTCCATTTGGTAAAAGTCAATGGTTTTTCTGTTGTGGTTTATTAACTAGCAGGTTACGAAATTCAAATGTGGAGGATTTGTGTTGGGCCTAGCCATGAACCACTTTATGTTCGACGGAAGGGGAGCAATAGAATTCGTAAATTCGTGGTCTGAAACAGGACAAGGGCTGCCACTGTCAGTCCCACCATACTTGGAGCTCATTGCCCTCCAACAATAGAGTATCCCCACATCGAATTCTCTATAACAGACACCGTATCGAATCCCATGGACGCGGAGTGCCTGTGCTACATTTCCTCTTGCTTCAACCAATAAGGACTAGACCATCTGAAAAGTCTAGCAACGCAAGACAGAAATCTGTCGCACATATGGAGGTGTAGCATGAAGGCTCTGGAGATGGCACCGAACTAGGAAATGAAACTTGTCTTTGCAGTGGACAGGCGGAACAGATTCGAGCCGCCATTTCCCAAGGGATACTTTGGAAATGGGATTGGTATGACGTATTGCTTGTGCAAGGAATAAGATATGGCAGAGAAGCCTCTGTCATTTGCAGTGAGGTTGGTGCAGAACGCCATAGCCAGGATGACAGACGTATATATGAGGTTGGTGCAGAAGGCCGTAGCCATGATGGCAGACGGATATATGAGGTTGGCCATTGATTACTTCGAAGTTAATCGTCTCAGGCCTTCGCTTACTGCAACGTTTTTGACATGGTCTCTTTTGTCGTTCCGGACTGCAGATTTTGGATGGGGAGAGGCCGTGTATTCGGCACCAGCAACTTTTCCTGAGAGGCAAAAAAAGGTTTATTTCTAAAATTATTTAAAAGAACTAGACATAACCAGTATTAAAAATTATATATGGGAGTACTGATATCGATGTACCAACTACACATTTATAAGTTTGGACTTTTCAAGGTATTTTTGTATATTTGTCAATAATGTGTGGGATTTGCACTGAATGTATATTTCTTATAGTTCAACTAGACTAGAGATTTTATTATTTGTTTACTTTTTGTTGTGTTATTTGAGCAAATGACAAATGGTCGGTCTTTGAAAAGTACAAATCTCTTTGTTAGTATAATATAGTCAACAATGTTACGACTATTATAATATTATCTTTTTGTTTATCTTTGCCTTCCAAAAACCTGAAAAAAAGCTATTATGTTGAGCTGCAGTTCAAAGCTATTATATATTTGAAGAGTATAAACAAGCAGTTCAAAGGAAGCAGTCATTTCCAGTAAGTCTGGAAATTTTAGAGCAATACGGTTGCTTTGAATTGTTTGGATAGCCATTGCTTCATCTGATCTTTGATTCCAGAGAGATTTCAATAAGGCATTGCATAGAGATTCAATTTACTGGCAGAATGGGTGACATCGAGTTTGCAATATCAGTTCCCGTGAATTTGGAGGAAGGGATTGATCAGATCTGGTAAACAAATTAGAGTTCAAGGAAATCTATGAGGCAACATTGCTTTCAGGATTCAAGTATCATAGATGATTTAGTGACGGTGTCTTGTTGTATAATCAAAAACGTCTGGACTTTACTTTTTTAGAATAGCGTTGCGGGTTCGACCTGAATAAGTACATCCGGATAATCTTGTGCCCTTCTCGTCACATGTCGTAGATCTTTAAAATAAGTTATCAACGTTGTTCTGAAACTTTTTTTAACTTTACTAAAAGTGATCCATGCTGCAATTCTTTTCCATCCAATTCGCGGGAAGTTTGCACTTAATTCACCATCTAAATACTTCAAACTTCTTGCAAGAGAGTTAGAGGAAATAACGAATAGAACCACTTTTCTCTCAGTTCGATCATCACTGAACAATAATTCAAGCCAAGTCTATAATTCATTTTTCTTTTTAGCATTATTGCAACTTTCAGTATACCAGCTTTTAGCCTTATTGCAACTGTCATAGAGTAAGATAGATGGGATCAGGTCATCTGAAAAATGTTTTTCAATCATCAATGCACTGGTTGCATTTTGAATTTTTGTTGTAATTCTCAAAACCTTAGTGTCGTCTGGCAGGGGCATTGCCAAATGTGGCTTGTGAGTAGAGTTAAGCAGTAAATTTGAACTTAGATTACCATCTACTATGGGAGGAAAAGAGATAATGTTATATTCTTATTGTATAAGAACTTAAATTATAACTTAAGGTCACAATGAAGAATGGTGATTAATGGGTTGTAATGTCTTGGAAACTTAGGATTAAGTTTGGTGTTTAATGATAAATTGATTACTTCAATTAGTGTCATATAACAACTATGCAATTGAGATAGGATAACTTACAATGGATAAGATAAAAGTTTAATTGCATCATCCAAAATAGAGATAAGATAAAAGTTTAATTGCATCATCCAAAATAGAGATGGTAGTGATCATGATTGGTATGCTTAATATAATCATTTTATACTTTGGAATATGACTCACCCATTACAAACGAAAGAATTGTTATAGCCATTATGATGATTGGTATGCTTAATATAATCATTTTATACTTTGGAATATGACTCACCCATTACAAACGAAAGAATTGTTATAGCCATTATGATTAGAGGTATGAATTAAATTAAATTGTGAGTCTAATTTGAAACGAAATTGATTATTTAACGATGAGATTATTATGTATATTGTTATGTAAAACTTAGTACCTTATGGCTAGAGAACTTAGAGAACTTAATGAGTGGTTTTTTCACATTAGTGTTAAGTGGAAATATTCTTGTTATGCTTCATAATAAAAGTTATATTATGTTTTTGCTCAATACACGTGAGAATTGCTTAAATGATTGTTTAATTGTAGTGAACTATTCTTTGTGCTTTTAAATAATTATGATGAGTATTTTTTTTATTTAGTCTCAAATTTTGAAATAGGACCGTGGTTAAGGGAATTAGATATCTCCTTGTTTCCTAGAATAGTCGCCAATCTTGACATTTTAAATGGTCAAAATCAATCGGATGAATCCTGGACTTGAGCGTTGATTATGTGTCTTGGAGGTCCTAACATTGCACTTAGGTTGGGTGGGTAGACATCTTTGTTATCATTATGCGATGAAATTAATCTATTGGTTATAGTGATGATGAATTTGATTGTTGTCATGTTGTGATGTATATGATAATATAATGTGTATTAGTGAAGTATGTTAATGTCATGCAACACTTGTTCTAATGATGTTTAAAAAAACATTATGACTACTGTACACACTTACATTGATGTTGTAACGAAGGGGTCATTACATATGGTATCAGCGTAGGTTCAACCCCGTGACATTGGAATGTTATGACTTGCACTATGTTAACTAAATGATTAAAAATGTATCTCTAATTAATTTTGAAATTGTCCATGCAGGTACTCATGGTTAGAGGACGCAGGGGAAGTAGACAACATGGTGTTGGAGGAAGAGGTGTGACACCTTCGATAGTATCCATGCCAGAGGGGTCTAACCCCCAGGGAGATGAGCAAACTACTGAGTAGGAACATGTTGTTGTGGGAGATGTGGTAGGTATGATGATATCATTCCAGAGGATTTCAGAGGAGTTGATCAACCGTCTGGATTGATATGAGGGCAGAGTGTCTGTGCCCAATGAGGGTTCACAACACGTACCAACTGGTAGTAGTAGTATACACAAAGAACTCGAGAAGGTGAAGTTTCTTGAGTTCTGGGGTACCACGGATCACTTACCCACCGAGGCATGGTTGTAGAACATGGTGATGTAATTTTCACTTCACGATTACACCTCCAACATGAAATTCTGCATGGCGGTCTTTCAGCTAAAGGGGTGTGCTCTTCTATGGTGGAAGACACTCCTACCTCAACTAAACATGGCCTTTGAAGACATTTCATGGGAGTTGTTTGAGGACTGGTTCCAAGAGGTATTTGTCTGAGGAATTCATTGAGCGCCAACTTAATGAGTTCAACGCCTTACACTAGGGTGGTTGTATGGTGCCGAAGCATGATGCTAGGTTCATGGAGCTACTTAGGTATGATCCACATTTGAACATAGAGAAGTTAAAGTACAACACGCTTATGTTCGGAATTATATTCAACATTCGTGTGAAGGTGAGGATCCTAATGCCTCAGATGCTGCATAATACAGTTCAGAAGGCCCTCATAGCTGAGAAATAACTGAACAACGGGGGTCAAGGAATGAATCCTTCTAGATCGACTAGACAGACGACATCATGAGCGCAATAACATCAGACACCAACCAAACTGACTTCTGGGAAACAAGATATGCCCATAGGACCTATGTTATCGACATTGAGATGACAGACTCCTCAACAAAGGACTACTTATAGAATACCACAATAGAAGTAACGATGTCATCCACAACAACAACAACATTTTAGGCATGTTCAATAGAATAGACCAGGATCACAGACTACTAGGCCAACATTTTCTACTTCGGGGACCAAAAGAACTGGACCGAAGAGTGGATGTTGTACATGCAGGGAGCCGCATTACCAATGAGATTGTCTGATTGAGAAGGACAAGGTGGTCAGATCATCAGGACCCACTATTGTGGAGATTTGGGAAAGTCCACAGGATACATGCAACAGTGAAAAATCTATACGTCACGATCTAGGGATCTTATGACATAGTGATAGGCATGGAATGGTTAGAATCGCATGATGCGATACTAAAATGTAAGAAAAAATGGTTAAGTTTGACAAATTATTTGGGATAGAGTAGAGTAATTGTAGGAAGAAATTAGGGGGTGTCTCTAAGGTTTATCTATTCTCTACAATTGTAGAAGAGTATGAGCAAAGAATGCAAGCGATATGCAATCTTAGTGCTAAATGAAAATGGAGAGGCGAAAGGATTAGAAAAACTTCATGTAGGACAAGATTTTGCAGATGTATTTCCATAAGAGTTGTCAGGTTTACCACCCGAGAGAGAGTTGGAGTTTACAATAGACTTGAAACATGAAACTGAACCGATAACAATAATGCCTTACCAGATGTCAAAGCCTGAATTGCAAGAGTTGAAAATGCAATTGAAGGAGTTGTTGGATTTGAGACTTATACATCCAAGCATATTGTCATGGGGTGCACCAGTTATTTTCATGAGAAAGAACGATGGATTGTGGATACTTTTTATTGACTATTGTCAATTAAACAAAGCGATGATCAAGAACCAATATCTGTTGCCAAGAATAGGTGATTTGTTTGACCAGATGAAGGGAGCGATGATGTTTTTGAAGATTGACTTGAGATCGAGATATCATCAGTTATGGATTAAGGAGGAAGATATCCCTAATACCGCATTTACGACGAGATTCAGACACTATGAGTTTATAGTCTTACCGTTCGGTTTGACGAATGCCCCGGGGGTACTCATGAGTTTAATGAATGGGGTGTTCCTTGAATAGCTAGATAAGTTTGTTCAAGTATTTATTGATGTCATATTGATTTATTCTCGAAAAAAAGAAGATCATGACGAGAAATTGAGATTGGTCCTATAGTGTCTAAGAGAAAACAAATTGTACTGGAAGCTAACGAAATGTTCTTTTTACCATTCAAAGATTCATTACTTGGGACATATCATATATGGTGAAGGTATCGCTATGGATCCAACAAAAGTAGAGGCCATTATGGAATGACCAACACCGACCAATGTACAATAAGTACATAGATTTATGGGTTTAATAGGATATTACCGACGGTTCATTGAAGGTTTTTCAAAGATAGCAAATCCCATCACAGAATTGCAGAAGAAAAACAAGAAGTTCGTATGGATTGAGAAATGGGTGGAAGAATTTCAAAAGATCAAAGAGTTGTTGACGACAACGCTGATATTAAAGGTCCTCGATATGGAAAATGAATTCTTGGTATGCATGGACACATCCAAGGAAGGTTTAGACAGAGTTCTAATGCAAGACAGTCAAGTGATCGCTTACATTTCAAGGAAATTAAGAAAGCATGAAGAGAACTATGCAATGCATGACTTAGAGTTATTAGCAATTGTATATGCCTTGAGAGTTTGGAGACATTCTCTAATTAGACAAAAATTCGAATTAAAGACAAATAATTGTGTATTAAAACATATATTTATGCGTAGTGACTTGAACGGATGACATAGGCGTTGGTCAGAATTACTTAGCGAATAGGACTTTAAGATTTCTTACATTAAAGGAATGGTGAATAGAGTAGCAAATGCGTTGAGTAGGAGACCACACATATTCTCGGTAATACCTCTTAAGACGAATCTTCGAGAAAATATTCTAACTTTACAGATAGACAATGACTGGTATAAAGAAGTTAAGGATAATATTGGAAGAAATACCATGATTCTACCGAAGTTTGAAGGTTACTCATTGGGCAATGACAAATTGTTGAGATTTAATGGCAAAATTTATGTACTGCCTAACGACGAATTAAGAAGTTTGATTTTGAGTGAAGTGCATTGAGTAATGTACATGGGTCATCCAGGAGTCGTGAAGATGAAGGTATACCTTAATCCTTTATTCTTCTAGAAAGTAATGAAAGAGAACATAGTTAGTTACGTGGCAAGATGTCTAGAATGTCAACAAGTGAAGGTTGAACATAGACATCCAGTAGGATTGTGACAACCACACGCTATTCCTGAATCAAAATGGGAGGTAATTTCGATGGATTTTATTATGGTATTTCCATTGATGGAAAGGAGACATGATTTGATTTTCATGGAAGTTGATACTCTAACGAAGTGTGCACACTTTATTCCAGTATATACGACGTATCAGACGCCATACATATCTAGAGTGTTTGTCACCAAGATTGTAATATTACATGGTGTACCAAGAAGGATCATATCCGATAGAGGATCGATGTTTACATGAATATTTTGGACCAGTTTCCAAGAGGCCTTGGGAACGTAGCTGAATTTTAGTACAATGTATTACCCTGAGACAGACAGACAAATAGAGAGAACGGACCAAATTTTGGAGGATATGTTGTGTATGTATGTAATGGACCAAAAAAAATGTTGTGAAGAATTATTTCCATTAGTAGAGTTTACATACAACAATAGTTACCAGAGCACTATTAAGATGGCACCGTTTGAGTTTCTTTATGGGAAACCATGTCGAACGTCATTGAGTTGGGATCGACTTGAAGATAGGGTCCTGATAGGATTGTAAGTGATCCAAGAAATGGAAGAACAAATGCAATCGATAAGATAAAGGATTAAAGAAGCGCATGATCGAAAGAGGAGTTATGCTGATGCACATCACATTGACCGTAGTTATGAAGTTGGTGACATATTTTTCTTGCGGGTAAAATTGCACAAGAGTATGATCAAGACTAGAAAGGGTGATAAACGCTCTCTTAGGTTTGTGGGACCTTTTGAGGTTGTGGAAAAGAATGGACCTGTGGCTTTTCAACTAGACTTTCTTGATTCTTTGAGGCATATACACGATGTATTTCATGTATCTGTTTTACGACATTATATTAGTGATCTATCACATGTTGTTGACATGATTTATTTATAGGTGTGAGACGAGGGTGCTTTCATGGCAAAGCCAATCTACATTCTGGACCATCGCATTCGAAATCTATGACGTCGAATAGTCAATTAGGTCAAGGTCTAGTGGGACAACTATAGTCCACACTCGGCTACCTGGAAGGATGCATACGAGATGTGTCAATAATTTCCATACTTGTTTGATAGATTAGATATGTAGATCTATGTCAAATGCATTGCTTACTTACATTTATATACTATACAAACTTCAGGATGAAATCTAAAACAAGAGGGGGTGTATGTAACATATCTCTTTACTGAGCACACTTTTATTGTAATATTTTTTGAAGACACTTGCGTGCAAGTGATCCAGTTATGATATATTATGATTTCGTTTCGATTATGGGTTATATATGATGATGATGATGTTTTGTGACTTATTGTTATTTTGATGTATATGTATTGGCATATGCTATTGAGGAGTTTTCTTGAGTGTGCAAGACACATGATAGGTTATGGATGTTGATGGAATCAATAGAATTCTTTGGACTCCAGATTGATTCATGGAGTGGATTGTATTTGTTTGAGTATTTTATTTTACGCACATGTGATGTACAGTTGATTTCAGTATATGGGTGATTGAAAATGTTTTTGTCAGTGGATGCAGGCTTGACGATGCTTGCTAATCCGACTCACATAAGGAGTAAAGGGGTCATGCATAGAAACCAGACATTGAGGGAGAGGTGTGGAAGCATCCCTGTCACATCCTACTAGAACTCATGTCGTGGATTGAATGGTAGGTTAACGATTACCTAGTTCTATAGGTCCACGATGTCATGAGGGCATACTGAGACAATCTCTCACAAAGATTTATAAGGGGTGCACAATAAGGCAGAGTGTTTATTCCTTAGAATCCCTTAGTCTCTCACAAGGTCGAATGAGTGGAGTGTTGACTCCAAGGATCAAATAAACTTCCAAAACCCGTCGAAGGAGAGTGGCTCCCTTGGAGCACGAAGGTGCGTCTTGAAGGCCACATCACATAATTAAAAACTTGAGTCAATAAATCTAGGTCGCCTAGAAAACTTTGAAATGATTAGACCTTGTTAGAATAATATAATTAATTTAACAGTAAATTATTAATTATAAATCCTAACAAAATTCTAAGCCTAAGTCTAAGACTAAGTCAAAGTCTAAATTTAAATAAAGGTCTAAAAATAATTTGACATAAGTTAAAAGATTTGAGAATATAATCAAACTCTAGGAAAAAGGGGAATCAAATTTAAAGGTTGGAAAAATGCACATGTGTGCATGGAATTAATTAAATAGATTTTTAAAATAGAAAGAAATAAAACATGATATAATAGGTGTACACATGTAATAGAATATTGAACTAATCTACCACTAGCCTAACTAGAAGACAACTCCTAATCCAACTCTAACTAATATCTAGTTAGGATGCACTCATTAAATGAGAATTTGGGGAACAAAGGGACAACTAAGAGAGAAAATAGGAACACATTGAGGAATGTGAGGGAAATTGGATTTTTAAATAAAATAAAAATGGTAATTACTTGTGAAACTTGAGGAGAGGGTTACAGGTGTGTGGGTGAATAATACTAATTAAATTAATTAAAAAGAAAATTAATTGTAGAAGGGAAATGGAATTCACTGATTCTTGGTAATGTTATGTTGCCAAAATTATTGTGGACTATGTTTTACTTGTGAGAGTTGGGATACCAAACTTGTAGAAAGAGTAGAAGCTCTTCCTTGTGAGACAAACCTTGAAGCTATTGTTTGTTGGTTTCTTGTGTGTGGTCGCTTTGTGGCTCAGGGGGGCTAAGGGAGAAGAAGAGTACCCATAAAATTTGTTGGGAAGTACCGGACAAGCAAGAGAACAAAAATAACGCAAGTATTTGAAGTACATCATCACTCTATGTCTTCCTTTGTTACCATATTTTGTTCTGAAATGTTATTGTAGCAAAGAGTAAATTGTAATTTAATTTTTAAATAAGGTTTTTGTAGAACCGTGTTGCATTTTTGTAATCAAATTGGCAAGTGCATTGAAGGGTTAATGTGTAGCCTAGATGGTGAAATTTCTATTGATCGCTGCCTTTTTTTTTAAATTTCAAACTACGGATTTAAAATGTTCTATGGTTCGCCGACATTTCATTTTACAACCAGAGTTTCAATTTTCCCTTGTTCGATGCAATTTAAATTTTAAATTGTGAGTTTGGAGTCATTACTCTGTCAGTGTGAATCCTCATGGAGCGAAACCCTTATGGGGTCGCGCACTTGTATTGTTTAATCCGTAGAATTTAAATTTATGTTGCTTGAAGTGCGATGAACGAAGGTAGCGATATCATTGTTCTTTGTAATCCCTTTTTAACTTACAAGCCCATAATTCAAATAATTCTTTATTCGCTGCCAAATGAAGATAGTTGCCAATTTAAAATGCAACCCCTAAACTTTACGTTTCTTAATACTCTGGAACAAAATTTAAACCGTAACATTTTAATTGTAAGACTGAAATTTAGGATTTTGATGAGTGGCTACAACAACAACTTTTTTTTCAAGTTGAAGTTTAGCATTTCTATATGGCTGCTGTAAATTTTGCAATTTCGAATAGAAATTTCGTCATGATAGTGCATAAGAAGTTCGCATGCTGAACCAAAATTGGCAGGGTCGTATTTTAAATTTATTTACACGAAACGAATTTCGGGATGGTAGTTTCTTAATAGATTGCATATATATATATATATAACAAAAGTTTGTTTTTAGGTTGTCAATTCAATTGCAGTCCTTGAATTTAGGAAGTCATATATATATATATAACAAAAGTTTGTTTTTAGGTTGTCAATTCAATTGCAGTCCTTGAATTTAGGAAGTCGTGTGAACATTATCAAGTAATTTCCAATCATAAATTTATAAATCATGTAACCGCTCTCAAAAACTTTCGTATTCGAATTTAACTTTTAGACTCAACAAGAATAAATTTGCAGACCTGAGTTAAATCCCTTTATGGTTGTTGCATGTTTAGTTCAAGCATTGGAACTGAAATTGATTGGTCATTGACACTGCTAGTTAAAATCACAGTGACTGTAGCATTAAAACTGCATTCTAATTGAGTTTTAGTTATGACGCAGTGTATTAGTTATACATAATTAGATACTAGAACCAGTATGGTTGCTGTCAATATTTTCGGATCCAGAATTTGAATGCGTATGGTCTTTGTAAAAGCTTTGGAATTTTTAGAATAAGGAATTTATTGGGCGTTGAAATTTTTTATATGCTCTTTACTAAAATTAGTTGCAATATGAATTTAATAATAATTGATATAAGTTGGATTATAACTAGGAGTTTTAGTAACTCCTATAAACCTCTGTAGTTTACTTGGGATTGAATTAATTATTAATATGAGCAAAAATTTAATTGAGTTATGAATGGCCTGAAATGTTTATGAGTTAATGGTATTGACACTATTAGTGATTCAACTATATAAGACTAAAATAAGATCTTAATAGCATTAGAACGTAAACTTTTGGGGGTAATAAGAATATGGTAAAAATTATTAAAGGATAAGGGTGATGTTCTTAGGAAATTGTTAGTAGAGTTAAGCAATACATTTGAACTTACATTATCATTTACTATGGAAAAAGAGATAATGTTATATTCTTATTTGATAAGAACTTAAATTATAATTTAAGGTCACAATGAAGAGTGGTGATTAATGGGTTGTAATGTCTTGGAAACTTAGGATTAAGTTTGGTGCTTAATAATAGATTGATTACCTCGTGTCATATAACAACTATGCAATTGAGATAGGATAATTTATAATGGATAAGATAAAAGTTTAATTGTGTCATCCAAAATAGAGATATGGTAGTGATCATGATTGGTATGCTTAGTATAATTGTTTTATACTTTGGAATATGACTCACTCATTACAAATGAAAGAATTGTTGTAGCCATTATGGTTAGAGGTATGAATTAAATTTAATTGTGAGTCTAATTTGAAACGAAATTGATTATTTATCGATGAGATTATTATGTAAAACTTAGTACCTTATGGCTAGGGAACTTAATGAGTGGTTTCATCACATTAGTGTTAAGTGAAAAAATTATTGTTATGATTCATAATAAAAATTATATTATGTTCTTGCTCAATACATGTGAGAATTTCCTAAATGATTGTTTAATCGCAGTAAACTATTCTTTGTACTTTAAAAAAATTATGATGAGTATTGTTGTTGATTTAATCTCGAAATTCAGAATAGGACTCTGGTTAAGGGAATTAGATATTTCATTGTTCCTTAGAAGAATTGTCATTCTTGAGACCTTAAATGGTCAAAATCAATTGGATGAATCTTAGACTTGAGCGTTGATTATGTGTCTTGGAGGTCCTAACCTTGCGGGTAGTTTGGGCGGGTAGACATCTTTGTTATCATTATGCGATAAAATTAATCTATTGGTTATAGTGATGATGCATTTGATTGTTGCTTTGTTGTGATGTATATGATAATAGAATGTGTATTGCTAAAGTATGTTAATGTTGTGTAACACTTGTTCTAATGATGTTTCATAAAAAAAAAATATCACTATTGTATGCACTTACATTGATGTCGTAACTGAGGAGTCGTTACACATTTGGACTCACTCACTCTCATGACTTCATAAGTACTAGTTGTGCACATGAATGGAGGAGATTTGCAACTGTTGCATTGGTGACTTAGTCTTTGGTTTATAGTTTGGTCGTTCTTCTTGGTACACTAGCTTTGGAGAGAGGTACACTATCTTGGTTGGCTATATGTTGTAGTGTTTGCTTCCAGAATTATTCTAGCTATCAAGGTTAAGGTGCTCGGGGTGGTCTTGTGCCTATGGTTGAGTGGAAATATAGAAATATTGTTTATGGTGAAATGAACACACCTATTATTTTAACATTACATTCTTCCCTCTTTATTATTTAGGTCTTCCCCCGTAGTTTGAACTTTTAGTACTCTTTATTTATTTTTCCCTTCTACTTATGCCTTTGTATATATGAAATGAACTCATAAAATCTATGATATTCTCCCTAGTAAAATAAATTTCACCCGCATAGAAAAATATTATAAAAATAAAATATAAAATTTTAGTATTAAATATGTTATAAATAATATCATGATATTTATAATAATATATAAAATATTAAAAAAATATATACAAACTTACTTTGTTTTTCTCAATGTCTTCCATGACAATTAGTTTGGTAAGACCTTTTTTTATTGTTATAATTTCTCTTTTTGAAACAATATCTTATTTTCACACATGTATTGGCTTGTTTTACAAGTGCATAAACAATCTGTGTGCCTAACACCACACATGTATCTTGTAACAAGCTAGGTGACTCATAATTTGATTGAATGTGTTTAAGTTCAACAAATATAAAAGTATAGTTTCTATGTTGGTGCTTTATTTTTCCTTTGCATATCGAGTATGATTCATTGTATTTCTTCTATAATTTTTAATCTCTTGTATTATTCATAATTTTTTTGGAGATCAAGTAATGAACCTTGAACAAAAGTGTTTTTTGTTGTTTAGAAAAATCAAACCAAATGTAGTTTTGGAGATTATTAATATTGGTCTTTCTCAAGATATATACATATATAACCTCATTAATATGATTTTACTTGAACATAAAAACATATATAATGACGACGACGATGTTGATTAATGTCCACTAAGACTGAATTGGTCTATCGAACCTTAAGAAGGTAAGAGGTTACTTGCAATTCTTTATAATTTTGTTTATGTGCTCGAAAAACATTAAGATAAGATTTCCAAGATCACCATAGTTTTGTTGAGTTAAAAGGTTAGGAAGGTCGATAGTGTGACAAATATTTTGAAATTGAGATATAATATAGGTATAGGTTGGACAATATAAGAGAATGTGATTTTCATCTTCAACCCTCATAGTGTCACAAAGGTGACACCCTCTTTCATCCCATGGTGTTTTAGGAATTTACCAACGCCCAATTTCCCTATGGATCTCATGAGAATTTGTTCTTATTTTAGCAATACTTATTTTTTTATTTACACTTGTCAAAACAAAGATATAATTTTGATATTCTAGATTAGGGTTGATTACCTCCTTATAATACCTGAATTTTCTTTTTTCCTCCAACTCTTTATGACACCACATTTTATCCTTAAATTTTTATTTAATAATATTTTTAATAGTATCCTTATTATACAAAATGGTCTTTTGCATGATTCCCCAATGGCTCATCCAAGACTGGGAAACTTTATGCCATCCCTGCTTGAGTCAAATGTGGTTATGGCTGGAGTTTGAAGAAATTTTAGGAAGCCTCTTGTCTTCCATGTTGTTCAACTTGTTCTTATACATTAGGTATCTATTCATAATCGTTCTCTCAATGGGGGAAAAGCTTGTCTCTAAGAGGAGGATATGATAGGGTGTATTTCCTTTAATTTCGAGATTATAGGTTATACAATTCTTTTGGATTTTCTCTATCTTTCTCCGTGATTCTCGAGAGATACTACATCCCCAAACTTTGCATCCATATAGAATAACAAGATTTACAAGAGTCTCAAATAGGATTTGTTTCTTATCCCATATCCAAAGATCGACTGATTTACAATTGTTTTCAAGCCCATAATAAGATTTCCATCCTCCATTGATTATTTTCTCAATGTTGTAATTCTAGTTGAGTTCATGGTGAATATCGATTCCAAGATATTTGTATGAAGTCACTTCCTCCAAGTTGTTGTTGTCATATACTAAAGTATCATATGTGATATTATTGGATATAATGATCATGAATTTGGTTTTGTCAGTGTTAACAGTCATACCCATATTGGAGAAAAAATCCTTGATAATTCTTAGTTTCTCTCTAAGATCGTGGGGAATCCTCGCCATAAGAATGATATCATCATCATAAAGAAGAATATTGATGACTATACTAGTGAGAGTTGGACCGACACAACCTGCTTCTTCCAAACACTCTTCTAACTTGTCAATGTATATGCCAAAAAGGGTAGGGGACAAGGGACAACCTTGCTTGAATCCAATATTGCAACTAAGTTCTTTCGACTGGCCCTCATTGTTCTTAAAATTGGAAATAATGCTCTCATACAACCTTATAACAACAACCCTCAACTCGAGAGGCACTTTTATCTCTTCCAACCTATCCCAAAGGTTTTTCTCGAGAACTGTGTCAAAAACTTTTCTAAAGTCAGCAAAAAAAATGGTTTTGGTATTGTGGAACTCCTATGCAATGATCCTAAGGATAACAAGATGACCCACAATTGAATGATATCTCCTAAATTTGGTCTCTCCTTTAGCTCTTTTACTGTGACTTTCTAGCCAAAAGATAATTTTTTTTTCCAAAATAATTCCATATAGCTTGGAAAAATTTAGGCTAATAATAATGGTCCTATAATTAGAGGGAATGTTTATATCCCAATTTTTAAAATTAGGTACAATGAGGCTTTGTGTAGGGTTTAGGGAAGCCCTGCTTGACTTCTAAATTGAAGAGCTTGTGTATGTGAGGGATGAAAATAGACCCTTTGATTTTAAAAAATTAAACTCGATAGGCTTAATGTCTTTAGATTTTCCATTTACAAACTACTTAACCCCGAATTCTATATTAATAATAATAAAGTATTCACTTTTTAAAATTAAAAACACCTATAAACATTTAAACTAAAAAAAAATTACTTTATTTTCTTAAAAAAAAGAAGAAGTGAAACTTAAATGTCAAAAATAAAATTAAAAAACCACATTACCACAACACTACTACAAATAAACAAAATAACTATTAAAAAAATTAAAAAATTGTAAAATCTAATATATATACTAAAAAAATATTTAACATAAAAAATTTAAAAATATAAAACAAAAGTTGAAAAAAATATAAAAAAAATAAAATGAATAACCATTAAATTTTTTTTAAAAGAAACACTCATTTTAAATTGTTTAAAACAAAACATATAAAACTTGGGAAAATATGAGAGGGGAGTGTTTTTTTTTATATATTTTTTATTTTTTTATTTTTAATTCTTAATTTTTTTAAATTTTTTTTTAAGGTTGGTTTTAAAATACTTTTAATTTTATTTTTTTATGTTTTTCAAAATATTATAATTTTATTTATTTATTTATTATTTTTCTTAACAA
>SNQJ01S0002062.1:229192-252848 GCA_010110895.2 Picea sitchensis
CCCCACACACTTCCACTCCAAGAATTCTGAGAGCATAGATCTGATAATATTTACAATCTATCTTGACAAAATGGCTCATCTAGCCAAGCTAACAATCTCCAAAGCTCAATCCAATCCAAGCTAATCCCAAAAGCTCCAAAGCTCCAAAGATAAAGCTAATCTCATCCAAACCAACTTTCTCCATGAGAGCTCCTCTCCTTTTATAAGCTGAAGAGGATAAGGTGAGGAGGTTAGGATGATCCCACCAAATCATGAAAGCGAGTAAGATCCAAACCATTCAGATGCCACCTCACCATGAAAGTTTCTCCTTCTAGAAGCATCGAGAAGATGCTCAATTTTCCCACGTATGATCATTCTCGCACCTTGCTTATAGAGCAACCTACAAACCTCTCGCAACCCAGCTATGGTGCATTCTGTGAGAATTAGGCATTCTTGGACCCTAGCCATAGTGCAGTATGCGAAAAGAATCTTTAATAGGGTTTTTACAAAGGAGAATGCAACTTCTTTTATCAGGAAAAGTTCTTCTCCCTTCTTTCTTCAGGAACTCAGGCCACTGACCCCTCTGAAGGCAACATATAGGTTTACATTATTAACGATCATAGGGATGACGAAAATAATGTGTAACATGCACGGTGCTCTAAAGCAACTAATGGTGCATTTTTATTTTTGTTGAGTTGTCCACGATCCTTCTTTCTTGCTGATTTGTCATCCTCGATCTTCTCATCCAACGATTTTCTTTCTCGGACTTCGCTCTGCCTTTTCTGCTCTTTTCTCACTTCGACCCAGTAACAGTCACCGTGTCTTCTGTGAAGTTCACATTTTTTCTTTTCTTCCTTGTTCTTCGCTTATTTCCATAACCAAGGGCCAACAGGCCCCCAACACTCACCTGTGACTCGTCCCGAGGCACTTCAGATCTAAACTTTCTGTTTTACTTCGAATTCAGGCTACGCAGTACAAATTTTTCTTTCTTCTCTATGCCTCCTTTCCTTCCCTATGCAGACTATCTTTTCTGTGTTTGGTACCTAGTTTCAACTGCATCTAGTACCTAGACCCTTTTCCTTATGCTTTTACTTAGAGCTGCAAGGAAACTGGTTGTCATAGTACAACTTCAGTCGGCTCCCATTCACTAATCCTTCCTTCCATTCTCCCATTAATGTCTTCAACTGTGAAACTCCTCCTTTTGTAACATAAGAGACCTCATATGGCCCGAGCCAATGCGTTTTGAACTTCCCAGGATGCTTGATGAACTTATTGTCATATATTAGTACTAGATCACCTTGTCTAAAAGCCTTCTTCTTGATGTGCCTGTCATGGTAGGCCTTCTCTCTTTCCTTCTGTACCTGCTGATGAAATCCTACAACAAATCTGTCTTCCTCCAATTCGACCAACTATGCAAGCCTCTCTTGAACAACACTAGTGTCATCCATATCTGTAAAGGAAACAATTCTTAATCTTGGTACCAGGAATTCCATTGGGACAACGACTTCGAGACCATACACCAACTTAAAAGGGGTATGCATTGTTAGCTTCTTGCAAGTGGTTCTATAGGACCATAGTAATACTGGTACTCTTAAATCCCGGTCATCCCTGTTTACACTGCAAATCTTCATCAGCGTTGTCTCCAAGATATTTTTGAATGATTCCACTGTCCCATTTTCTTGTGGATAGTAAGGCGTGCTCTTCTAATGATGGACTGCAAATTCCTCGGCCAGGGATTCAATTGTTTTATTTATGAAATGTTTTCCTTGATCACTCATAAGGATCTTTGGGAATCCAAACCTAGTTATGATGCCATAAAATATGAAGCTTGCAGCTATAGTTGCACTACAGTCCTTAATTTCTCTTGCTTTGGCCCATCTGGTCAAGTACTTTGTTGCTGTAATTATGTACCTTGCTCATCTGCACTTTCCTGGTGGGTTTATAGGTTCTATGAAGTCAATGGCCCATTTCTCAAATTCTTGTAGGGTCAGTTGTGGTGCTAATGGAATTTCGTCTCTTCTGGACGGTTTCCCAACTCTTTGGCATACATCACAAGCTCTAGAATACTCTTTAGCATCCCTGTGTAAGGTAGGCCACCAAAGGCCAGCTCTAATAACCTTCTGTGTAGTTTCTTTTCTTGCGTAATGTCCCCCTGCAATGCCTTCATGAGCTTCTGCGAGGATCAACGGTCACTCTGCCTCCATAACACATCTTTTCAATATCTCATCAGGTCCCATCTTATATATCTATCCAACTATTATTGAAAATTATGTAGTGCGCACTACTAGCTGTTTCTTCTGAGGAATTGTGCGCTCACTAGATTTCATTCTTGTTGACAGGAACTGGACTATCGCTGTGAAGTGATCATCAATATTTCTAATGGCCAATAGATATGCATATGACAGTGCATCCTCCAAGCTAGTGAGCTCTTCTCCATGTTCCAACCTTGACAAGTGGTCATGACCTTTGTTCATTCTTCCTGTCTTAACCACAATTTCAAAATCATATTCATGAAATAGCAGAAGCCATCTGCATATTCTCCCCCCCAACATTAGCTTGTTGACTAGGTATTTTAGTGCAGAGTGATCAGTAAACATTTTAAAGTGTCCTCCCAACAAGTAGTGGCAAAATTTCTGCAGCGCATACACCATGGATAACCCTTCTCGCTCAGTGGTGGTGTAATTGATCTCAGCAATTGATAGCTTCCTACTAGAAAAGGATAAAATATGGTCAATATCTCCTTCGCCAGGTTGTGCTAACACTTCTCCTAAGGAAATAGAAGACGCATCGACATGCACATGAAAATCGTTTCTCCAATTTGGAAAACCAGAATAGGCGCAGTAACCATTTTCTGTTTCAGTGTGTCGAAGCTCTACTAGCACTCTTTTGTCCAACTAAACTAACAATCTTTCTTCAAAATATTCTCCATGGGTACTGTAATATGGGCATATCCTTTAATAGACTTCATGTAATACCCAGTATGTCCCAGTGAAGTGCACAGTTGTTTGACTGAAGTAGGAGGGGGTAGATTATTTATAATGGCAATTTTAGATGGATCGACCAACAATCCCTGCTTGCATACAATATGAACTAACATCACTCCAAATGGTGAGAAGAAGATGCATTTATTTAGATTTAGGGAAATTTGACACTGCCTGCATTTATCCAACACTAGCCTTAGACAGTCAATATGATTTTAAAATAAACTAAAAATAGTTCAATCATCAAAATATGCTTCTAGAAAGTTATGCAAAAACTCCTTGAATGCTTCGACCAACACCCTGGAGAAGATGGATGGGGCATTCTTCAATCCAAATGGAATTACTGTATACTTATAGGACCCCCATTCTATTGCAAATGTGGTCTTATGGCGATCTTCCTTGGCAATCTGGATCTAATGGGATCCTGAAAAATCTATCTGGAAAAGAATATACTTCCTGGCCTCCCACGTTATCTAACACTTCGTCAGTGAATGGCGTAGGGAAGGGGTCATGTAAATAGGCATCATTCAACTTCCTGAGATCTACACAGATCCCAATCTCTACTATCTTCTTGTCTTGTACCACCATATGGCTAATCCACTCTGACTCTTCCACAAGTTCTATAATCCTAGCTTCCAGCATTATGTCGAGATCAATCTTTACTTTCTCTTTGTATTTAGGTTTCAATTTGTAGGGTATCTGTTTGACTAGTCTTGCATTTGGTTTCAAAGGGATCCTCATCTCTCCCATAGGTCCTTTAATTCCCTTCATATCAATGAACTTGGTCAGAAACAAGTCCTGATATTCATGTAGTAACTCTGTAATCTTGTCAATGGTAGCAACATCCCAATAATCTCCGACATTTGAAAGCTTCGGTGTCTCCTCGGTTCCAATATTGACTTTTTTTAATCTTGATGGGTTGTCCAATGAATGGTAACTCAACTTCTGGTCCTTCCACATATCTTTGGCCTTATGTTTCTGCGATGTTCACCTTCCTCGGATGATCGTCTTCATCAGCATTGATGTTGTAACAACCTTATAGTTTCTGGAGAGGCATATTCCATTCGTCCTCTTCTTGCTCCAAAGGGAGGCTAGATGCCTCCTCGAATACGTTTTGTCTCACAATCTGTAATGCTTGATCTACTGAAGGATATTGACTTTCAAATAAGAAGGTGGCTACAAAATTTTGAGTCATACCTTCCCAGTATATAGTGATGAGGCACAACTTTTCTTGAAGGTACCAGTTGATAGGTGTTGTGTCCAACATGTTAATAAATTTGTGCACCCACTACTCTCGAGGAATGTTTCTCCAAGATTCTTCGCAACCTCGCACATGGGCCTTTGGGCATATTTGACTTGTTTATTGAACTTTGCAGCCTTCTACTTGTGCTAAGAACCGCATTTTCATCAAGGTAAGACACTGTACCCAGCTTGCAATGTTGTTTTTGTGTGTCCCCCACCATCTTGATGGGGTTTCTTTCAGGGCCTCATCCATCGCCAACATTGTTTGTTTCATTGGTACACTTTCTTCAAAGTCCGACAAGAAAGTTTCTAAAGGATTTAGACCATCAAAGGCGGGTAAGTTGCTTACTGTTGTGTCGATCCAACAAACTTCTCTGGTTAATCTAACACATCTTCTTGTAGATACTTCGTACATCTTATTCTTCCAGTTCTCCAGTTCTTCTTCTGAGTTTGATGAACATGCGCTGTCACTTTTCCATCTTAGGTTTCCATTGGCCGTAGGATTAATGTAATCTTGTTGTCTGGCTGTTAATTTTTATATGTTTTCCAGTTCATATGCGTGGTATTCTTCTCTGATAGGTTCTGTGTATCGCTGACCTTCATCTGGATATAAAGGTGCAATGACCCTAAGGCCATCTCTTTCAAAATTCATACGTATTTTCTTTAAATCAACCACAATGGAGTTATTGAAAGCCCAGTCAATTCCTAACAGTGCAGGGTAAGGACAATTGTCATCAACTATCTCAATTGCCTCAAAATCTACAAATTTTCTTACTCTGTCGATGTCCACAGGGACATGTTCGAATTGTCCAAAGGGGTTGACAGCTTGTTGATTATCCATCCTGAGCCTGATAGGGGAACATATCAACTTTGTTTTTCCCATCATTGCCCAAGTTTTCTTCATCATGAAATTGACCTCTAACTGTAAGTCAAGGACCACATAGTCTATATCATATTCACCTATTTGAGCATTCAAGTGTAATTCCTTATTTGTCCTTCTCTTCTTAGTGATTTGGTGTACTTCCCTATTCAGTAAGGGGTCTATCTTTCCTAGTTCATACTATCTGATTAAAATTTGTAGCTCTTTTACAATGCTCTCATCCTAAATCAACTTAATACAAGTATATAAAAAATCCATGATCTTGCTTACCTATTTTCCTTCTATCAACGAGGCAGACTAATCAAATGCATGAGGCATTCCATATTCCCTTACTTTTGGACGTGTCTTTGATGAAGAGCCTTGATATTCTTTGAACTCTTTTCTCGCCTCCTCAAATATTTGTCTTTCTTTATTTTCATCAAAGGTTTGGGTCTTCTCTGTAGCTTTCCTGATTCCTGAGTCTTTTGTAGTCTCTCCTTGGATCAGTCAGTCTTCTCCTGTAACATCGCATCCTATAGTGATAACAGGGACTCTGGGGTCTTCTCCGCGAGGTTCATCGTATATCAGTTGTACTTGCAGGTTCTTCTGAGGTCCTCATATATCCTGAAGCTTAGACAACAATGCTGAACATTCCTTGATAACATGCTCAAAGGAGTTACAATAGCTGCAAGTGGTACAAGGGTTTTGACAATCCCTTGCTAGGTGTCCTGTTTGTTTGCAACTATAACATATTATCTATCCTCAACTTCAACCCATACCTCCTCCTCATCCTCTTCCTCTGAATCCACCACAAGGATTGAAGTTTCCTCTCCCAGGGGAGTTATACTGTGTAGTTTTTCCTTCTTGTTGTAGTTCGACTTGAATTTTGTATACGTCTCTTGACCTTTCATGCATGAGATCATAATCCCTACAATATCTATCATCATGTCCCACAAACTTACATAACGTGTAATACAAGTTTGTAGGAGTTTGAACGTACTTTTGCATGTAATAGCACTCACCAGGGCGATGTCTATTTTGGCATAACTCGCACTAGGGTAAGGTGACTTGCTTCAAAGGGATCAGAGCTCCAGAGGCCAAGTATTCATTAAGTAGGAGACAATGTTCCTTGTCATGGCCTTCTGATCTTCATCTGACACACTAGATGTATTCTCTTTTATCGTTTCCCTTATATTTTTTCATATCTTCGACCTACAGAGACAAACTAGTTAACTAACTCAAGATTTGAATCAACCCAAGCTAGATTCTCCCATAGGGGCTGATTATAGCTTCATGGCGATATCCAACGCCTCAGCCCGCGAAGCAATATTCTGTTGCATCAGAGGAACTCTGATGTGTGGTAAGAGAGCAACGATGAACTATTCTTTGTTCTGTTCATTTGGGATCTGAAAAGTCAATCATCCTGTTAAAGTCTTGAATCTCTGATCGAATTCCCAAACAGGTTTGACTACCTTCCGCTTGATATCTTTCATCTTTGTAATACATTGTGGTTCCGATTTGGGTTTCTTGAACTCTGCAATTAATACATTCTTGATCTCATTCAATGGCTTAGGCTGTGCAAGTCCTTGGACAAGCTTCATGTACCAGCTCAGTGCACGGTCCCTTAGGGTAGTTCTAAATTTGGTTCTTTTAACAGCCTCGTCGGCGACATTCTTAATATTCCATACAAATTCACATAGGAACCAGTGCTGATCAGGGTCTTCAGACCCATCTCCCCTAAATATAGGGAGTCTCATCTCATCTTCCATAGAGCTGCCTAGATTTCCTGTCTGAGTGTATGCTGAACTACTAGTAATAGTACTCTGGGGACTCTGGTGACTTTGACTATTCTAATTTCTTAGTGTTGTTGAATCAACATGGGGGACAATAGTACTAACCTCAATGGTTTGCATAATTCTTTAAGTCTCTGGCTCGTCCCAATGAATCTCTTCAGCTTTCCCTTCCTCTGTCCCATCAGGTTCTGAATGCTCCTCGTCTGTCATATCTGCCTCTTCTCCACTATAGAATCCCTCATCCTCGTAGTTCTGCTTGAATAAGTTCACAAGATGAACTTCTCTGAACGCTTTTCCACTGCACGTATGTCTAGCCTCTATGTCGCAGTCACTGTCCGAATTTCTGAACAATAGATTTTTCAAATCCGACCAATCTATTGCATCTTCAAGATGTTCTTCTCATGCAATAGCATCTTGATTCTCATCTTCAAAAAATGTAAACATTTTCCTCTGGGTCCCTTGAAGAAATATCTCTTGGCTTGGCTATATGACTCTACTCTGTCAACAACAAAATCAATGATGTACCCTCCAATGGTGCTATCAAACTAGTGATCTACTGGTCTTGATACGATGTTTTCAACTCTCTTGACCTTCTTGATCAGCGTCGACGTCCAAAACTTAGGAGGTATAAATCTAATCTCAAACTGGGTATATGCTAACCTAGCTAACCACTCATATAGCTCCTGATGGATTCCTCCCAAGAAAATCTCTCTAACCAATCCTCTATAGTAAGATTAGGGTTCTTGTTCTGGGCTTTAGCGAAGTCATTTTCTTGATCCTCTGTCCACTTCTGAATCTCTGTCTTTGATGGGAACCACCTTGACATTCCCTCAAGAAGATTCTTGTCTCGGAAACATAACCATTTGTTGGCACAGGGGAAGACCCAGGGTTCAGCTCGAAGAGCACACCAACAAGCCCTAACTACTGGTACTTTCGTCTACACCTGCAAAGAAGATGCAGTCTCACCTGAAGTAGCTATGGGGTGGTTGTAGGACAAAGATCTCTACAACAAAGGGAACAATCAAGTGGATCCAACACTAGAACAATACAACATGCATATATCACTTATCATCTTAGATCTATTCCACACATCTTATCATATCTACCACAGTAATGAAATAACAGTGTATCAAATGACAAGAATAGAGTATCAATCACACATAACACAAAATATACGTGGTTCACCCTCTCTCTAGGGCTACGTCCACATAACTGTTCTTTATAATGTATTAAGATGAAGCATACAGTTCTTGTTTGCGCTCTTAGCTAGTAGATCTTCTTTCTTCTTCTCTATATCTCTCCCCTTCCTGTGCACCTAGATGTAGGACTGATCTTCGCACCCAGTTGAAGATATTACAATATAGAAGGCTCTCTTACTCAACACTTCTCTCTCACTCGATATTACTCACTCAATCACACAATAACAATAGTAGAAACAACKACAACTAGTAGATCGAGAATGAACCCTCTTTCCCTCATGTAGGTTCTTATTTATACATTACAATCACTCACAAACATCCTTAGGCCGAAACCTAGGTGTCAAAACCCTAGATACCAAAACCCTAGGTGTCTAAAACCCTAGGTCAACTTGACTCGCGTTTTCAGGGCTTCGCCAACCTGACTTTCCTTCCTTCTCACGTGGTGCTCCAAAGCATATAATGGTGGATTTTTCTTCTTGTTGAGTTTTCCACTATCCTTATTTCTTTCTGATCTGTCATCCTCAATATCCTCATCCAACGAGTTTCTTTCTTAGACTTCTCTCCTTCGTTTCTTCTCTTTGCTCACTTCAACCCAGTAACAGTCACTGTGTCTTCTGCGCAGTTCACATTTTTCCTTCTCTTCCTTGTTCTTCGCTTATTTCCATAACCAAGGGCCAACATATCTTCAACAACCACGTGATAAGATATTCATTCAAGATATTTTTATAGATCCGAGACTTGTACACTACCAACCCACAAATATTCACACTTTTCTCTTCTGCAACCCGTGGATTTCCGGGCCTTTCTCTTCAGCGACCCATGGATGTCTGCGTCTTGCTCCACTATAATATTCCAATTATAAAATAGTATTAAAAACATAAATAATTAGATATAAATGACATATGAACAACAATATAACTAGAACAGCACCACAATAAGACAAAAATGATACCCGAATAATACTAGAAAGAGCACTTTGATTACTGAGAGCAATTTGTACTTGCCTCTTCGAGGGGGAAACCTACAGTAGAGAAGAGATCTATTATAGTAATATCCAAGACAAAATTTCTCATACCCTCGACTCCTATTTATAATAAATATGTTTATCAAAGAACCATCTAGAGGAATATCCTTCTAGAAGTGGAAGCTTCTATTAGGTCTTCTTACATTGGACTTATTATTCCTTATTTCTAGGCATTATTAATATTGACCTTTGTTACATGGAAATATATTATTCTACCTATGTGAGGGGTTAGGTCCCTAAAATTTGCTCCCCCTTAAAAAAATCCTTGTTCTCAAGGCTTGAGATGGGAAAATTGCTACAGAATGGTAGATGGTTCCCAAGTGGCATTTGTTGGAGCTGTATCTTTCAACTATAATAACACTTCCTTGATGGTTTGCTAATGCAGACGACGCTCACGCTGGTCCAAAAATTCTTGTGGCTGTAGCCAAATGGAGCCTTCTTCTTCCAACTCGGGAAGGTTGGTTTGAGTTTGGCACTTAGTTCCAATCACCCTCTTTAACTAGGAAATATGAAAAACAGGATGGAGCTTAGAATGACTGGGAAAAGATAACTTATAGGCCACTTGTCCCACATGCTTGAGAACAGTATAAGGACCATAAAATTTGGGTGCTAGTTTCTGACAATGGTCAAACTTGAGGGAATTTTTATTGTAAGGTTGCAGTCAAAGAAACACATGATCCCCTTCTGCAAATTGACATTTAGAGCGACCTTGATCTGCTTGTTGCTTCATGCGATTATGGGTCATGAGAAAGATATCTTTGAGGGTATGGAGAATAGCCTCTCGAACTGTAAGTGTTTGGTCAACCACATGGACCTTTGAGACTCCTGGAAAATATGAGAGAACCGAAGGTGGATTTTGTCCATATATCGCTTCAAAAGGAATCATGCAGGTAGTCGTATGGTAAGAAGTGTTGTACCACCATTCAACTTGTGGTAACCATTGAGCCCATTGATTTTTCCTTTCTGATGCAAAACACCTCAAATATGGTTCCAAACAATTGTTGACAACTTCAGTTTGACCATCGTTCTAGGGATGATAAGATGTGCTGAGATGTAATTGGGTTCCTTGTAGCTTGAACAATTCTTGCCAAAAATTGCGCGTGAAAGTTGGGTCGTGATCAGAAACAATAGAATGCGTCATTTTATAAATCTTGAAGACCTGATCCATGAAAAGTTGAACCACAATGGATGTTGTAAATGGGTGTTGAAGAGCACATAAATGAGAATACTTTTAAAGATGATCAATTACCACCATTATTACTGATTTATTGCTCGATTTAGGTACCTACAATAAAATCCATAGAGATATCCCACCAAATAGCAAGTGGAGTCGGAAGTGGTTTTAGTGTGTGAGGAGATTTGACTGTTTCTCCCTTATTGTGTTGACACACATCAAATTCAGCCACAAAAGCATGAACGTCTTGTTTCATACCATCCCATAAAAAATAACATTTGAACCGGTCATAGGTTTTGGTAAACCTGGAGTGCCCAACTGTGGGTGTAGCATGAAGCTCAAAAAGTACTATGGATTTAAGTTTTGAGTGTTTACTTAAATAAAAATGACCTTTGTATCGAAGCTCATAATTGAGCCAAGAGTACCCTGGGGAAACCGGAGAATTGGATTGCAATTGTTGTATCAGATGTGAACTTTTGGGATCATGTAGCCATTCCTGGCGAAAATATTGGAGCCAATATGGTACAATGAAGGAGATAAAAAAAGGGACCCTTCATCTTCATATTTTCAGGAAAGTGCATCAGCAACCACATTGTCTTTGCGTTTATTGTAAATTATCTCATAATCATATCCAAATATCTTAGTCACCCATTTTTGTTTCTCTGTGGAGGAAAGGCGTCGTTCCAGAAAATACTTGAGGCTTTGATGACCCGTCTTAATTTGGAAGCATTTCCCAATAGATAAGGGTGCCAAAGATCCACAGCATGAAAAATAGCTAACATTTCCTTTTCATAGACTGATTTGCCCAAATTTTGCTCAGACCGTTGTTTGCTGGTAAGGGCCAAAGGAGGAACCTCTTGCATAAGGACAACACCAATTCCTTTCCCGGAAGCATCACATTCTAGGACAAAGGTCTTTGTGAAATCAGGAAGGGTCAGGACTGGAGTGGTGCACATGGCCATCTTCAAGGTTTTAAAATCCTGAGAAGTTGCTGGAGTCCAAGTGAAATAATTCTTTTTAATGAGTGCAGTGAGAGGTGCCGCAATATTTCCATAATTCTTAACAAACTTGCGATAATAACCTGTTAAATCCAGAAATCCACACAAGATTTTGAGAGTCTTTGGTTGAGGCCAATCTTGCATAGCTTCAATCTTTTTAGGATCCACCCTGACGTTGACCTTGCCAACAAGATTACCCAAGTACTCAACTTCCGAGGTACCAAAAGCACATTTATATTGATTGAGGAAAATTTGGTGCTAAGAGAGTAGATGGAGAACTCGATCCACATGAGTAAGATGGGTTGTCCAGGTTTTACTATAGATGAGGATACCATCAAAGAAAACTAAGACAAAAGGATGGAGAAAGGGATGGAAGACATGATTCATGAGGCTTTGGAAAGTGGAGGGAGCATTACACAAGCCAGAGGGAATGACCAAAAACTTATAGTGGCCCTCATGATTTCTAAATGAAGTCGTAGGAATGTCTTCCTCTTTCATACGGATCTGGTGGTAGCCAGAATGAAGATCAAGTTTAGTAAAGAACCGGGCGCCACTCAATTCATCCAAGAGGTCATAAATGAAAGGAATGGGAAATTTGTCTTTAATGGTGAGTTTCTTGAGGGTGAAGAAGTTAGGACACATGCACCAATAACCTTATTTCTTAAGTACCATGACCATAGGAGAAGAGTAGGGGTTCATACTAGGTCAGATAACACTTGCGTTGAGAAGTTCTTGAACAATTTTCTCAATTTATTTTTTTTGGGAAAAGGGGTGACGATAGGGATGAATATTGGGAGTAAGGATTCCTAGGACAAGGGGAATAGAATTATCATGAAAATCACTGGAATGAGGGAGTCCCTGGGGAGTGGAAAAAACCACTTGATGTTTAGAGAGGATGAATTGGATGTCCTGCGACTCAAAGGGTGTCTCAGTTTCTTGTATGGCATGGAGTTGGGAAATAATGCCAGAACAACGTTTTTTTAGCAGCTTTTCCATGCAATGGGAACTGATGATGTCCAGGGAACTGACGGTGATGCCTTGGAACTTATATTTTTGGACCTCCTGGTCGAATTGCATGGTTAATTCCTTAAAATCCATGAGAATGGGACCCAAGTCCTTACCCATTCTACACCCAACACAATGTCACAATCGCCCATGTCGATAGAAAACATATGGGATTTCAGGTGGTATTCACCAATTTGGATATGCACATTTTTACAATGCCCTCCACATTTCATGGACCCACCATTAGAAATCATGATTTGAAAATTATTGACTGCAAGGATATAGTAATTAGTTTCTTCGGAAATGTGGCGATGAATAAAATTATGGGTGCTTCCACTATCAACAAGAATGATGACCTTCCTATGCTTGATGTAATCAATTAGCTTGAGGGTTCGGGGAGCAGAGAAGCCAGTGAGATCATTTAGGGAAATGACTGGTTCTACTTTGGGAGGGTTTGAGGGAGGGGTTATGTTAGTGGGTTCATGTGACACAGACCTAAGGGGAGCCTCAACATCCTTTTCTGAAACATCCTCCGATATGTGCATAAAAATATTTTGTTCCTTACACTTGTGTCCCGGAAAATATTTGTCATCACAATTATAACAAAGGTTTTGAGTTGGCGTTCAACCATTTTGGCCCTGGTCAATTTTTGGATCTTTAGTGGAGTAGAAGGAGGAGTGGGAGTTATTGGTTTAGTGTGAGGAATAAAGGAGGGTTTTTGGTTTTGAGAAGAGACAACCTGTTGTGCTTCCTTATCTCTTTTAGTAGCATCCACCCAACTCTGAGGCTGAGCCATGAGGACATGGGCACAAATGTCATCCTTGAGGCCACTGATAAAATATTCTTGAAAAAAAACATCAAACATGCCCTCTATACAAAACTCTAGTCCCTCAAAAGAAACTATAAAGTCTTCCACTGTGCTAGATTGTTTCAACTTTGTCAAACGACCTAAATTGTTGTTGTTAGTGTCAAATCATTCATAAATCTCTGCCACAAAGTGTGTCCAAGCCACATACCCTTGGCGGGCAATTTTTCTCCATTCCCACCATTTCCAACTTTCTTGATCTATATGGAGAACACCATACTGAAGTTTGGACAACTCATCTATAATGCCATACAAAGAGAAATAATGTTCCATTTGAGTTACCCACCCAGTGGGATTTGAGCCATCAAATTTGGTCACATCCACATGCAAAAGGCGTAGGTCACGCTGAAAGTGACAGGGCTGAAAATTATGGGAATAAGAGGAAGTTTCACCTTCGGTATGGAAAGGTGGGTCAGATAAGGGAATATCTGCAGGGATATGTAGCTTGGTGCAGATCATCGTAGTGATAGATTCAAGTTGGGTAGTGATGTCTTGTTTGAGGCCTTGTTTCATTTCCTCGATTGAGGCAACGATGGAGGAATGCATGTTTTTATTGATGGTGGCAATATTGGCACTGAGATGTCTCACTTCTTGTTGTGTTTCTATGAAATTAGAGTGCAAGGTATTGAAGTGAGCTTCCAAGTCTTGTCTACGGGTATGGGCCATGATGATGAGGGAACACGAAAAGGGGCGGGTGGGACCACACAAAAAATGGGTTATGGGTGAAGTGTATCACAATGATTAGGATGACGAGTTGAATCCAATGGGGTAAATCCCAAATAAGGGTGTTGGAAGGGGGTAAATATTCTCAGAGATAAGCCACCACCATTCTAGCAAGCTTGTCTTCAGTCTACATTTTACAGTTTCAACATATTTACTTATTGAATAGAAGTTGTTTTTACTGTATCTCTATTATTGTTTCTTGTGTTTATATGTTAAGAATAATAATAATTGTATTCATTTCGTTCTGCTTGTAAAATCCATATCAATGGTATTAGAGCGGTCTGATCCTTATCATTCTTAATGCATGTCCCCGACGAGGTCAGGGTATAAAGAGTTGGGTCTCGAGCTTGTTTGTCTTAGGAAAAAATCTCTCGCATGTCTAAGAGACCTCTCATGGCGGGAGAACAGAAAGATGATGGGATACGAGATCCTTTAAAAAAATTTCTATGGAAGCACTCACGAAATAGAGGAACGAGATGATGGATAGTTTTGTGCAAATCCATCAGTGGCTACCAACATGCGACGCATCTTCCTCGAGTGGAGGTGCCACCCCTTTCAAGGTACAAATCAGCTTTGATATTCCTATATTTGAAGGTCAGATAGACACATGTTTTGTAGAAAAATGATTGAATATGCTAGAAGGGTATTTTTTTGTCCATAACTTTTTAAATAGAGAAAATATTACTTTTGCGCTCTTTAAAGTCATTCCCTGTGTCAAAGATTGGTGGGATACTTTCTGTGAGAAAAAGGAAACAGAGGAAACCTAATTATTTGTAGTCACGGTCACCTAGGAGAACTTCAGGGATGCCATTAAGGAACAATACTACCCTTTTGGAAGTTACAATGACATGTACACAAAATGGACCACACCGTGGAAGGAAAGAGACCAAGCTGTGCCAGAGTTCACAAATATCTTCCATACCTTGGGCACCAAGCTGGGTATCAAATATTCTGAGTGAAATATGGTGCTCAATTATCGTGGTGGTATGCATAGATACATCTAGTCCAAAATGGAGTTTCTGGACATCTCATCCTTGGGCACGACCTATAGATATTCTCTCAAAATCAAGCAGAAGATTAAAAAAAATACGCAACAATTTGGGCCTAGGAACTCCTCACAAAAAAAGTAGGGAAAGGGCATCCCCAACCCCTAGAACAAAGGACAAAACAAATGTGGACAACCTCAGGATAACCAGTCTAAGCCGTAAGCAAATAAGGACACAAAAAGGATGAAGAAAGATACAGGGAAGTGGTGTGACTTCCATAAGATCCCATAGAATAACATTGTTGATTGCTTGTCAAAACAATCGCTAGTGGCTGAGGTGAAAGCCTCTGAATCAGATGCGAGTTCTGATTCTGATTTAGAACTAGAAAGGGGAAGAATTATCATTAATGTGGAACCTAGTGCCACCATTGCTACCACCAAGATCCAATTCAATGAACCAGGAGAACCTCATCTCAACATAGGTCATTAAGTGGCTAGCCCTGTCAACAACGTCGCATGTGCAACCCTACACCATTGGATGGCTTGACCAAGGAAGCGACCCCCACGTCAACCAATAGTGTCGCATGTCATGTGACATCAAGCCCTTAAAAGATGAGGTATTGTGTGATGTTTCTCCTCTTGAAGTTTGTGATATTATTTTGGGCCAACCTTATTTATGGAAACGTCATGGTGTATATGAGCCTAGGCCTCATAGTGTTATTATTAATTTGGACAAGAAATTGTAAAGGATACCCGAGGAAGTCCCACATAGTTCTATTTCCTTGATCTCTACCAAGTAATGTAGGAAGCTAATCTCTCAGACCGAGAAGTTTGTGTTCTTTTTGATTCACTCTCAAAGTGAGTGAAAGATTGCAGCCACATCTAGGGCCTCCATGGTCGACCTATCCACACAATAGAAGAAAGTGGATAAGGTCATGGAAGAATACAAATATATATTCTCCTCACCTACCGGGGTACCTCTACACTGTTAGGTCAAGCATCCCATCGATCTAACCCTTGGCACATCGTTACCCAATGGGCCAGTATACCACTGTTCTCTATTAGAGAATGAGGAGATCAAGTGACAAATCCAAGAAATTCTCCACAAGGGGCACATCCATGCCAATTAATTTCCTTGTGGGAGCCTAATCGTGCTGGTGCAGAATAAAGATGGGACCTGGAAACTCTGCATTGATTATCTAGTCCTAAATAAAATCACATTGAGGAACCAATACCCGATTCCCTGAATCGAAGACCTCCTTGATCAGGTCAAGGGGGGGAAATGCTTTAGTAAGATCGATCTGAAGTCTGGATACCACCAGATCCCAATAGAGAAGAAACATGTATGGAATACTGCCTTCAAGTCCAAAGAAGGTATATTTGAATGGCTAGTCATGCCCTTTGGTTTGAAAAATGCAACAACAAATTTCATGAGGATGATGGATGATAACCTACAACCTTTCACCAATAATTTTTTAGTTGTGTATCTGGATCACATCCTCATATACAACAATACTTGGGAGAAACACTTGCAACATATTCAATAGGTTCTTCACACTCTACATCCAACTTGGAAAAATGCTCCTTTGGCATGGACAGGGTCCAGTACCTAGGCTTATATCATTGATAAAAATAGTTTGCAGGTGGATCCAACCAAGATCTAGGTTATGAATGAGTGGCAAACCCCAACCACACTCAGTGATCTTCAAATATTCTTAATCCTTGCCAATTTCTATTGCAGGTTTGTGTTGGGGTTCTCCCTTATTGCATGGTCCCTCAGCCAAGTAAATAGAGGTGGTGGTAAGGAAAGTTCATGTGGGGCATGTCCCAACAACAAGAATTCGATGATTTTAAGTATCACTTGTATTCAACCCCAGTACGTTCATTACCAGACCTGCAACAACCCTTTGATATTGAGATAGATGCTTCAGATCATGTTGTGGGCATAGTTCTCACTCAGCACGACCACCCTGTGGCCTATCATAGTGAGACACTATATGAATTCAGTCATAAGTACCCTACTTATGACAAAGAAATGTACTCTAATGTGAAAGCGTACTTCTAGTGGAGGAATTACATTCTTGGGAAGGATAAATTCATCCGTATAGATCACAACCCATTACAGGTCATGTAGACACAAGGAAAATTGTAGACTGTTTGCCATCATAAGTGGTCCACATACTTGAAACAACTCCACCTCAACATCAAGTATAAAACATGAAGTACCAACTGAGTCCCTAATTTCCTTTTCCGACCTCCAATCATGGAACTCACCACGGTTTTATACTCTTGCAACCACGAGACCTTTAGATGGTCCCATCTCTGTGAGATAGATCTTAACTTCACCACCACCTACCAAATGTTGGGCGCAAACTCAATTGTCACTAATTTCCATATTTAGGATGGGATGTTGTGCCATCTGGGCCATCTTTGCATTCCATCAAGTGAATGATTGAAGTTTATTTGGGAATCCCACTACAGTTGGGTGGCAAGGCACTTTGGTGTGGAAAAGATAGTGACAATGCTACAACAATATTTCTACTAGTCGAAACTTCGATAGGATGTACGCAAGTACATCTGGTCTTGCACTGCCCGTGATATTTCCAAACCAACCACTAAGAAACAGGGCATGTAGACCCCTGTTCCTACTCCTGACAAGCCATGGGAATCCATCTCAATGGATTACATGTCAGGCCTCCCATCCACCAATCGGGGAAATGACTGCGTTTTTGTGGTTGTTGATGTTGGGTATGTGTTATATTCTTTGTTCAGGGGTTCAGGGGCAGCGCCCCCGAATTTTTTTTTCGTACCGGGACGACATATTTCCGGGACGACATATTACTGGGACAACATATTTCCGAGAAGACATATTACCGGGACGACATATTTCCGGGACCACATATTTTCAGGACCACATGATATTTAGGTGGTTTTTTTGGCACATGGTTTTTTGCCGATGGTTTTCTATTTCCGGTTAAGGAATTAGGGTTTTGGACTAATCCAGGTCATTGGGTTAGGGTTTTGGATTCCGTTGGCTCCTATATGTATATTGTATTGTAAATAATGTAACACAATGTATGAATATAATATATGTTGGTTTTCTCGGTTTGGGTTTCCAAGTGAAAAATCTCTGTGTAATGTTTGTATTAGCCATTGTATCCTTTCTATTCTTTTCTAAATATCAGTTTGCAATAGATATTGTACAAGGTTAGAATTTACAGTTGATCTCTTTTCCATGAGGAACATCACAATGGAGGACACTTCCAAGCTCTTCTTTGAACGAGTTTGGGTAAATTTTGGAATCCCACAAACCATTGTCTCAGATCAGGACAACTGGTTCCTCAACACATTTTGGTCAAGCCTCTGGTCACTGTTGAACACCAAGATCACCAAATCCATTTCCTTCCCCCCCTAGAAAAATGGCCAAACTGAGGTTGTCAATCAAATGATTGTGCATATTCTGTGCATGTACAATTCCAAGCACCCCCACACATGGGATGAGAGTCCTCCCTATGTTCAGGATAGCTACAAATGGGCCATACATATCTCAACCGACCACATCCCCTTTCAGGTGGGGTTGGGATTCCAACCATTGGGTCCCATGGATGTTGCACTACCCCTTGCAACCACCTAGGTTGACTTGTCACCCACTCCAACCGAAGCTGACAAATCCACCCAGTTCATTGAGAAGATCCAACACATCTGCTAATAGGTTCAATATATTTTACATAAGTCCAATGCCAAGTACAAGCAACACCATGATCAACATCAGGTGCCACATAAGTTTCATGTGGGAGATAATGTTTGGTTGCACTTGCTAAAAGAATACCTTATAGGCCCCCATCATAAGTTTCTCTGAATCTGTTATGGACCTTAAAACATCACCAAATATGCGGGAGACAATGATTTTGAGATCAACATTCCCCCTTTCCTTGGCCTGCACCCAATGTTGAACGTGGCTCTCCTTCAGCCATATTTACCACCATTATTGGACACCTCAGAGATAGAAGAAAAATTGACACCAATAGAGCTCAACCCTGACTACATGAAATATGCATCCAATGATCAATTGTGGACACACAGGTCAAGGTTACTCGCTAGAAAAGGATCCAACTTTATCGAGTTGTAAAAGTTGGGAAACTCCTGCACCAAGGAAAGTGCCTCACCAGGGGTCAAATTCAACAGAAATTTCCTCATCTGATGGGGGAACTCAATGCAATGGATACCATTACTTACTAATGAAAAATTATTGATCCATATGGATTTTGGTGGCCTCCCACCTATTCCAATTGGCTCATTTTGGCAATTTTTCAGTTTGGTAGTTTTTTTCTAGTTTTCGGGTCCCGAACTTTCGGGGTCATTTTGTGGCCCTAAACAACATTTTTAGGGCTCACCATAGCCAAGAAATAAATGGATTTAGATTCTGGAAACAACATGTGTATTCCTCATATATGCCTTTCCAACGAGGTATCGTGCGCCTAAAACAAAGATCTTATGCAAAAGTTACGACCCTGAGAAGCTGATGTACTAACTTACCCCAACAGGGCCCACATGACTTTTGGTGCTTCATCTACTAGGGTTAGGTTTTTGGATGTCTAGGGTTTTTCAATTCATGTTTATTGTAAAAGGGATTGGAAAGCATCATTGTAACCATCTTCTTGTGAATGAGCGCAACCGCACATCTCTTTTCAGAGATAAGCCGCCACCATTCTAGCAAGCTTGTTTTCAGTTTGCATTTTACAGTTTCAACATATTTCCATATTGAATAGAAGTTATTTGTACTGTATCTATGTTATTTTTCCTAGTGTTTCTATGTTAATAATAATAATAATCTATATGCATTTTGTTCTGGTCATAAAATCCATATCAACTTACCATTCCCTACAATATATCCTAATTATACTAGGGAAGTTTTTCCAAATTCACATTTAGACATTTTAATATACAACTTCTCCTTTCTCAAGAGTTCAAATACTGTCTTGACATGATTTATATGATGTTCTGATCTTTTACTAAATATCTTTTACTAAATAACAAAATCATCTATGTAAGGCCTGAATACATCGTTGATTACCCTCATGAATGTTGCAGGTGCATTGCATAACCCAAAAGACATAACTAACCATTCAAACAAACCCTTTTTTTTCTTGAAAACAATTTTCCATATGACACTTTCTGCAATTATGATCTGATGGTAACCACTTCTCAAGTCCAATTTAGTGAAATAAACAACATTCTTTAATTGATCTAGTAAGTCATCAATTATTTGAAGAGGATAATGGTTCTTTACAATAATCTTGTTTAGGGATCAGAAGCAATACACATCCTCCATGTGCCATCTTTCGTTGGAACTAATACAATATGAGAACCACAAAAAGAGGATATTGGCCTGATTATTCCTTTATCGAGAAACTCTTGAACTTTCTTCTTAATTTCTACATTCTCGATCACTGATGACCTATACATTCCAATGTTCGGAAGAGGAGCGTCCCATTGCAAATATATTTCATGTTCAACCTCCCTCTTAGGAGGAAACGATGTAGGTTTCTTAAATAACTCATCGTAGTTAGATATATTTTGACCAACTCATGTTTATTATATGGATCACAACCTGATAAAGTATCTGTTATATCTTCTTCCTTTTGTTTCACTATCATGAGAACATAATATTTACTTGCACTCACGAGTCTCTTCATTTTCCCTGTGCTCACTAAATAAACATTAGTTTTGATACGATGCGATTTGATAATATACTCAACCTCATTCTTGAAAATATGATAATTATTCTCTTCATGATAGAATATTTACTTCCTTTCAAATATATATGGAATACCCAAGACAATTCCACAAATGTCTAGAGGAACAAAATCTAACTCAACCTCATCATAGAAATTAGTTGTAATTTCAAATCCGATCTTACATTGTTTCATTACCTGCAACTTGGCATATTCACACACCCAACCTAATGGATATGGATTTTTATGAGGGGTCATATTTAAACCCAACTTCTTAACAATTGCTTCAGATATTAAGTTAACTTGAGATCCATTGTCAAATAAAGTATCCACCTTTGTATGCTTGACTATAACTCTGACATGGAAAATCTTGCTTCTCTTATTTTGATCAATATCACTTTCTAATTTATCGGATTGAACTGAAGAATTTGTATTGATAAGAGATATGTCTTTGCTTCTTATTGCCATGATATTTGATTCATGTAATGTTCCCCACCTCTTAGAGAGGTGATGAGGAGACTCGATGGCTTGGGCACCCCCACTAGGTCATAGTCTCACACTGAGTGGGGGAAAGTCAAGAAGTTAAAAGTTATATTTTTAAGTTGACTTAAGAAAGGAAAAGGGTAAAGGAGTAAAAGATAACTCAACAGAAGAATAGAAGATTAACCCTGGGAGTTAACCTAACTCAACAGAGAATTAGAAGGAAAAGTATAAGTAAGAGGCTGGGGTGCACCTATCACTCATTCTGGTTTTGGATTAGCATTTGCTATTTCTCTTGAGCATTCAGTTTGGGGGTTTTGTTGTACAAACCCTTGTGAGCAACTCAGTGGTGAAATATCAACTCACCTTGTTCCGTAGCTTGGTCTTGGGGATGAAAGAATCCTCCACACCATTCTAGTCTCAACCCATCTCCATCTAGTTCTTCAGAAGGTAGCAAGTCGTATTGTTCTTGTGTTTCTAGCAAGGGTGCACCATCATCTAGAGGGAGGTTCGATCCAGCTTATCCTAAGGTCCTGGGGCCATTCCGATAGTTGGGTTTTGTTTGTAGGGACAGGACCATCAGTTTGAGGGATTTTCTGGAGAGTTATCATCATTCTACATTTGTCTGCAGATTGGGACGTCTTGGAGCCATAGGGGATGTCCTATGATTCAGTAAAACTCAAATCTAGGGATATCTTCTTGAGATCTGAGTCTAAAACTTCTTCCACGGGATTCTCATAGCCCAATATATATTCTTGGAGAGTTTCAGAGAATTTGGAGGTCTCCCTCATCAGGGCTGAACCAGCTAGGGTTTCAATCATCTAGTGGGGCACACCATTCAGTGGAGGAATTTAGATCTACGGGGTTTGAGAATGGATTTGGGAATTTGGACATCTGGGTTGTCCTTAGAGTTTCCCGATCTATCATTTGGCATATTTCTCGGGATGATTGGACACTTTTGGTAGTAGGGAAGAATTATTGAGGGCTTCAGCATTCTAGCAGGACATGGCACTTTCTAGCTTGGAGGTTGAGCATTAGTACGACTCAGATCTGTTTGATTCAGTCTTCATTGTATATCCAGCCTTTGGAGGCTTATTTTGTAATGTCGGGAGCATTTTGTAGCAGCTCATATCTATTGCTTGTATGACCATCTGAGGCTTATGCCAGATCGACCATCTATTGTATTGATTTTACATTGCTCATAATAAAAAGGTTAGATCTTTGCTTGTGCTTCTACATCTTGAATATATTGTGATCTCCATGTGTTGATGAATCTTGTATGCACTTAATCACTCAATAAATTAGTAGTAGTTAGTGATTCCAAGAAAGAATTTGGCCTGGGATCATTACAGTGGTATCAGAGCCTCGATCCTCCAAACCTGTGGAGAGATCGGTGCATGCAGAAGTACAGGGGAATTGTTATGGGTCGGAGGAAGAAAAACAACAGTGAAACAGAGGTAGAAATGGAAGGGTCAGGAGACGACCATGAGCCTCAGGGCTTGGTTCTCTTAGTAGCCGAATTTGGTAAGTTCCAACAAAACATAAACCGCACAAAAAGCTCATTGGTCCGACAGTTGGATGAGTATCAAGAAACCAACAGAAGGGGACAGGCCGAAATCTCTGAAACCTTGAAGAAAGTTGATGAGAATCTACAGAAAATGAACGAGAACCAAACTAGGATAACTGACCTTCTGATGCAAGTAACCCATCGAGGCAAAGATCCTGATACGTATGGGAATAAGGAGGCTGGAGGGTCTAGTGGAACCCATGAGGAAGTCATATATAACTCGGAGAAAGCACCGAGATCCGAAGGAAGTCTTGGAGGCGGCACGTTCCATGGGCAGATGGGTAGCAGGACCAATCATAGGTCATACGTGCCAGTGTTCACAGATGAACCGTTAGGCCAACACTCAGGTAGAAGAGCTAACCCCAGACCATACATGCCCACATTCATAGATGAGAAAGGGCAACATGAACAGGTTGAAGATTTTGTGGAACAATTAGCCAGGAGTACCAGGGAATACTACAGCTTGGATATGAAAGTTCAAAGACAGATGTCCCTAGACCAGTATTGTCAACTCAGGTTCAGAAACTAGCCTAGGACGAACCACAGGGGTAACTTTGAGTTTGAGCGAAGGGCAGGGAAGATAGAGATTCCATACTTTGATGGTACGGCTAAGATGACAACACAAGCATGGGTGCAGAAGCTAGATACTTACCTGTAGCTTAACCCCATGAGAGAGATGGAGGCCATCAATTTTGATACTATGTACTTGGATGGAAAGGCCCACGAATGGTGGTAGCATGGGCTCACCACACTCGACCAAAACCAGATTGTATCCTATACAGAATTCACTCAGAGGCTCATTGATAGATTTGATCTAGGAGATCCTGAGTTACATTTCCAGGAGCTCACCCAACTCAAGCAAACAGGTACGACTGAGGCATACATTGATGAGTTCCATAGGTTAGCAGTGATGGTGCAAGATATGTCCCCAACCAGGCTCATGATGCTCTTTACAGAAGGAGTGATGAAACCCTTGAAGGGTTTGGTTAAGGCCTTCAAGCCTACCAGCCTACAGGAAGCCATTTTGAAGACGAGGGATCTGGGTCT
>SNQJ01S0002062.1:270951-301814 GCA_010110895.2 Picea sitchensis
CAATCAAAGTAAGAGTATATAAATGGACATAGTTTGAAAGAAAACCACTCCAGCCACTTAATAACAAACCAAAGGTGAGTGCCTTTCGGAATATCAATGAGAAGATGATGACAGTCCAAATAACGATGGAGGAGTTTTCACGCTTTCGGTCGTGAAAACTAAATCGAAACCAATTTGCAAATGTCGCATGAAAATAAAAATGTCTTCTGTTTGCAAAATGTGACAGAAATTTGAAATTCAAGAGACATAGGTGTAGGCAGCTTTTAGAGCAATTGAAAAAATTTAATTGGCTACCAACACATTTCTACCACCAAGATCCAGTTCAATGAACCAGAAGAACCTCCTCTCAACATAGGTCATCAAGTGGCTAGCCTTGTCAACAACGTCACATGTGCAACCCTACACCATTGGATGGCTTGACCAAGGAAGCGACCTCCACGTCAGCCAATAGTGTCGCATGTCGTGCGACATCAAGCCCTTAAAAGATGAGGTATTGTGTGATGTTTCTCCTCTTGAAGTTTGTGATATTATTTTGGGCCAACCTTATTTATGGAAATGTCATGGTGTATATGAGTCTAGGCCTCATAGTGTTATTATTAATTTAGACAGGAAATTGTACAGGATACCCGAGGAAGTCCCACATAGTTCTATTTCCTTGATCTCTACTAAGTAATGTAGGAAGATAATCTCTCAGACCGAGAAGTTTGTGTTCTTTGTGATTCACTCTCAAAGTGAGTGAAAGATTGCAGTCACATCTAGGGCCTCCATGGTCCACCTATCCACACAACAGAAGCAAGTGGATAAGGTCATGGAAGAATACAAAGATATATTCTTCTCACCTACCGGGGTACCTCTACATTGTTAGGTCAAGCATCCCATCGATCTAACCCTTGGCACATCGTTACCCAATGGGCCAATATACCACTGTTCTCTATTAGAGAATGAGGAGATCAAGTGACAAATCCAAGAAATTCTCCACAAGGGGCACATCCGTGCCAATTCATTTCCTTGTGGGAGCCCAATCATACTGGTGTAGAATAAATATGGGACATGGCGAATCTGCATTGATTACCTAGCCCTAAATAAAATCACATTCAGGAACCAATACTCGATTCCCTGAATAAAATACCTCCTTGATCAGGTCAAGGGGGGAAAATACTTTAGTAAGATCGATCTGAAGTCTGGATACCACCAAATCCCAATAAAGAAGAAAGATGTATGGAAGTCTGCCTTCAAGTCCAAAGAAGGTATATTTGAATGGCTAGTCATGCCCGTTGGTTTGAAAAATGCACCAACAAATTTCATGAGGATGATGGATGATATCCTACAACCTTTCACCAATAATTTTTTAGTGGTGTATCTGGATGACATCCTCATATACAACAAGACTTGGGAGAAACACTTGTAACGTATTGAACAGGTTCTTCACACTCTACAACCAACTTGGAAAAATTCTCCTTTGGCATGGACAGGGTCCAGTACCTAGGCTATATCATGGATCAAAATAGTTTGCATGTGGATCCAACCAAGATCTAGGTCATGCATGAGTGGCCAACCCCAACCACACTCAGTGATCTTCAGATATTCTTAAGCCTTACTGATTTCTATTGCAGGTTCATGTTGGGGTTCTCCCTTATTGCATGGTCCCTCAACCAAGTAACTAGAGGTGGTGGTAAGGAAAAATTCGTGTGGGGCATGTCCCAACAACAAGAATTCGATGATTTTAAGTAGCACTTGTATTCAACCCCAATACTTTCATTACCAGACCTGTAACAACACTTTGAGATTGAGACAGATTCTTCAGATCATGTTGTGGGCATAGTTCTCATTCAACACGGCCACCCCATGGCCTATCATAGTGAGACACTATATGATTTCGATCGTAAGTACCCTACTCATGACAAAGAAATGTACTCCAATGTGAAAGCGTACTCCTAGTGGAGGAATTACATTCTTGGGAAGGATAAATTCATCCATATTGATCATAAACCATTACAGTTCATGTAGACACAAGGAAAATTGTAGAATGTCTGCCATCATAAGTGGTCCACATACTTGCAACAGCTCCACCTCAACATCAAGTATAAAACATGAAGTACCAACTGAGTCCCTAATTTCCTTAGTTGACCTCCAATCATGGAACTCACCACAGTTTTATACTTTTGCAACCACGAGACCTTTAGATGGTCCCATCTCAGTGAGATAGATCTTGACTTCACCACCACCTACCAAATGTTGGGCGCAAACTCAATTGTCACTAATTTCCATATTTAGGATGGGATGTTGTGCCATCTAGGCCATCTTTGCATTCCATCAAGTGAATGATTGAACTTTATTTGGGAAACCCACTACAGTTGGGTGGCAAGGCACTTTGGTGTCAAAAAGACAGTGACAATGCTACAACAATTTTTCTACTAGCCGAAACTTCTATAGGATGTACGCAAGTACACCTGGTCTTGCACTTCCCGTGATATTGCCAAACCGACCACTAAGAAACAAGGCATGTACACCCCTCTTCCTACTCCTGACATGCCATGGGAATCCATCTCAATGGACTACATGTCAGGCCTCCCATCCACCAATCGGGGAAATGACTCCATTTTTGTGGTTGTTGATCGCTTTTCCATGAGGAACATCACAATGGAGGACACTTCCAAGATCTTCTTTGAACGATTTTGGGTAAATTTTGGAATCCCACAAACCATTGTCTCATATCATGACAACTGGTTCCTCAACACATTTTGGTCAAGCCTCGGGTCACTATTGAACACCAAGATCACCAAATCCATTTCCTTCCACCCCTAGAAAAATGGCCAAACTAAGGTCGTCAATCAAATGATTGTGCATATTCTGCGCATGTACAATTCCAAGAACCCCCACACATGGGATGAGATTCCTTCGTATGTTCAGGATAGCTACATATGGGCCATAAATAGCTCAACTGACCACATCCCCTTTCAGGTGGGGTTGGGATTCCAACCATTGGGTCCCATGGATGTTGCACTACCCATTGCAGCCACCCAGGTCGACTCGTCACCCACTCCAACCGAAGCTGACAAAGCCACCCATTTCATTGAGAGGATCCAACACATCTGCTAACAGGTTCAATATATTTTACATAAGTCCAATGCCAAGTACAAGCAACACCATGATCAACATTGGGTGCCACATAAGTTTCATGTGGGAGATAAAGTTTGGTTGCACTTGCTAAAAGAATGCCTTATAGGCTCCCATCATAAGTTTCTCTGAATTTGTTATGGACCTTAAAACATCACCAAATATGCGGGAGACAATGATTTTGAGATCAACATTCCCCCTTTCCTTGGCCTGCACCCAATGTTGAACGTGGCTCTCCTTCAGCCATATTTACCACCATTATTGGACACTTCAGAGATAGAAGAAAAATTGACACCAATAGAGCTCAACCCTAACTAAATGAAATATGCATCCAGTGATCTATTGTGGACACACAGGTCAAGGTTACTCGCCAGCAAAGGATCCAACTTTATCGAGTTGTAAAAGTTGGGAAACTCCTGCACCAAGGAAAGTGGCTCACCAGGGGTCAAATTCAACAGAAATTTCCTCATCTGATGGGGGAACTCAATGCAATGGATAAAATTAATTCCTAATGCAACATGATTGATCCATATGGATTTTGGTGGCCTCCCACCTATTCCAATTGGCTCATTTTGGCAGTTTTTTAGTTTGGCAGTTTTTTTCTAGTTTTTGGGTCCTGAACTTCCGGGGTCATTTTGTGGCCCTAAACAACGTTTTTAGGGCTCACCATAGCCAAACAATAAATGGATTTAGATTATGGAAAAAACATGTGTATTCCTTAGATATACCTTTCCAACGGGCTATCGTGCACCTAAAACAAAGATCTTATGCAAAAGTTACGACCCAGAGAAGTTGATGTACTAACTTACCCCAACAGGGCCCACATGACTTTTGTTGATTCATCTACTAGGATTAGGTTTTTGGATGTCTAGGGTTTTTCAATTCATGTTTATTGTAAAAGGGATTGGAGAGCCTCATTGTAACCATCTTCTTTTGAATGAGCGCAACTAGACATCTCTTTTCAGAGATAAGCCGCCACCATTCTAGCAAGCTTGTTTTCAGTCTGCATTTTACAGTTTCAACATATTTCCATATTGAATAGAAGTTATTTCTATTGTATCTATGTTATTGTTCCTTGTGTTTCTATGTTAACAATAATAATAATCTGTATGCATTTTGTTCTAGTCATAAAATTCAGATCAACTTACCATTCCCTACAATATATCCTAATTATACTAGAGAAGTTTTTCCAAATTCACATTTAGACATTTCAATATACAACTTCTCCTTTCTCAAGAGTTCAAATACTGTCTTGACATGATTTATATGATCTTCTGATCTTTTACTAAAAATCAATATATAATGTAAGTAGACGATAACAAAATCATCTATGTAAGGCCTGAATACATCGTTGATTACCCTCATGAATGTTGCAGGTGCATTGCATAACCCAAATGACATAACTAACCATTCAAACAAACCCTTCTTTTTCTCTAAAACCGTTTTCCATATGACACTTTCTGCAATTATGATATGATGGTAACCACTTCTCAAGTCCAATTTAGTGAAATAAACAACATTCTTTAATTGATCCAGTAAGTCATCAATTATTGGAAGAGGATAACGGTTCTTTACAGTAATCTTGTTCAGGGCTCAGAAGTCAATACACATCCTCCATGTGCCATATTTCGTTGGAAATAATACAATATGAGAACCACACAGAGAGGATATTGGCCTGATTATTCCTTTATCTAGAAACTCCTGAACTTTCTTCTTAATTTTTTCATTCTCGATCACTGATGACCTATACATTCCAATGTTTGGAAGAGGAGCGTCCCGCTGCAAATATATTTCATGTTCAACCTCCCTCTTAGGAGGAAACGATGTAGGTTTCTGAAATAACTCGTCATAGTTAGATATATTTTGACCAAATCATGTTTATTATATGGATCACAACCTGATAAAGTATCTGTTATATCTTCTTCCTTTTGTTTCACTATCACAAGAACATAATATTTACTTTCACTCACGAGTCTCTTCATTTTCCCCGTGCTCACTAAAGAAACATTAGTTTTGATATGATGTGATTTGATAATATACTCAACCGCATTCTTGAAAATATGATAATTATTCTCTTCATGATAGAATATTTACTTCCTTTCAAATATATATGGAATACCCAAGACAATGCCACAAATGTCAAGAGGAACAAAATCTAACTCAACCTCATCATAGAAATTAGTTGTAATTTCAAATCTGATCTTACATTGTTTCATTACCTTCAACTTGGCATATTGACACACCCAACCTAATGGATATGGATTTTTATGAGGGGTCATATTGAAACCCACCTTCTTAACAATTGCTTCAGATATTCAGTTAACTTGAGATCCATTGTCAAATAAAGTATCCACCTTTGTATGCTTGACTATAACTCTGACATGGAATATCTCGCTTCTCTTATTTTGATCAATATCACTTTCTAATTTATCGGATTGAACTGAAGAATTTGTATTGATAAGAGATATGTCTTTTCTTCTTATTGCCATGATATTTGATTCATCTCCTGGATCTGACCCTAGATCATGTCGAGCTTATGCAACATTCTTCTACTTTCCTTCATCCTATAACTTCTTCGATCGTAATTTTGGATGCAACTTCCAACACTTTGATTCCTCATGCCCCCTTTTTTTACAATGAGAACATGTAGGTTTGTATTCAACTTGCTTTATTGTAGCTAACTTCTTACTCTTCCATTTACCTTTCAATTTCTTCTCAAACTTGTATGGTTTCTTATCTTCGATCACATGCTTACCCTTACTAGCTCTAGATGTGTAGCTTGTATTGACACTTTATCAATGTTAGTAGGTTTAAAAATTAAAATAGTGGGATGAAGATATGAGTGCATGCCACCAATATAATTTAAAAGAGTTTCATGAGCATATAACAAAATTCTTAAGGATAATTCCCTTTTTTTGAATTCCTATGTAAATGCTAGAATATTTTGGCCTTTACCCTACCTTAGATGCTACCATTCTATCATTGTCATTTGGATATAACCTAGTGGATATAATTGTTTTCTTATAGCCTTGGTAAATTTATCCCAAGAGGAAATTATTTTACCCTTTTGAACAAGATAAACTTGCATCTTACTCTCCCACCATATTAAGGTTGTGCCAATTAGTTGAAGAGCAACTAATTGTATCCTTGTAGCATCATCCACAATCTTTTGAACCCTGCAATATACCTCTATTTGCTTGATCCAATTGTCCAATTTCTTAGCATTCAATTCTCCGTCATAGATCAACAATTCAAACTTGACATTCAATTTTAATAGAAGCAATTTATGACCAGATTTATTAGAGAGCCTCTTTTTATGAGAATAATGTTTATTTCCCTTAGAAGAAGACGATGATGAGGATGATGGTGATGAGGGTTATGAAGGAACACCTTCATTACCTCTTCCTTCCTGTATGACTGGTTCAACCTTCTCTGATGTTCCTCCCTCCTTTCTTTCTATTGGCCCTCGTACATTTCTTCCACCATGGATTTCATTAAATTAAAATCCTCAAAGAAATCATCTTTGTAGTTTTAAGGACCCAATTTTCTCAGCGAAGTCATTTCTCTTCAACGAGTAAAACTTCTTGAACCAATATATGGATTGTAAATTGCAAGTTTTCCTTCTCCTCGCTTGGATTTATACCTTGTAAGCACTCACTCACAAACACTTGTAAACCCTTGATCTAATATCGATTTGATCCGAAAAATCCTTATATGCTTATTAATATTTAATACACAATAACATCTCTACTTGATCTTCGAAATAAAAAATGATCGCTTCACTGTATGCAATTGATATGTGAATTAGCTTGTCTATCCAAATACACTTTGAAGATAAATAACTTGCAAATAACTGAGCACAAATAGAAAAACAATAATGAAATCATATACACATGTTTAATAATGGATTTCACTCGATTTTGGATGCGTCTTAGGGTCTGCTTCCAATAGAGACCTCTTTATTAATGCTCAAATTCTTGTGTTTTACAATGACCTTTTTTTGCGTTGCTCAAAATAAAAAACAAAGTACACCACTGAATTCCTTGCGAAAATTAATGAAAAATGAGTGTAAAGTTCTTAAAATTCCACGTCGGAACCCCGTGACATGCATTACGGTGCAACCTCCAAGTCTAGGTACCCTCGAGTACATAATTAGAGACCATACTTTGCATAATTATGAGTCTATGTGTATAGACATGGGAATCCACACCCATTATATAGACCACGCGTTCTTAATTCCCCATTTGAAACTATAGGCAAAACAAATATTAATTATTTGGGGAATCCCGTAATAAGGGTTTCCGTTGGCATATTGTTTAAGGCATTTGCAATATATTTGGTAGGTTGGGGGTTCTATCCCCACGGACCTCTGGTATTTTTTGTTGTTTTTTTATATGGTTTGTAAGCATATAATATATATGGTATATGGTGTGCCATTTTTAACTCCCCACACAAATATAGGTCATGGTCACACATTTTATTACATATAACCAAGGTCGAGGGCTTAGGCCTTCTGCCCTTTTACCACCATTTTAACCTTTGACCAAGGTTAAATAGATGTGGAGCCGTGTATTGTTAAGAACTAATGTGGGAGCACAATGGTAACGAAGGTTTGTGTAAGGCTTTGGGAGTTCATCGGTTCGATCCTCCAGAATCCCATATAATTTTACATAGCCTTAACCATTAGTGGCCAATGTGAGATTTCCATGTGGTGGCCTCTCATTAGTCCACTTGTATGTATGGATGCCAACACAATTGCCCAGTCAACATATGGTCATTCCACATGGAAACTTGGGGTGTGACCACATCATCACCATATGACCTGTATGGTCATGCCACATGTCACCTTTGCAATGGTAACACGTGCCGCCTTGACCCCTTTGACTTTGACATTTGACCTAGTTGACTTGAAATTTGACCAACCACATCTTTTGCATATGAACTCTGTTTGAGGCGATTTTTGCATCATTGGAAATCTATCATCGAGATCTATGCATTGATGGATTTTTCAAGAGAATTTAGGATGGTTGAATTTTGAGAAATTTTGAATCCTTCTTGACCTCTGTGAGCATTCTGGATCCTCCTACACCTCTGTGATAATACTTGGATCCTCTTGGATCAGTGTCCATAGTTGTGGCATTTGTAAAATTCAATATTGTATGGAGCCACATAAACATTTCTTTCTTGAACATTTATTTCATTGGCTCTGCAATCTACAACATTATGTCCAAATTTATTACAAGTAAAACAATGACCATAAAAGAAACTTTGATACCTGGAAGTAAATGATCTTCTTTGTGATCTAGTCCTTGTGAATTTATTCCTTGGATGATCATGATCTTCTCTTTTGTTGTTTCCTTCACAATGATTGATGGTTCTTTGATACCTGAAAGTGGGGGGTATTCTTTGATATATGTCTCTTCTATAATATTTTTCTTGAGTCTTCTCCATTTCTGGAATGTTCTCCTATGAGGGCTCACATTCTTCCTTCTTGATATGGCCTCTGATGATTTCCACACAACTCTTAGCCTTCTCTTCATTCTTCCTTTCTAGTAACCTGTAACATTTCTCTTCAACTTTATTTACTAATGGTGTGGATATTCCTTTCTCTTCAAAATTCTTCTCTAGCTTCACAACTTTAACTCTTAATGTGACAACTTATTCTTCAAGATTCTCACAATATTATTCCTTATTCATCATCTGGATTCTCTTCACCAGGGATGATTTTAAGGATGGAAATTTATTTTAAAATTTAAAAACCTTGGCGAATCTTACTAATCCTCCATAAGCTAACTATAAATGATTGGCAATTTTTTGTAAAAATATTCAAATTTCTAAGTATTTTATATAGTTTTTATAAAATTTTGGTGATTTTTAAGGTAAAATAATTTTATCCTATAGAATTTGGGCAAATCATTTTAAATAGCGAATCTCATTTTGGAAAAAACATGGAAAATCATTTTTAAAATAACGAATCTCATTTTTGGAAAAACCATGGAAAATTAGCTCATGAGCGAAATTTAGCCCCTAAAATCATCCCTGCTCTTCACTTCTTCGGTTCTCTTTGCTTCTTCAAGTTGGGTCTTCAAGGAGATGATTTATTCTTCAAGTATTCTTTCTTGTTGACTAAATTATTCTTCAAGCTTGTTTAAGTCCTCAAATATTTCCTTAAGGTGATTTGTCATAATTTATTCTCTATTCTTTGCTTCCTCTCTTAGTGATACTTCTTCGACTTCCAAAAATTGCTTCTCTTTCAACTGAACCTTAAGTGTTTCTTCAATCACTTTGGATTCTTCCAAATGATATTTTAGATTTATGATAATCTATTGGGCTCCTTCGGAATTTTTGTGAGAACCCTCCTTTAGCTTGATCAATTATTCCTTGAGAGACTTGTTTTCCCTCTTTTATCTTCTTAACTAACTTAAAGAACTTTTTAGTTATGTCTCAAGATCCCCTTCACCTTCCTCATGATCTTTTTATTATGAATATGTATGACATGATGAACATCTTTCTTCTCATTATTTCCCTATATTTTCTTTATCATGCTCTAGCTTTGTGATGTTATGAGATCCCTTGGAATAGAGATTATGTATCTTATCCCAAATTTATTTGGTTGATGGGAATTGCCCCACTTTGTCTTTTACCTGACCAAGTAATCCTTCTAGAATGAAATCCATTGTTATTTTGTTGTTTCTTTTTAATTCCTTCTAGGTTGTAGTCTTCAGTGTTTTTGAAGCATTGTATCCTGTAACACCTGAGTACCAAACATCATACCCATTTGCTCCTATAAATGTTTTCATTTTGTTACTCCATATGTCATAGTTATAACCATTCTGACCATCAAACATTGGTGTTCCATTCTTAGTGCAATCCATCATCTACCTTGCAGTGGTTAAACTGATTATGAAGGAACCTACACTAATACAGATTGTTGGAATATTCACCAATATTGATAAGGGGGGGGTGAATCAATATTGAGCACTTTTTACCACTTTTAATTAGAACATGTAATCATCAAATTTATCAATAATTTATCACTTATGATTACATTCAATATATCATAAACATATAACCATAAATATTGCATCACATCATATCCATAGATACATAGTACACTAGAGTTTTACGTGGAAACCCAAATGGGAGAAAATCACATAATGCTTTATTATATATCAAATATTACATTCATAGGAAGCACCGAATTCCAAATTCTCGAGCACCAAATGGAAGGAGGCTCCAACCTCCTATTTATAGAATCTAGCTTGAAGGAATCTACATCTATCCAAATTATCCAGCTCCAACTGGAAGGATGATCCACCCCCTTGATTTAAAAGCTCCAATGTGAAGGAGTCTCCAACTCCCTATGTTCTTTGGCTCCAAATAGAAGGAGGCTATGACCCCTTGATTTATAGGCTCCAACCTTAAGGAAGCTCCAACTCCCTATATTCTCCAACTCCAACTAGAAGTAGGATACAACCCCCTTTCCTTGACCATTCCTTCCTCCCTGAAATATTTGTAGACTCAAATTGTCACTTCCACTGTCATTGTCACTGATATTGATAATAAAATTGTCATTCAACTTGTTACTGTCCCTGTTACTTTCTCTGTCACCGTCACCGTCACTGTCACTATCACTGTCACTGTCACTAATACTGATATGTGATCATCTACATCATCATCAACTATAACCAGATCCAATCACATAAATCATATACCGATATCATCACCAAGATGTGCATCAAACCATATGCTAAGACACGTGTTTCATATGTAACAATAATGTTTCATATCCATAGACCATGTGGAAAATATATATGCCAATATATCAAATATATGTACGAACAATATGCCTCAAAACATGTCCCAAAAATATACCATACATCCAATATGTTCCTCTAACAATGAACCATAACGTCCATGAACTATGTACCAAGGATATGCCTCAAGCATGTTCCAACATCACAAATATATTCCTCAAACCATATACCAAATATATGCCATAACATCACCAAGACATGCACCTTATGCATCCATGTACCAACAAGACCTTGAAAACATGCTTCAAGCATTTACCATATCATCTATGATACAAGCCTTAAACCAAATGAAAACATACATTTTTATCATGTAGAAGACATGGTGCATATCATCTAAGACCAACAGACCAACATGGTGCATACGATCTTTAACAACCACGAGATAACATCTTTATTCAAGATATTTTTATAGATCCGAGACTTTTACACTACCAACCCATAGATCTTCGTGCCTTTCTCTTCTGCGACACGTGGATTTCCGTGTCTTTCTCTTCTATGACCCATGGATGTCCATGTATTGCTCCACAGTGAGAAAATGTAAGTTTGTCTTCAACTTGCTTTACTGTAGCTGACTTCTTACTCTTCCATTTACCTTTCGGTTTCTTCTTGAACTTGTATTGCTTCTTATCTTCGATCGCATGCTTACCCTTACTAGCCTCCAGATGTGTAACTTGTATTGACACTTTATCAATGTTAGTAGGTTTAAACAATAAAATAGTGTGATGATTATATGAGTGTATGCCACCAATATACTTTAAAAGAGTTTCATGAGTATATAATGAAATTCGTAAGGATAATTCCCTTTTTTATGAATTCCTATGTATATGATAGAATATTTTGTCCTTTACCCTGCCTTAGATGCTACCATCCTATCATTGTCGTTTGCATATAAGCTAGTGGATATAATTTTTTTCTTATAGCCTTGGTAAATGTATCCCAAGAGGAAATTACTTTACCCTTTTGAACAAGATCAACTTGCATCTTACTCTCCCACCATATTAAGGTCGTTCCACTTAGTCAAAGAGACACTAATTGTATCTTTTCATCATCGTCCACGATATTTTGAACCCTGCAATATACCTCTATTTGCTTGATCCAATTGTCCAATTTCTCAGCATTCAATTCTCCATCATAGATCAACAATTCAAACTTGACATTCAATTTTAGTAAAAGCAAGTTATGACCAGATTTCTTAGAGAGATTATGTTTATGAGAAAAATGTTTACTTCCCTCAGAAGAAGATGATGATGAGGATGATGATGAGGAGGGTTTTGAAGGACCACCTTCATTACCTCTTCCTTTCTCTTTGAATGGTTCAACTTTCTATGATGTTCCTCCTTCCTTAGCCTTCTTTTGGCCCCCGTACATTTCTTCCACCATGGCTTTCATTAAATTAAAATCCTCAAACAAATCATCTTCGTAGTTGTAAGGACCCAATTTTCTCGACGAAGTCATTTCTCTTCGATGAGTAAAACTTCTTGAACCAATATCTGCATTGTAACTTGCAAGTTTTCCTTCTCCTCGCTTGGATTTAGACCTTGTAAGAATTCACTTGCAAACACTTGTCAAACCTTTCTTTGATATCGACTTGATCCAAAAAATCCTTATATGATTATTAATATTTAATACACAATAACATCTCTACTTGATCTTTGAAATAAAAAATGATTTCTTCAGTGTATGCAATTGATATGTGAATTAACTTGTCTATCCCAATACACTTTGAATATAAATAACTTGCAAATAACCGAGCACAAATAGAAAAAAAATAATGAAATCACATACACAAGTTTAATAATGGAGTTCATTCGATTTGGGATACATCTCCGGGTCTGCTTCCAATAGAGATTTCTTTATTGATGATCAAATTATTGTGTTTTACAATGACCTTTTTCTTCATTTCTCAAACTAAAAAACAGAGTACACTAGTGAATTCCTTATGAAAAATAATGAAAAATGAGTGTAAAGTTCTTAAAATTCCACGCCGAAACCCCATGGCATGCATTACGGTGCAACCTCCAAGTCTAGGTACCCTCAGGTATGTACTTCAAGACCATACTCTGCATAATTATGAGTCTTTGTGTATAAAAATGGAAATCCACACCCATTATATAGGTTCTGAGCCCTTGATTCCCCATCCGAAACTATAGGAAAAAAATATTAATTAGTTGGGTAATCCTGTAATAAGGGGTTTCGTTGGAATATTCATTAAGGCATTGGTGATATATTTGGTAGGTTGGGGGTTCAATCCCCACCAACCTCTGGTATTTTTATTGTCTTGTTATATTGTTTGTAAGAATATAATATATATGGTATATGGCATGGATCGTTGTTAACTCCCCGCGTGAATATAGGTCATGGTCACACATTTTATTACATATAACTAGGGTCAAGGGCTTAGGCCCTCTGCCCTTTTAATTCCATTTTAACTTTTGACCAAGGTTAAATATATGTGGCGCCATGTATTGTTAAGAACTAATGTGCGAGCACAATGGCAACAAAGGTTTGTGTAAGGATTTGGGAGGTCACGGGTTCAGTCCTCCAGAATCCCATATAATTTTACATAACCTTAACCATTAGTGGCCAATGGAATGTCACCATGTGGTGACCTCTCATTGGTCTATCCATGCCATGTGTCAACAAATGATTAGTCCACCTGTATGTACGGATTCCAACACAATTGCCCAATCAAAATATGGTCATGCCACGAGTTGTATGGTCATTCCACGTGTCACCCTAACCCCTTTGACTTTGACTTTTGATCGAGTTGACTTTAACTTTGATCGGCCATATATTTTGCACATGAACTCCGTTTGAGGGGATTCTTGCATTGTTGGAAAGTTGTCGCCGATATCTATGCATTCATGATGTTTTCAAGAGAATTTGGGATGGTTGAATTTTTAGCAAATATGAATCTTTCTTGACCTATGTGAGCATTCTAGATCCTCCTACACCTTTGTGAGAATTCCTTGATCCTCCTGAATCGATGTCCATAGTTGTGGAATTTGTAACATTTAATATTGTATGGAGACACATGAACATTTCTTTCTTGAAAATTTATTTCATAAGCTCTGCAATCTACAAGTTTATCTCCAAATTTATTACAAGTAAAACAATGACCATAAAAGAAACTTTGATACCTGTAAGTAAATGATCTTCTTTGTGATGTAGTCCTTGTGAATTCATGCCTTGGATGATCATGATATTCTCTTATGTTGTTTCTGTCACAATGATTAATTCTTATTTGATACCTAAAAGTGGAGGGTCATCTTTGATATCTGTCTCTTCTGCAATCTTCTTCTTGGGTCTTCTCCATTTCTGGAATGTTCTCCTTTGAGGGATCAACTTATTCCTTCTTAATATGGCCTTTGATGATTTCCACACAACTCTTAGCCTTCTCTTCATTCATCCTTTCTAGTAACCTGTAACATTTCTCTTCAAATTTCTTTACTGATGGTGTGGAGCTTCCTTTCTCTTCAACGTTCTTCCTGATATTCAGAACTTTAACTGTTAATGCAACAACTTCTTCTTCAAGATTCTCACAATATTATTCCTTCATCATCATCTAGATTCTCATCACTTCTCCAATTTTCTTTGCTTCTTCAAGTTGGGTCTTCAAGGAGATGATTTCTTCTTCAAGTCTTCTTTCTTGTTGACTAAATTATGCTTCAATATTGTTTAAGTCCTAAGATATTTCCTTAAAGTGATTTGTCAGAATTTATTCTCTCTTCTTTTCTTCCTCTCTTAGTGATACTGCTTTGAATTCCAAACGATGCTTCTCTTTCAACTGAACCTTAAGGGTTTCTTCAATCACTTTGGATTCTTCCAACTGATCTTTTAGATTTATGATAATTTGTTGGGATTCTTCGGAATTTTTGTGAGAACCCTCCTTTAGCTTGATCAATTCTTCCTTAAGATACTTGTTTTCCATCCTTTCTCTTCTTAGATAACTTAAAGCATTGATTAGTTCTGTATCAAGATACACTTCACCTTCTTCATGATCTTGTTCTTCTAAATATGTCTAACATGATGATCATCTTTCATCTCATTCTATCCCTATATTTTCTTTATCATGCTCTGGATCTGTGATGTTACAAGATTCCTTGGAATAGAGATTATGTAGGTTATCCCAAATTTCTTTGGCTGATGAGAATTTCCCCACTTTGTCTTTTACCAAACCAGGTAATCCTTATAGAATGAAATCCATTGCTATTTTTTTGTTTCTTTTTAATTCCTTCTTGGATGCAGTCTTCGGTTTTTTTGAAGCATTGTATCCTGTAACAATTGAGTACCAAAAATCATACCCCTTTTATCTTATAAATGTTTTCATTATGTTACTCCATATGTCATATTTCTAACTATTCTGACCATCAAACATTGGTGTCCCATTTTGAGTGAAATCCATGATCTACCTTCCATTGGTTAAACTGATTCTGAAGGGACCTACTCGAATACCAATTGTTAGAATATTCACCAATACTGAGAGGGGGGGTGAATCAATATTGAGCACTTTATACCACTTTTAATTAGAACATGTAATCATCAAGTTTATCAATAATTTATCACTTATCATTACAATCAATATATCATAAACATATAAACATAAACACTGAATCACATCATATCCACAGATACATAGTACACCATAGTTTTACATGGAAACCCAAATGGGAGAAAATCACATAATTCTTTCTTATATATCAAATATTACATTCATAGGAAGCATCAAATTCCAAATTATCTAGCACCAACTGGAAGGAGGCTCCAACCTCCTATTTATAGGCTCCAACCTAAAGGAATCTACAACTCCTCAAATTCTCTAGCTCCAAGTGGAAGGAGGCTCCTAACTCCTATTTACAGGCTCCAACCTGAAGGAAGATACAACTCCCCAAATTCTCCAGATCCAAATGGAAGGAGGATCCATCCCCTTTATTTACAGGCTCCAACCTGAAGGAATATTCAATTCCCTATGTTCTTTGGCTCCAACTAAAAGGAGGCTATGATCCCCTGATTTATAGGCTCCAACTTGAAGGAAGCTCCAACTCCCTGTATTCTCCAGCTCCAAATAGAAGGAGGATACAACCCCCTTTCCTTTCCCCTTCCTTTCACCCTGCAATATATGTGTAGACTCAACCTGTCACTGCCACTGTCACTATCACTGCCATTTTATTTGTCATTGATATTGATATCTCATCATCAACATCATCATCAACTATAACTAGATCCACTCACATAGATCATATACCAAGACCATCACCAAGATGTGAATAAAACCACATGCTAAGACATGTGTTCCATATGTAACAAGCATGTGTCATATCCATAAAACCATGTGCCAAATATATATTCCAATATATCCAATATATGTACCAACAATATGCCTCAATAGATATGCCTCAAACCATGTCCAAAAATATACCATACATCCAATATGTGCCTATAACAATGAACCATAACATCCATGAACTATGTACCAAGGATATGCCTCAAGCATGTTCCAACATCACAAAGATATTCCACAAACCATATACCAAATATATTTCATAACATCAGCAAGAAATGTCTCAATGCATATACCAAAGATATGCCTCAACCATAACATAACCAAGACATGTACCTTATGCATCCATGTACCATCAAGACTTCCAAAACATGCTTCAAGAATGTACCATATCATCTGTGATACAAGCCTTAAACCAAATGAAAACATACCTTTTTATCATGTATAAGACCCGGTGCATATCATCTCAGACCAATAGACCAACCTAGTGTATATCATCTTCAACAACCATAAGATAGCATCTTCATTCAAGATATTATTACAGATATGTGACATGTACACTACCAACCCAAATTTTTTTGTTACTTTCTCTTCTGTGACCCACAAATGTTTGCTTCTTTCTCTTCTACGACCCGTGGATGTCCGCATATTTCTCCACTATGACCCATAGATTACCTCAAAAATATAGTAAAATCACTTGTTTCTCTTGCATACGTTTCCCTTCACTTCCTTAGATTTGCTACCTCATATTCGTCGTCTCATATTCATTAATATATAACCACTTTGCTTGATAGATATTCAATGAACGTTTTTTTGGTACAAATGAGAGGCTTCTTGAAGAGTATTTATGCTTTTCCAAGTGACTTATTTCCTTAAATTTAGGGCCGGCCTATACTTTATTGTTATAACTATTTTACCCTTTAATTATTGACTTGTCACTTCTTGTTGCAACTATTTAGGGGATTCTTAACCGTTCTTCAGGGTTTTCAACTTCATGAGGGTATAACTCCTCAATCGCGAGGAACCACATGGCATACCACCTACTACTGTAAATGGCATGACGAGGAATATCCATCTATGATGGTTTTGCATGCATGTGTGATTTCCTTCATCCTCTTTTTATTCAAACAACTTTGGGCATCATGACCATGCCTTTGGGGCGCTCAACCACTTAACCACTTAGCCATCTTTCAAAGGCTTCTTGTAGACTTCTTCAAAGCATCTTCCCGTGAGGTCCTTTATTAAATCTACGCCATAAGGGGACCACTTTGGAGACTTATAAAAATACACCCGTTACTTCTAGAGGCTTCTAGAGTTATTCTATAGTTGACATCAATCATTACTTTTAGGGGCTTCTGGGGCTTCTCGACTTCTTCTAGGGTTGACTAGGGTTGACATCAATGACAACCAACTATCCAACACTCCTTACAATGGTTTCAATTCCTCTCCATTTTTGTGAATATGAGTATGATATCGTTGTTGAAACTCCGAGTATAATGTCATTGTTGCAACTCAGAGTGCAATGTCTACCAACACAACATTCAACATTACAACCAACATTCAAGCAACATTCCTCACATAGGAAGGTGATATGAGGAAAGTGGACAACCAAAAGATAAATATTTTTTCTTACAACATGTCTCCCAACTGATCCGAGTCACCACATTCACGATCTTTACTAAAATTTGCCAATATCAATGTAAATGGATGAACAACCTAATTCTAATGGTTTTCCATTTGTTCCTTTCTTTTATTTTAGACATCAGTTTTATTATATAAACACCCCATCTCCCTTGATCTTGGGGAGAACTATTATGGCGACAACATTCGACTGTTATTGTAAATTTCATACTTCTGCAATACAATTTCCATTCTTCTCCTATTTGCATGTTGATGTGTTGATGTTCGTCTGATTTCATATCCTAATGCCGTGTCTAAGAGGGTAGTGTAATGTTCCCAACTAGGATAGTTGGGGAATATATGTGTAATACCCAAAATTATTATTCTTCTTTGTGTGATTTTATCAAACAATTTATGTTAGAAGTGCCAAGTAATAACTTAACATAGATCGTATATCCATTACACATAGAATAGAGAAGATAACCGTGGAATATTATTATGGATGGAAAATCCAAATCAGTACAAGGACAACTAAGGCATATGATAACAACTATAGAATACTATTAAGAACACAAACTAATGGTTTCCAGGAAGCACCACAATCTACTAAAAAACAACAGAATAGAACTTGGAAGGATGCCAATATATGGAGCCAAGGCTCTACAAACCCTCCTTTTCTCTACTCTAGTGACCTTTTCTCTACAGATGGTCCTCCAACTACTTCAAATATCTTCCTAGGCCTACTTTGATGAGCTGTTGCAAAACCCCAATTCACATGGGTTCTCGTGGGACACTTGCGGGGTGTCTAGTGTGGCCTCGCGAGATGGCCCTTTCTCAACTCGTAGGGACACCTACTTTTATAGGTGCGTGAAACCCTCGTGACGCCTGTGGACCTGATGATCAATATCCTCTAGAAAATGTTGCAAACCCTCTGTGCAAGATGATCTTTCCTCAAGACCTATATGGAATGAAAGAAAGAACCACAATGAATTCAAATGAGGATTCTGGATGAATCCTTGTATTGGTGGGTATTTTCCCAAAAACCCAACGAAGATGATGGCTGCAAGAGCACTCATTAAGATATCAAATCATAATTAAAAGGGGAAGGGTTGCTCCTCTATTTATCCTTCCTTTGGACCTTCTATATATTTCCCTATTTTGACCAAATCAAGTCTTTTTCCTCCAACTCCATTAAAATATAATTGTTTATTTTAATTAATGTCACTTTTAGAGTTTGTCAATATTTTAACCTAGTGACACCTCCTTGACTCCCTTTTTCCTTGTTGAATATATCCTATGGGAGTCATATAGGCTATGTAGTCACTCCCCCATCACAGTCAATTGGAAGAGGACATTATTGTCCTCCCTTCCCAATATTGCTTGTTCTCAAGCAATTCTAAATCATGGTGATGTAAGATCTGCTCCCCTTCCTAGGTGGAATATTCTATGGGAAATCCTTTCCATACAACCAAATACTCTCGAATGACCCTACTAGTAAGTCTTTATTCCATGACATCAACTATCCTCTTGGGAGCTAGAACTAACTGTCCTTCCTAATCTAGTGGAGGAATATCTACCGAATATGTGACCTGTTGTCCCAATTCCTTCATGAGGTAGGATACATGTAAGGTATTGTGGATCCTACTTCCCTCTAGTAGCTCCATCTCATATGATTCTTCCCCAACTCTCCTAATCACCTTGTAGGGCCTGTAAAAGTGGGGATCAAGCTTCTCTTCACCACTCCTCTTCAGCGATGACTATCTGTATAGATGTAATTTGAGAAAGAGGAGATCTCCAACCTCAAAGATGCATTCTACCATGTGTTTGTCTGCATACATTTTCTATTGATTCTTCATGACTCTTAAGATGTCTTGACTTTATTTTAACCAATCCTTGGCCTTATGATATTTTCTCTCTCCAAAAGCAAAATAAAAAAAAGATAGAGCATCATATCCATACAATTCCTTGAAGGGGCTCATCCCTATGGATATGTGATGAGTGGTGTTGTAGAAATGCTCACCAAGATGCAACCATTTTATCCATGCTCATTGATTCCCTGGAACATAGTTCCTCAGGTACCCCTCGATTCATTTGTTGACTATCTCATTCTGCACATCTATCTGGGTATGATAGCTAGTGCTAGGTGTCAACTCTGTCCCAGATAACCTGAACAAATCCAACCAAAATTCACTGAGAAACCTACTATCCCGATCACTAACTATGTTCCTTGGAAGGCCATGGAGTCTGAACACCTCCCTAAAGAATAGATCTGCTACATGAGATGTGTTGTACTCCGTAGGAATAGAAAAGAAGTGTACATATTTAGTCAACCTATCCACTACCACATAAATATAGTCCCTTCCCTTCAACTTTGGTAACCCTATGATGAAATCCATGGATATTCTTCCCCATTTCTGTTCTAGAATTGGTAAGGGTTGCAATAGTCCCGCACGATGTGTCAATTATGACTTGTGCTACTAGAAATTCATGCATTCCCTTACATGACGAAGTACATCCCATTTGATACCCTTCCATGCAAATATCTCCCTAACCTTCCTATATGTTTTTAGATACCCCTGGAGCCTTTCCAGTGGTGCATCATGTGTTGCCCTCAAAATATTATCCTTGAGTGTAGACTCAGGAACAAGATATATCTTGTCTTTGTAATGGATGATGTCATATACTACCATGTACCTGTCATCCTAGATATTTCCCTTCATTAGCTCACAAGAAAAGGTATTCTTGGAGTATTCTACTAAGAGAATGGACTTCTAGTATACTGAGATCTGTGTCATAGAGAAGTTTGCAGGTCTCCTAGAGAAGGTGTCAACAAATAAAATTCTTCTTCCCCTTAACATATTCAATGTAAAAATCATATGCTTGTACCTTTCTCACCCATTTTTGTTGTCTCTCATTCATGTCTTGTTGTTCTAAGAAATATCTCAAGCTATTGTGGTCAGTCCAAACAACAAAGCATCCTCCTACCAAGTACTATTTGTATTTGGCCTATGCATGCATGATGGCCAACATTTCCTTATTATAGATTAGGTAGAGCCTCTAATTCTCCCTTATCTTCCTTCTCTCGAAAGATATCAGATGTCGATTCTGCATCAATACTGCCCCTATCCCTTCACCAAATGCATCACACTCTAAGAAAAAAGGATGCATAAAATATGGAAGTTCTAATACTGAGAAAGTACTCATGACCCTCTTCATTCTTTCGAATGCCACCTATGCATCATTTGACCATCATAATTCCCCCTTCTTTGTGAGGTCCAGTAATGGTGCCACCAATTGTGAAAATCCTTTCATAAAGTGCCTATAATAGCTACATATCCTGAAGAATCCTGGTAAATCTGTGGGTGTCCTGGGGGTGGGCCAATATAATATGGTCTATATATTCTCCCGATGCACCTTTACTCCTTCAACATTGATCACATGCCCTATATAGAGGATCTTTTTCAAACCAAACTCACAATTTCCTCCTTGGAAAAAAGAGATCATTCTTCCATAATGGTGAGAATCTTGTCCACATGCTTCAGGTGTTCCTCCCATGTCCTGTTGTAGATGAGAAGATCGTCAAAGAACACTAGTAAAAATTTCCTCAACTATTTGTTGAATATATGGTTCATGCATGACTGAAAGGTAGTGGGTGAATTAGTCAAACCGAAGGGCATGAAAAGGAACTTGTAGTGCCTATAGTGACACCTAAATGTTGTTTTATGGATATCCTCCTTCCTGACTTGGATTTAGTGGTGTCTTGATCATAAATAAACTTTTGAGAAGTACACTGCCCCATGCAACGCATCGATCAACTCATCAATCTGGGGTATTGGGTATCATTTTTTGATGATCTTATTGTTTAGTGCCATGTAGTCTATGCACATCATAATAGTACCATATTTCTTCTTTACTAGTACAACTGACGAGGTGAAAGGACTAGAGCTAGGTCGAATGTGTCCTATTTCTAGTAACTCCTTTATGGCCTTTTATATTTCATGCTTGAATCTCTTGGGATTCCTATAAGGAGTGTTGATGATGGGATTTGACCCCTGTTATATCTCAATGACATGCTCAAATCCTCTTTTAGGTGGTCTCCCTACTGGAAATGGTTCAAACACTTTCTCATATTTTCCATGCAATGCCTGGATATACATAGGGTAATGTTAGTGTTCCTGTGATGGCTTCTCCATAGTGATGAAGCACTCTGCTACACAAGCCACATCCCCATTCCTAAAAAGGGCCTTCATGTACTAGTTACATACGATCCTGGGGGAGCCTATCGACATACCTCTCAAGAAAACGCATTTCCCATCCTTGTCCTAGAAATCCATCTTCATGTCCTTATAATTCATGCAGATATCTCCCAAAGCGTATAGCCACTAAATTCCTAGCACCACACGAGTATCTTCCAAATCCACGATGTAAAATTCATCCATCAATGTGTATTTTCCCAAGGTTACTTCCAATCCCCTTATCCTATGAGTACACATCATATTTTACCCATCCGATACTACCACATTGAATCCTTAAAAATCCTCCACATGGATATTTCTCTTGGAAACAAATACAACATCAATGAAGTTGTGGGTGGCCCCACCATCCACCAATGTCGCAATTCACTGCCCTTTCACAATACCTCTAATCCTGAAGGTATAATATTTAGGGACCCATGAAAGTGTAGCAATGGTTACTCTCTTGGGTATATCTTACAATGGTGCTTTTTCTATGGTTTGTGATGGCTCACCACAGTCCTTTCCAACACTGTGTTCCTCCCCTTCATCCTCCTCGTCAGAAACTACCTCGATGTAATGGAACTTACCTTTTCCCATACATCTTTGACTTAGTTCCCACAGATATTTGCAACAGAAGAAAAGTTTCTTCCTCCTTAGTTCTCTCCTAGTTTCCTCATCCATATTGTCCTTCCCCTTCCATGACTTATGTGGAAGCTTTATATCCTTACCTCCTTGAGGGATGAAGGATTTTGTTGTTACCTTCTTGTTTACCGCATCCTTCATGTCCTAGAATCTCATGATGGATTGATGAAATGTGGTTGGTATAAAGGAATTCACCCATCCTCTCAAGGTTTCAACTAGACCCTCCATGAATAACATCGTTAACCTTTGTTGAGAGGTATCTGTCACCATAAATGCCATCCTTTGAAAATATGTAATGTATGCTTATGCTGTGTCTATCTGTTTCAACTATGTGAAATCCATGAAATGTATCTCAGGGTCCTTCTAGTCAAACATGTCCATTAAGTTCTGAGTGAATTCCACATATGAAGTGATGTTGGTGTTCCCTAATGTCACCACCCCACAGTACCACCATTCACGAGCTTCTCCTTCCAAGTGAAGGGTGGCATACTTAATTGCTTCGACTCGATAATTGGACTAATTTGGAGATAAGTATCCAAATGATGTACCCAGGCCCTAGCTGTGCACTTTCGAGACCCATTGAAGGGTTTATTAATCAATCATTCCACCTTACACATGAGATCAAAGTTTTGTGGGCTCTATGCTCCCCTGTTCCCGACCATATTTATGTTTAAGTTCATAGAAATATCTATAGGAAACTTTCTTTTGAATATCTTGATGTACCTTATCATACTCCCTGTAGGAGGTGTTAATATCAAACCCATGATCCAGTTCCTCTGGTGCCTCCATAGGCTGCTTTATCACTAACTATGGTAATAAAGGCCCAGGGATATTTAGACTCCTATTCTAGGTCGGGGCATGGATATTACTTCCTTCTATATAAGATCCACTTCCTCTATGGCTGCCCTTTAACTGGTTCCCATTGGAGCCTCCATGGTTTTTATTTTCTTGATTGTTGGTAAATAAATGTGTTAGGACTCGTGTCAATTTTCGTTGTTCACTGGCCATGGATTCCAATAGCCACGAGACTTTGTCTTCACCATGGTCCCCCATGCCTTCTTTTGGTTCTAAATCTGTGTGATTTTATTTTGTTTCTCTTTTTAGTGACTCTTGAGAGGTCTTTCCCCCACACCCTTTTCTTCTAGGCATCAATGTAGTCACAAGTTGGAAGAATCACGAAATCTGATACCGATGTAATTTTCCCAAATAGGATAACTAGGGAATGTATGTGTACTACCAAAAATTGTTATTCTTATTTGTGGGAATTTATCAAATAGTTTATATTAGAAGTGCCAAGTATTACCTAACATAGATCATATATCCATTACACATAGAATAGAGTAGATAACCATGATATCTTATCATGGATGGGAACTCCAAATTAGTACAAGGACAACTAAGGGTTGCAATAATAGCTTCAAAATACTACTAAGCACACAAACTAATGGATGTCAGGTAGCACTACAATCTACTACAAAAAAACACAATAGAAGCCATAATGATGCCAATATATGGAGCCAAGGCTCTACAAACCATCCTCTTCTCTGCTCTAGTGACCTTTTCTCTAGGGATGGTCCTCCAACTACTTCAGACATATTTCCATACCCGATCTGGGGAGTTGCTACAAAGCCCCAATTCACAGGGGTCCTCACCAGATGCCTGCAAGGTGTCTAGCAGGGCCTCGTGGGACGACCCTTTCTCAACCCACGTGGATGCCTAATTTTATAGGTGTGCGAAACCCTCCTAACATTTGCATACCTGATGATCAATTTCATCTGAAAAATGTCACAAACCCCCTACACCAGATGAGTTTTCCTCAAGACCTCTCCAGAATGAAAGAAAAAACCACATTGAATAAAAATGAGGATTCTAGATGAATCCCTCTCATGTCTAGCTAGGGTGGATATTTTACCACAAAAACCAAACCTGTAGAAGAAGGTTTTTTCCCAAAACCCCAATGAAAATGTTGGCTACAAGAGCACTCAATAAGATATCAAATCATAATGGAAAGGGGAAGGGTTTCTCCTCAATTTATCCTTCATTTAGACCTTCTAGGTCTTTCCCCTATTTTGACCAAATCAATTATTTTTCCTCCAACTCCATTTAAATGTAATTGTTTAATTGGTTTAATGTCACTTTTAGGGTTTGTCAATTTTTAACCTAGTGACACCTCCTTCAATCCATTTTTCCTTGTTAACTATAGCCTATGGGAGTCGCATAGGCTATTGAGTCACTCCCTCATCATGGTCAACTGGAAGAGGAAATTACAAATAGGGCCCCCTCCTTATTTAGGTACCACCTGTAACATTCGGAATATGCTTTAGCATTTCAATTCTGTAGTGTTTCATTTCTTAATTTGTTGCAATTCCATATTTTGTAGAATAGTTAATTTCAATTCAGCTGTGATTAATGCTTAATTCCTTTATTTTGTGAGTTCTATAATATTAAGTTGCAATTCGGTGTTTGTTTTATTTCTGTAAGTTTGTAATCACAAACATTTCCTCAAATCCCATCACTGCAACTCATATTTTTGTAGCTTTTGTGTTGTAGCTTCGTTGTTGCAACTCTCATTGGTGCAACTCTCATTGTCGTAACTTTCATGTTGTAGCTCCATTGTTGCAACTCATGTTTTTGCAAGTCCACTTGCAACTTTCATGTATTTTATTTTCTCTTAGATTTGTGACAGTTTCATTCCTCAATAGCTTGGGATTGATATTATTGGTTTTGTAAATTAACATTGGAAGTGCAAATGCGTAACTGTTACAACAAGACAAGATCGTCATTTTACTTGAGCAAGTCACCATTAGATGTTATCATAACTTTACTTTCCTCAAGTGTGATTTCCTTTATACAAGTGTGATTTACTTTTTGTCGACGTGATTTACTTTCTACAAGTGTGATTTACTTTTTGCAAAGTGTGATTTAATTTCTTCAAGTGTGATTTGCTTTCTATAAAGTGTGATTTAATTTCTGCAAGAGAGATTTACTTTTCGCAAGTGTAATTTCATTTTCTTGCAACATGATATTTATTTTCCTACAATTTGAGAAGTAGAATAGCTTGGTGACTTAATTATCTTGAAATCTCAACTTGTGACATTCGAAGTACTACAACTCCTTAGCAGTTACAACACTACACTTGTATATATCGTGCACAAAAGTTTGTAAGTAATATACAACCTCATATTGATAATTAAACTCACAACTCTTTAGTTTCTCACTAAGTTAATTAGGAAGTAATTGAAAAGTTTATCATTTTTGGCATCAATGTCGGGGAATTGTCAAAAAGAGTAGTTTTTGTTTCAATAGTTGTGTGGATTTTCATTCTAGTAGATTGAGTGCTATGATTTATTTTCAACAATTCATAGAATGATTTTATAAATTTTCTATACACTGAGTTAGATATCAACAAGGTATATTTATTAATTCACCCAAAAACCCTCGAAAAACTAACAGTGCAGGCCAATATCAAGAGGGAAAGGAGCACAATCAACCAAATTGCCTATCACCTAAAACAAAGTTTGCTAAAAAAAAGAAGTCAGAGACATTCCCTCAAGAATATGAGACTATACAAGGATCTATGTACATAGAGGTTCCACTTTCTAAAGGGATGATCAGTGAACAATACCACTCTAGTGAATTCATATTTCATGAAGTACCCGTAGAGACAAAAGAAAACCCGTGAATAGAAATGGCACATGAAATTGTAAAGGAAGAAACCTCTTCTTTCAAATTCCCGATCATAATATTGAATGAAGAGACTAAAATGAATAACACCCCTCATTCATCCTTTCCAAATTTTCATGGATTATCTAAATAATATCTTGACACCTTCCTCTTCGAGTTTGACGTACTTTGCAGAAGTTGTGACTATGTGTCAGATGCTCAAAAATTGAAACTTTTCCCTGCCACACTCAAGGATGTTGCACTATGTTGGTTCATGGGTCTTGGTAGGGATATCATTCACACATGGGACTATATGATAAATTAATTTCTATAAAAATACCAAGACTACTGAAAAGATAAGGAAAGAAGGGAGGAATTCTTCAAGATGGTGCAACATGAAGATGAGAGCCTTGAAGATTGTGTTGAACAATTAAACTATAATAACCTATAGAGAGAAAGGAAAGGAGATTTATCTTCTGAGACACAACATGTCTTGTTTCTAATAGGAGTCTGAGATGAATGCATAAAACGTCTCAACCTGATGGGTGGAGGATACTTCTCTCAATTGGAATATGATACTATCTTAGAACTTTGTCGTAAATATTTATAGGCACGTCAAAAGAAATAAGAGGACCAAGGGATATACTGGAAAGAACTGGAAAAAATTCCTGACCCTAATAATGGAAGGCCAATCCAACCACCACAAGCTATTGGAATTACTTCCTACCCTACTTATTGCATCTCTTCCCTAGACTATAATGATATCCATATTCGATCTGGGTAGACTCTAACCAAGGATCAACCTCACATTAGTATTGAATATTTTACTGAGGATGTCCAAAATGAATAGTTGGAACCAAAAAATTCTCAAGAACCATTGGAAGCTAAGAATGCCCACCCGAAACTTCAAAACCCTCCCTATCCAAAAAGGTTACACCTAGAGAAACCTTTTACTTGGCCTGAGTTTCACTCTCTAAGAGAGCTAAAAAATGTGTGTCAAAATAACACTATTCCAAGCCATTGAGGATGTACCCATATATTCAAAAGAAGTACATTAAATTTTCTTGAGGAAACCCGATAGAAAATGAAAGGATCCCCAAACCATCCATGTCATGGGAAAACTATCTAACTTAATGACAGGGAGAGTTCTCGCAAATAAATACTCAAATTCGGGAAGTACAATAGTTAATGTGCAGATCAACAATACACTTATTAATAACACATTAATTGACCTAGGGGCTTCAGTCAACATTATGGCACACGAGACCATGCAAGCCTTAAGTCTTACAGGCCTTAGGAAAACCCCAACCATACTATAACTTGCTGACATATCAACCATTAAACCAGAGGGAATATTAGAAGATGTAGTGATATATATGGATTCGTGGAATATCCTTCTCTCTTCATGGTCCTACAACCCAAAACCTTTCTGCGAGGGTATCCGTTAATATTTGGAAGGCCCTATATGGCTACCGTGGATGCTTACATCGATTGTAGATCAAAGAACATAACAATATCCCGCATGATATACACAAAATAATTAACCCTCTACCCTCCCACCAAACTTAGCATAGAATTAGAAACACCACTTTGGGTTGACGAAGAAGAAAGTGATGAAGAGGGAGAATCCCATCAAGTCCTCTCCATACATAAATACCTAGCCATTATAGATAAAATAGAGGATGACGAAATCAATGATTTCATAGCCTCTTCTTCTCCCTAAAAACACACACATATTCTTGTGCATGTTATGCAACTAGAAACACAGGTTTCTCTATCCTCAACAAGCATCTTGACCATAGAACACGAATCCAAACCAGAGAAAGACCAAGGATCCCTTACAAAAATAATAAAAATCAACCCAGGGAAAACCTTGAAAATAAACCAGGGAATAACTGAACAACAAAAAGAGCGATTGATTAAAGTAATGAAAAGCAATAATGATGCCTTCACCTAAGATCACTTTTACATGAAGGCAATCCATCTTGAACTATGTGGACAACACATATATATTAAGGAAGGATCCCGACCCATCCGCGAACCCCAACGTCAGATGAATCCAACACTAAAATACATATTCAAAGAGGAGCTACAGAAATTGCTTACAACCAACTTCATCTACCCAATTTATGATAGCCAATGGGCCTCCCCTCTAGTCATAGTAGCAAAAAAAAATGGTAAATGGAGAATTTGTGTTGACTATAGAGAACTCAACAAATCAACACACAAAGACCATTTCCCACTCCCATTCATTGACTAGGTCCTGGATAAGTTGGCTGGAAAGAAACACTTTTCTTTCATTGATGGATTCAGTGGGTATAACTAGATCCAAATCGCACCTGAAGATTAAGACAAAACAACGTTCACCTGACCTTGGGGGACATTCACCTATCATGTTCTACCATTCAGGTTATGCGACACCCCCGCCACCTTTCAACGAGTTGTTATTGGTACATTCTTTGATTTAATTCATGAATGTGTGGAAATATATATGGATGATTTCATGACATATGGGGACAAATTTGATGAGGCATTGGAAAACATGGAGAAAACATTTATATGGTGTAAATAATAAAACGTTTCCCTCAACAATGAAAAATGTTTGATGATGTCAACTAATGGCACTGTACTAGGACACTAGATCTCAGAAAAAGGTAGCCAAGTAGATCCAACAAAAGTATAACTAATATTAAAATTTTCAACTCTAATGTCACAAAAGCAGGTATGAAGTTTCTTGGGATATGTTGGTTATTACCGTCAATTCATTGAATTTTTTTTCAGAAATTTCTCGTCCATTTTTTTCTTTACTTAACAAAGATACCAAGATTGTATGGATAGATACATGCCAACATGCACTTGATGAATTGAAAATCAAAGTTTCCGAAGATCCTATTCTATGAGGACCCAATTGTTCCCTCCCATTCCACATCTCCACAGATGCATCAAACACCTCCATTGGAGATGTTCTAGGGAAACTAGAAGGAAATGATCCATAAGCAATTTACTATGTTAGTAAGAATCTCTCACCCACATAGTTGAACTATACGGTAACTGAAAAATAGTTTCTTGTTTTTATGCATGCAATAAACAAGTTCAAGAACTACATTACAGGATGTATGGTAATCTTACATACCGATCATGATGCTATTAAGTATTTAATGAAAAAACCAATCACCAATGATAGGGTCACTAGATGGTTTATTTTATTACAAGAATTTGATATTGTCATCTTAGACAAACCAAGAAAAGATAATGTAGTTGTTTACTTTCTATATAGAATAATATCTATTGAAAATGAACCTCCAGTAGAAGATTTCTTTTCATATGAACATATCTTTACAGTATATACTAACTCACCATGGTTTGTAGATATTGCTAACTTTTTTTCTGCATGCAAGCTCCTGCATCATTTGAATCCAAAAGAGCGACAAAGAATAGTTAGAAAAAGTGAAATATTTTCATGGATTGATGGTTTCCTATTTTACATTGGGCCTTATTTGATTATCAGAAGATATTTGCGAGAAGACAAAGTGCATGAGATGCTAAAATCCTATCATGATGGGCCATGTGGGGGTCATTTTACTGATAAAAGAACTGGGTACAAGGCACTCTATTAGGGGTACTATTGGCCCACTATCTTCATAGATGCAAAATAATATGTGAAGAGGTGTGACATATGTTAATGCATGGGTAGACCCGTACAAATAGATGAAATGTCGCTACAATCGCAAATGGTGTTAGAACCTTTTGAAAAATGGGCCATTGATTTTTTGGGACCAAATACCCATTTTCATCTAAACTCCTACATCCTCATCTGTACAAACTATGTCACAAAATGGATGGAGGAAAAGGCACATCTAATACAAATCGAATAGGTAGTAGTGGAGTTTCTCTATGAAGAGATATTTGTAAGGTCCATAATACCACGAGAGATAGTGACCGACGGAGGAGCTCATTTCATTTCATGACTTTGTAGAAATTTCGACACAAATTAATGTATTCCTGCGATTCTCCTGATCTAACAATTTCTGCCACTTGTTAAATACATAATCGCTTCTACTATTACTTTTGCGGAAGCAATTTAAACCACAATCACAACCACAATGCACAAAGTGAAATATCAATAACACATAACACATAAGTTTTACCGGGAAAGCGTAAAGCTAAAAACCCCACTATCATATATTATGTATATCATGAATCATGAAACAATATCATACAAAACTCTAATCCAAGAGCTCTTAGTACAATACAATTGTCTCACACTGTCGTACACAAATTAGCAAATACATGCGCCAATTCCTGTGTCCAGACAACCTGCCTCCTCTGCACAAACTCTGCAATCCGAATTCTCACAATGAATCGAATGAATCGTTTGCACATGCTCATAAGCATATCCACTACATGTGTGAACAAATCACAACTGATAGCCAACTGTCCCTTTCACCTGTTATCTCAACTGGTGTCCATTGGAATGACATGCATGTA
>SNQJ01S0002062.1:315447-328869 GCA_010110895.2 Picea sitchensis
TTGTTGTAGAATGTGCTTTTCAATGTGTCAATCATATCATTGGTACTATTTAATATTGCAATCTACATGTTTTAAAAATTGACCTTTTTTTTTCTTACTCAGAATAATGGAAAGGGAAACAATAAATTGATATTGCAAAATCAAGCTATAGTAGAATTATTCAAGGACGTTGTATCCATTCTTGCAGTAAAAATAATCGTTTCAACAAATCCAAAATTGTAATTTTAGTAAAAATAAATTATGGTTAGATTCCAATGATGACAAATTAGAAAATATCAAAACCTTAGAATGTTTATCCTTCTTCCTACTAGATATCCACTAGTTGATTGGAAGGATAATTACATAAAAAGGTAAAATCTATTCTACTTTACCATGTCAAACAAGTCAGAAAACTAAATAAAGTTTCAAGAAAGAAGGGAAGAGAGGAACATGTGAAATTATGATCAATAATGGATTTTCCAATGTTGAGTGGATGAGCAAGATAAAGAGGTCTAGCTCCTATATCCTATACGCACGATAGGCCAAACACTTTTTATGTTTTATAAGTAGAAAAAATCTAGATCTAACTCACAAGCAGGAGTAAGACCCTTATAAATCTACTTGCAAGATTCTATGAGATCAAAGCATGTCATGTGATATTAAATCAACTTAATTACAAGGGAAGAGAAAGGACATTCTATTAATTAGAAGATGGGATTGCATCTATGAAATCCATACATTTTCTATAACAAGATGACTCCAAGTCTTTTCTCCTTGTAGTTTGTTCTTCTACAAGAATCACTTATGTTCAATGGTCTTTAATATTTGCAAACAACCCTTCTCTCTTGAATCCCATGAACAAATTTAGCCAATAAAAACAAGGTGCAAATGAGAAACACCCTAGTGAAAGGAAGATAATCACATTAGCCACTATCAAAGGCCAATATATGATCCAAAGTCATACTATCACAAGTTTGGTGTGCATGACCAAAAGATATTAATACCAATGAAAGGAAGATAATCACATTAGCCACTATCAAAGGCCAATATATGATCCAAAGTCATACTATCACAAGTTTGGTGTGCATGACCAAAAGATATTAATACCAATGTGTGAAAGGAGGTTTTTCTTCCATTTAGAGTTTTTACACAAGGAAAAGGTCAAACATCTAGAATATTAATTCCTAAAATATCACACTAAAAATTATCAATTGACCAAATCAACCTTATACATGCAATGATCAAGTTTGAATCTCACTAAAGGAATTACACAACTTTTCTTTAGTTATGTGTGTGAGTGCAAGTAAATTTAAAATCAAACCCAATTGCATATTTACCAAAGTTTCTTAACATTTATTAGATTCCATACTTGATAAATTGTGTATTTGATATATTAAAAAAAAAATGTAAAATTCAAAATAAAACTCATAATTTTATAAATATATTATTTGATAATCATGTGATTAAAAACTTTCACTAATATTTTATGGTTAATAAATATTATTCAAACATTTTTATTAATAAATATTTTTATATTATTATTTTCTTATATTTCAATTAAAATTTAAATATATCTTATTCCCAAAAACCTATATCAAAATATTCTGTTTGGCTTATTATTTGTTACATTCTCATTGAAATTTAAAGGCATCTTAAAACATACTATTCAAAACATTAAAATTTTAAAGTAACCTTGATGATTTCCATTCGATACCAAAGAAAAACTCTTAAATAGTGTTGATATTATTATTCTTAATCAGACTTTGATGCTTTCCATTCGATACCAAAGAAAAACTCTCAAATAGTATTGATATTAAAATTTTAAAGTAACCTTGATGCTTTCCATTAGATACCAAAAACTCTTAAATAGTGTTGATATTATTATTCTTAATCAGACTTTGATGCTTTCCATTCGATACCAAAGAAAAACTCTCAAATAGTATTGATATTAAAATTTTAAAGTAACCTTGATGCTTTCCATTAGATACCAAAGAAAAACTCTCAAATAATGTTGATATTATTATTCTTAATCAGACTACTCTCAAATGGTATTGATATTATTATTCTTTGATTTGACATTATTACTCTTAATCACAGTATGCAATATTATACATCTTTGAAATAGGGAAATAAAGTTGAGTAAAGTCAATTACACATGTCATCATTTTTAAATTATAGATTTCTTAATAAAATTGGAATCCTGAAAGGGAGAATTAAAGTCTTTTAAACACTAAACACAAGATCTAATATCAAAAATAATTCATGTTAGTAATAAATAAACTAGCAAATAAACTAGTACAGCTGCTAACTAATCCATGTCCTCAATAATCCTTGGTAATATGAAACTTTTGGTTACATGGTTTAATCTTGCAAGAAAGTTATGCATAATAAATCTGACCCATTGATTTTGGAGGACGACTAAGAATATGCCAACATCTTCAATGCATAGCCATCAAATTAGGGTTTAAGGTTAAATAAAATTAAAAGATCATTAATTGTGCCCATTATCAATAAGTATACCCTTTCAAAGTAAAAATCATTATCCAATGTTAAGAATGCTTAATCTTTACATCTTTACATGGTAGTTTAAAAACACAAATAATCATTCCACAACTGAAAGAAGAAATAAGTCACAGCCAACGAACACAGTAGTTCAAAAATGTACTGTAACAACTAGCCAGACCTGCAAACGAGGCAGGACCCAATATTTTTCAAAAACTGTCGAATTCGGGAACGAGAAGACGATGAAGAACCGGAGGGGGGTGTTTCACAAGGGACCTTCACAATCGTTTCCGGATCTTCACCGTTTTTAATGGCGGTCTCACACGCATCAAAAAAGAGTTTTACCGCACGCTCGGCATATGCGCACGCTTCGGCTACGTTCATCTTCTTAGGGAGTTCATCTGGATAGCTATCCAGAGTATAATCTCCGTTCAATTGAGCTGCCAGCCGCACCAATTCCATCTGAAAATCGTGTAAAGCCGCATCTTCCTTTGCTTCTGTATGTCGCAGCTGAGGTGGTATGAGCAACTCATCTGATCAAACCATCAGAAAAACAAAAAACGAACAATTCAGCTTGAAATCAAAGTGTAACAATTGGATTTGAAATCAAATTGTAATCTATCAGGCCATAGGGCTTCTATCTTTAATTCTGACGCTACAATATAGACGGTGGATAGATAGATAGATACGTGGGCAGTCTGTTCGTGGGCTGTCCCGAAATTGTACAACTTCTTCGAAAGTGCCAGCCCAAGCGTCTCTCTTTGTCAGAAAATCTGATTTCAGATTGAAGATCTTCTTAACAGTTGCAGGGATGGACGAATGCTCAAACTCGGATGAAGGATATGGCCCATTTGGGGCATGCACCACTGCAAAATTGCAAAATTAATTAATGTAATTCATCAAATCTTCATATTATTATACCAGAAAAGGAAAGCTTTCTTCATCTGATAAGCGATGGTCTTTCTCCTGTATATATTCTTCAATTATTCTCAAGCTCTGCCTCAAGAAAGAATGTAAAAGAAAAGGAAATTAGCGTACCTGTCCCTTTGTTAATCCAGGGAGAAATCATGATAGTCGGCACACGGACGCCCAATCTGTCGAATTTGAAGTAATAGGGCTCCGGGCCAACGATATCATCAGGAGAGGGAACATTCCTCACAGGCGTGGGGACATGATCGTAGAAACCCCCATGCTCATCATATGTAATAATGAACAACATCTCGTTCCACTGAGGACTCGATCTTAGAATCTCGTACACTTCTTTCACAAACTTCTGCCCTTCAGCAACATCATGGGACGGATGGTCGTCGTTTCCAGGCAAAATCTTGAGATCAAAGTAACGTTGCTCGAGAACCACATAATTCGGCAGCTTCCCTTTCTTGGCATGGGATTTGAAGTGAAGATCGTACTGGTGAAACTTGACGATATGCTTGAGCTTTCTGAGATTTCTGTAGAACAGGGTGCTGGGAGGATACTGATAGTAAATACCAAAGTCGAGTCCGGATTCGGCTATGGATTCGAAGATGGTTTTTTGAGGATATCCTTCGAAGAGCTTTATTGCATCGTTGCCGGTGGCTCCATGGGAAGTCGCAGAATGAACGTAGAGTCTGTTGGGTTGTGTCAAGGCCGGGACCGAAGAAAACCACCTGTCAAAGAGTGCGAATTCGCTTACCAGAGCTTCGTAAACAGGGAGCGCTTGAGGTCTGAATCCATTCATGACGGTGTGAGACATGTTCTTCTGAATACTCTCGGCCTGTTGGGCGAATCCGTTCATGGGAGGAGGATCTGCAGAGGTATCAGTGGAATTACCAAAAACCTGCTCTGTAATGGCTTCATATGTATGCCCAGGATCTGGATCGACATATTGGGCTTTGTTTTGGAAAAACACTTTAGCAGAGTTGGGATCTGCTGTGGAGATGGGGTTCCATTCCTCCCCTGTTACGCCATTTATCTCTGGATTCAGCTCCTTCATCCATCCCATCATGTGGTCGAACGATCGATTCTCCTGGACGAGGACCACGACTGTTTTTATGGGTCCGGGTATTGCCATCTTCCACGCTCCTGCAATCTACAAGATCATATATATAAATCAGATACTGCAGCTTTCAGTATGAAACTCTGAGAATTCTCGCTTCCTCATGTGAGTTTGTTTATAGGTATGTCGTCACGAGGAAGCTTGTGTGCAGAGTATTTCAGATGTGTACGGATCCGAATGCGTGAAAAATCCGCATTGCATTTTAAAAGTCGAAGAACCCAGATCGGTATATATACAAAGAATATTTCTCCCTTTTGGATAGATCGTTGTTATTTGTTTTTTCCATGTTTATTTGACCCACGTGCGTATTCCATCAGACTGGTAGGTATGGTTTCAATTCCGCGACCAGAATTGCTCTGAATATCCACGCTACCTCTTGGAAACCAAAACGGTTGAATCATCTTCTGCAATATTCGAAGTATGGTTTTTTTATAAATAATAATTTCTTCATTAATTATAATATTGAAGATAGAGCAACGCTTACTCTTTATTTTTTATTTTTATCCTTTTAGACTTGCTCCAGAGATAACGTGTGACTCCCTCACAACTCAACGTAGACGAGGAGAACAGAAGAGTACCATAAAATAGACCCTCCAACGTGATAAGAACCAAACTGTAGCATCTGCCATAGGCAAAGCTTACCTTATAGCATTGTAATTATATGATGCAAAGCTTACCTTATAGCATTGTACTTATATGATGTGCAAGTAGATTAGGCTCACCACACTAGAACATTTAATGCTTTTATTGAGATAATACCAGTAATATCGAGTAGTATTCTCAAAGTAATGTTTATAGTAATATACTTTTTATTTGTTTATGCATATTATAATATTGTGTATATGCATTAGATGTTATATATTATAATATTATAATACTTTAGTTGGAACTTAGAACTAGACTTGAGACGATATACTCTAGTTTGAAAATAGAACTAGACTTGAGACGGTATACTCTAGTTTGAAAATAGAACTAGACTTGAGAATTCAGTTACAACTCAACATTACACTTTAGTTCGAAAATAGAACTAGACTTAAGACTTCAGTTGCAACTCAACATTACACTTTAATTCTAAAATAGAACTAGATTTAAGACTTCAATTGCAACTCAACATTACACTTTAATTCTAAAATAGAACTAGACTTAAGACTTCAGTTACAACTCAACATTACACTTTAGTTCTAAAATAGAACTAGACTTAAGACTTCAGTTACAACTCAACATTATACTTTAGTTCTAAAATAGAACTAGACTTAAGACTTCAGTTACAACTCAACATTATACTTTAGTTCTAAAATAGAACTAGACTTAAGACTTCAGTTACAACTCAACATTACACTTTAGTTCTAAAATAGAACTAGACTTAAGACTTTAGTTACAACTTAGCATTACACTTTAGTTCTAAAATAGAACTAGACTTAAGACTTCAGTTGCAACTTAACATTACACTTGAGACTTCAGTTACAACTCGACTCTTTACAAGGTAATTCGAAATTCTCTTCATGGTGGATAATGTTACACGTGCCAACGCACTACATCAATACATTTATATCATTTGCAATATTAGGAATATCGTTTGTTTCTAGATCATAGGAATTTTATATTAAACCTAACTTTTTCTAGATGCCTTGAATTTTTCTCATGGCTCACAAGGCTTGACTAGGTTCACAAAGGTTGTACATTCCCCATGACTTTTTCACTAGTCTGTCTATGCTCACAGAGATTGTACATTCCCCATGAATTTTGCACTAGACTGCCTATGCTCACAGAAGTTGTATGTTCCCCCTAACTTTTGCATTAGACTCACATAGCATCTCGTTCGTCCTGACTTTTAGTTTGACTCACAGAGGTTGTATGTTCCCCCTGGATTTTGTCAATACCTCACAAGACTGGTTGATTCTCCAAATCTCCCTGGCTAGCCTCAGGGTAGCCCATATGGCATCTCATTGGAGAATGATTGTCGATGCTGCCAAATTTAACACTCCCTCTCAGTGAGGGAGTCATTCTTAGCCACACCAAGCTTTCCTCTCAGCTGCACAAACTGTCTCAAGGTCAGAGGTTTGGTTAGGATATCAACTACCTGCTCGCTCGTGGTTATGTACTATAACTTTACAATTTTTCTTTGGAACAAGTCTCGGATGTAGTGGTACCTCATGTCAGTGTGTTTTGATCTGTTGTGAAATACCAGGTTCTCTGTCAATTTTATGCAACTTTGATTATCACAGTGAACCACCGTCGTCCCGAGCTTTGCACCAAACAACCCAGAAACCAATTTTATGAGCCATATTGCTTCCTTGCTAGCATCACTTGCTGCAATGTACTCAACCTCTGTTGTACTCTATGCAATGGATCCCTGCTTCCGTCTTGACCAAGAGATCATAGAGGATCCTAAACTGAAAAGGTATCTGGAAGTACTCTTTTGATCCACTGGGCTTCCTGCCCAGTCAACATCTGCATACCCATGCAGAAATAAACCACCACTGGATGTATATATCAGACCATAAGTAATGGTCCCTTTGAGATATCTCAAGATGTGCTTTGTTTCCACCTAGTGTCTTTGTCTCGGTTCAGTCATGAACTGACTCATTGCAATCACTACATAGAATATATCTTGCCTAGTGTGGATCATGTACATCAATGATTGAATCAACTTCCTATACATGGCGGGATCCACCAAATATGAACCTGTATCAGAATCATGCAACTTCCTCAGGTTGGTAACTATCAGAGTAGACATGGATTTGTAATCCATCATACCAAACCTCTTTAGTACATCCATTGTGTATTCTCCTTGTGCCAGAAATATCTCGCCCTGTCTTTGCCACACTTCCAATCCTAGGAAGTAATGCATCAAGCCTAAGTCTTTCATCTGGAATTCTGAGGTTGGCTCCCTCTTACACCAAGATATTATCCCTTCATATCCTATTATAAAGAGATCATCAACATACAGGATTAGTATAACAGGTTGGTTACTTCTTACCTTGAAGTACAGATTTGCATCAACATCACTTTCTTGAAATCCCAGGATTTTAAGAAAGCCATCAATCCTTTCATACCACACTCTGGGAGCCTGCTTAAGACCATACAAGGCCTCCCTTAGCTTGCATACATGAGTGCCTTTGTTATGCAGTACAAAACGATCTGGTTGTTCCACAAAGACCTCTTGTTCAATCTTTCCATTCAAGAATGTTGTTTTTGCATCCATCTGATGTAGGTTCCAACCAAGAATGAGAGTTAAAGCAATAATAGTTCGAATGGAGGTATACCTAACTATAGGAGAACAAGTCTCTTCGTAGTCGATTCCTTCTTTATGAGTGAAGCCTCTGGCTACAAATATTCCTTTGAAATTTTCCACACTTCCATCAACTGCATGTTTGATATTATAGATCCATTTGGAATAAATAACTGATTTGTCTTTTGGCCTCAACACAATGTCCCAAACATTGTTCTTTATAATAGACTTGTATTCCTCAAGCATGGAATCCTTCCATACTTGTAATTTATCTGCTTCTTCAAATGAATAAGGTTCAACATCACTAATGCTTCTCATCAGTGCAACATAGCCTCCAAACCTATGAGGCCTCTTCCTTTCCCTGAAAGTTCCTTTGGGAGAAGTTATCCTTTCTACTTCCTGCACTATTTCTTTAAGCCACCATGGATTCCTTTTGGCTGGAGGTTCTTCAAGAGTTCTTTCTAAAACTTTAGCAAGTTCTAGGGGATCATTACTTGGCCCTTCACGAGGTTCCTCCCTCTGATCATCTGAATCTTCATTTTCAGAAGAGGGTGAAGCTGGTTGTACTGCTTCTGATTCCTGTTGAAGCTCTCTAGATTTATTAAATGCAGCTTCCTCATGGAAAGTAACATCTCTGCTTACCTCTATTTGCCTCTGACCTGGTACATAAATCATGTAAGCCTTGGAGTTCTCACTGTACCCCACAAAAACCTCTTTCTTTCCTGAGGGTTCCATCTTTGTCCTCTTTTTCTTAGGGACATGAATATACACAGGACAACCAAATATCCTTATATGACCTACTTCAGGTTTGATCCCTGAGAAGACCTCTTCAGGTGTCTTGTCCTTCAATATAGCATGCAAACACCTGTTCTGAATATACACGGCAGTGGAGGTAGCTTTTTCCCATAAATAATTTGGCAGATCCTGGTCAAACATTATTTCTTTCGCTGCCTCACAAATAGTCATGTTTTTCCTCTCAGCAACACCATTTATCTGGGGGTTATATGGCACGGTCAACTATCTCTTGATTCCTACTGACTTGCAGAAATCCTCAAAATGGAGAGATTCAAACTCTCCTCCATTGTATGTTCTAAGGATTCTGATGTGTTTCCCTGTCTTCTTTTCAATAAAGGCTTTATACTCATTGAATTTATCAAATGTGTCACTTTTAGCTTTAAGGAAATATATCCAAGATTTTCTTGAGTAATCATCAATAAAAATGACATAATACAAATAACCACTGAGTGAGGGAGATTGTCACACACCCACTACAACAACTTAGATTTTTCATCTTTTTCTTCGAGGAACATAATCCTCGAGACTTCTATGGGGCCTAGCACAGACCCTCTCTTTCCTTATCCTCCTCCAAACGACCACAAGCTGGCCTTAGCGCAAGCGCCTTTCGCAACTCGTGAGTCGGGAATCAAGACTCTCGACTCCCTTTTCTCCAAACACCGATACCTAAGATACTATACGGGTATGTCTCCCTCCTCACTAGCGCCTGCTACATGTAACCATAGGCTAGGCCAAACACTAGCACCACTCGCAACCTCGCTAGTTGAGGTGTTGAGCTCTCGTGCTCCTCTTTCACGAATCCCCGAGATGCAAGAGGTCAATGTTGCGTGGACTCTGCCAAAGCGACGCGCACACGCCACTTGTCAACCCCGTTATACTTTGCTCACGAGCTGTGACACCGCCGCCCGTTGCACGAGACCTTGGCTCTCGGCGTTTCGTGGCCTTAGCGATCAAGGTGCAACTTCTTCATCCTGCGAAACCTCGAGCCATGATAAGTCAACAGTGGGTTGACTCTTTCCCAGTGTGACACATGTCCACCATCGGTTACCCGCTTCCTAGGCTGAATACTAGCGCTACTCGCATCTTGCGACTTCACAAGTTGGAGTGTTGATCCCTCATGCTTCTCCTTCACGAGTTCCCGAGATACAATAAGTCAACAATGGGTTGACTCCTTCCTAGGCGACATGTGTCCATCACCTGTCACCCATTCCCACCTTTCTCTAGGCGCTTGTTGTTATGCCATGTGTCAACCACGCGATCCCCACTTACGGATGGGTCACGTGTTTGCACGAGCCATCGGTGCTCGACACTTCATGACTTCTACAATTGAAAAGAAACTCCCTCAAGTTTCGAACCTCCGATAGGTGATAACCACAAAAGTTTTTATGTGACGGTTCTCTCGTGCCTTGGATCCAATGGTCACGATCACATCGCGATCTCACGAATCATGAGTTCATGTAGCCCTACCCTTGACCACTCCAAGTCACGAGTCAGCGAAATGCTACTCTCCTGCCTATACAAAGGCTACGATCGACGGTCAATAGGGTTCCGTCAGATCCTTGGATCTACGGTCCTAGGTCCCATCGCTACATGCGAAGGCTGAAAGGGTCGAGGTGTTAACGCCTACACTACTTCTCTAGATCCATCGGTCTCGACAGATCTGGGGTATTCCTGAAAGGATTCTGATTGTTCGTCTACCAAATGATAGGGTATTCTCTCTTTCTATAATTGGGCTTGCTATCCCTTCTGAGCTTGAATCACGAAATTCAACTTCTCGGGGCTTCAAACTCCCATGACTCCCAGACCTTAGAGAGATATCCTTCCTTGCATAAGGTTTCCAGACCCGGATTGCATGAACCATAAGGTTTCTTGGGAAATCATCCCAAATCTTAGTCGAGTCTCTGGGTAAAGGTTCAACACAGTTCCAAGGTTTATGGGGAAATCCCTGGGGAAGAGTACTCTTGAGGAGCCTTCCTGGAACATTACGAGAGTTAAGAAAACAAGAAGATTCTCAGTGGAGCGAATTCATGCCCCAACCTTAATCCTTTGTACAGAAACTGACTATGGAATGTAAGCATACACAGGCATCCATTATTTCCAGTCTAACACACCAGGCAATCATTCTACACATAAATTATTATGGGCATATAAACATAAGCATGTACTCATGATATTCAGTTCGAAATACAAGGTATAAAACACTTATCAGATCTACCAGGTGAGATTCAACTACTGAGAGGATTTCTCATTTCCACCCAACCATAGGCTCAGTGACTCCAAACAGATTTACCACTAGCCACCCTAGAGCTAGACCACGATGCTTTGAGGTTCAGTCTCCTACTTCCAGCTCAACGGAAATCAAGGATGAAGGTTACTCTCCTTCTCCTGATACAGGAAAATAATCCAGGACGAAGGTTACTCTCCTTCTCCTGGTATTCAGAACTCCCTGTGTTTTCAGGGTTTCTCCAGTCTCTTTTTGTGATCCTCGTCGCGCGCACTACTCTCTCCTACCACATTTCCTCTCTTTCCAATTTATGTCTGCAAGGTTGCGTGTGGCGCAAATTCCGTCATCCATGGTCAGGTCTGAGGGCTGTTATGGATGGGCGTTTCACCCCCATCCCCTCATTAACTCTTGAGGAACCTCCCCACCTACCAATCTGATGGGAAATCCATTCCAGGATCAGAGAGCTGCTTTGGTTTGTGAGCAAGTATAAACCAGTACGGTACTAGCTCGGTGAAATTTAATGCAACCATTCCATGTCCCTTCCACCACCTCTCATTAGCCATCGTGGTCTCTTTTAACACATCCCCTTCTCAACAGTCATGCAACACATATTCATTATATAATTTACATTCATCGACCTTTTATGCAAAGGTTCGTCAAATCAAACATTCACATCTTTGAGTTTGCCATAGTTCTTGGCCAACATAGTTATTTTTACAGACTGGGGGAAACATGGTGTTACAATTCCCTCCCCCTTAAAGGAACATCATCCTCGATGTTCTATATATCAATATAACGTGTATGTTCAGAAGTAAACAAAATCGGATATGCCTGTTTCATGGCATCTTCCATTTCCCACGTAGCCTCATCTGGGCCAAAATGTTTCCACTGCACCTTGACCTGTGCAATGGTTCGGTTCATGAGTGGGGTTTCCTTTCTGTCCAGTATGCATTGAGGTTCTGGCAGGAATTCTCCCTCCGGTTCCACCTATATCACAGACCAGTCAATTATATGATTAGAATCATGTACATATCTCTTCAATAATGAAACATGGAAAACATTATGTGTTTTTACTGTGGGAGGAAGTGCTAGCCTATAGGCTGGAGGTCCCACTCTATCTAGAAATTCAAAGAGTCCACAATACTGAGGTGCCAACTTGGCACAAGATCCCATCCTCGGGGAACTCTTCCTAGGCATAACGCTGAGATATATGTGGTCTCACGTCATTGTTTCTCTCGAAGTTCTCTTTTGGTTGGCGTAACTTTTCTGTATGTTCTGAGCGACCATTAGATTTTGTTTTATCTGAGTCACTTGTTGTTCCATTTATTTCAACATGTTGGGTCCAATAGTAACTCTGTTCATGGGATTACTCCAACTGACTGGAGTATTGCACGGTCTACCATAGAGGACTTCGAAAGGGCTCATCTCCAGGGATTCTTGGTAGCCATTGTTGTAGGTGAATTCCACCAGTGGCAGGAAATCTTCCCACTTCTTGGTTTGATGCATTACATGCATTCTTAGCATGTCTTCCAATATTTGGTTCACTCTTTCCGTCTTTCCATCGGTTTGAGGATGATAGGCGGTGCTAAACGGTAATTTGGTCTCTAGACCAACCATCAAGGATTTTCAAAAGCTGGAAGTAAATTTCGTGTCTTTGTCAGACACAATCTCTTTAGGCATACCATGTAGTCTGAATATCTCCTTCATGAATATGCTGGTGATATATATTACCTTGCAATTCTATTTGACGGGGATAAAATGGGCAAACTTGCTCAATTTATCCACCACTACTATGATGGCATCATTTTTTTGGGTCAATGTTGGTAATCCGGTGATGAAGTCCATGGAAATGTTATCTCTTTAAGTGTTTTTGTTTGTCAAATGATTGTCCATTCTACAAATAATTTGAGAAAAGAAAAGAAAAAGAAAAAGAAAAAAGAAAGAAAAAGAAAAAGAAAAGAAAAGAAGAAAAATAATAAAAGAGGGCATAAAAGAAATTTAGTAGAGCCCCATGTAATAACAATGATTTGGTCCATACCGTTCAAGCATGGCCAAGTTATTTTAAATTGATGTTGATAGGAGTAGTGAATAAGCTTGGCTAAACTATTTAATCTTAGCCAAGTGATTTAGGTTAGTTAGTGAATAAATTTGACCAAACTGCCTAATCTGGGTCAGATAACCCCAAGATAGAGTAATTTCTTAGTCCAACAGTTTAATCTGGGCTAATTGTCATAGGTAATTAGGTTAGAGCATAGGATAGTTTGTTGTATCTCAATAAAACAAGCATGATGATCAATGTTGAACCATATCTTTGAGGTTTAAAAGGTTTGATGTCTAACCCCTTGGTGATAAAAACATGGAAAAGCTTGGGAAAACCCACAATATGCACTTATCCTAAGTTTTTCTGAGCACATATGCCTTCGCGCTCATAGTTAAGCACAATGAATAGATGAACGGCCGGAGAGCGGGCGCCCAGATCTACGGTTGACAAGTTTTTCTGAGACCCCCTGACCGTTCTACCTTTAACGGTGGGGGGGGTCCGGAATCGAAGATAACACAGGCGCACATATGAACATCTCAGGAGTCAATGCCTAGATCCACGGTCTAGATTGGATTCTGGACCCCCCCACCCCGACCGCTCTGCTTTTAATGGTT
>SNQJ01S0002062.1:328919-389512 GCA_010110895.2 Picea sitchensis
AAATCTATGGTTAAGAAGAAAGCGTGAAAATCAACGGCTCATGATGTTTTTCGGACCCCCCCGACCGATCTGTATTTAACGGAGGGGGGGGGTCCAGAATAGATTATTTTCTAGCGGGCCCCTTTTCTCTACGTGGCAGGAATCTATTGGGTCAGACTCCCACCGCCTCCCAAGGTCTGACATACCTTGTCACCCCATGACGTCATTATCCACGTTTTCCCCTGGAGGTCACGTCTCATTACTCTGTCATTCCATTCCCCTTGTTCGCCCTTTACAAGTCCTCTCACCATGATTACTCCCCAATCAATTCCTGCCACATCGCCCAACCATATTCTTCAGTCATTGTCACCTTCCATCTCATGCTCTAAATGACCCGTTGGCCATTTATTACTGGCTAACTTATCCGTTAACCTATTGACCTGTCTCCCGTGCCCAACGGGTATCCGTTTGCTCAAAACTACCTTCACCCTTCATTCCCTCGTCATTTACCCTGTCACCGCACCAGAGAATATTTTCCCCGTATTCATCTCCATTACAGTCAACTGTCCAAAACCACCATCATCCCCACTAATGATTTTTTTATTTACAGGTATTTTTATAGCGATGGCGCGAAAATCAAAGAGAATAGAAGCTGAGGAAAATCCTTTCCTCCTGCCCCCTATCGACCTCGACAGGATCCCTCTGTCCGACAAAGACCATTTAATTGCAAACACCAGATGTGAATTTGACTTCGCAGACTTGCAGTCATGGCTCAAAGAGGTTTTCCTTGACCAGAGCGATGAAATTGGGCTCTGGGAGTCAAACCTTCCCCTGTATCTTTTCCCCCAGGTTCACCATTTCCCTGAATTCGCCCTCAATGTCAAGCTCATTACCTTCCCGACCAGAGAGCCATAGTTTCTTCATCTCGAGAAACTATGTTCTTCATTACACTAGAAACCATTGATTAGATGATGCAGATACCCCAAGCCAAATCCGCCTCACCTTTCAACCTTGAAATCATCACAGAACTCTACCAGAAATTATCATTTCCCCAAAGAGCTCAGATTTTCGAACTTTTTCTCCCACAGGCCGCTCAGCTCCCCACTATAAACCCCCCATATCCTTCATCCCTGTTCTTAGTTAAGGGAAACCAGGTCATCTCGTCGCTTTGCGCCCTCCTTGGGTTTTTTTCGGATCAATGGGTGGATGAACCCATATTGGGTTTTCTGTCCATCTTCTCCTCAGATGAGAAACCCACCACTCAGTTCGACTACAGCGCCTTCCTAGCAGATAACATTCATGAGCAATTCTCAAATTTCGCCACAGAAGGCATGTTTCGGTATTCCTCAATACTGGCTTACATGTTCATATTCATTCAAGCAGACAAATTCTCCTTTTTGATGTAGAAGATGGACAAGGATGGGAGGCCATAGGCGGTGATAGTGTGGACTTCACTGCTCAGACACAACTCTATAGAATTCAACTTCAAACAATTTATCGAGTAGATTTACCATCCCGTGGTGAGCATGCTCATTGGCAGAACTGAGCCGAGAATAAATGAGGAAATTCAAAGGATATTACACCTTTTAGACCTTGCAAAAATGGGAGACTGGTACCTGTACCTGGACCACACAGAGATCATAGTGTATGGGTGTGAATTGGCTCCATACAAGTTACCCAAGTAATTGTTCGTGAGAATATTTGCCCTGGAATACATAAGACAAATGATTAATTCAGATGACATACATTTTGGGTCTCTGAAGAAGAAGAAGCAGCTTAAAATCAAAGGGCAAATTGGGTCATTCATCTGCAATAGCCAAGGCACTGGGGAGGAAGAAGATAGACTGTTAAAGGAAACAAAGTTTTATGCTAGCTTCATATGGCATTATGACCCCTGCGGGATAATTTCAGAGATGAGAGTTAAGAATAAGAATATCCCATGTGTCCACACATCCAGGCCTGAGATAGAGAAGTTCACCAACCAGACAGAATGGGAGCCAAACACTCTGGTTGAGATAGAATAGCAGGACCTTTCGGTCACTATCTACTAGACGAGTACACCACAAGTTACCAAGGATAAAAGGCCCAGGAAGGACACTTCACCTTCCATCACTGAAGTATTGTTTGAAGAGTTCCAATTGCACACCAAGAGGCCAAAAATCAGTCAGGCACCGGACCTGGCTGGTGAAAATGGGATTCAATCCACTACAACTATGGAGGTTGATCGGTCGCTCTTCAGTACAAGCAAAAAACAAATCATGACTACAGTGTTTCCCAAGAAGCCTACAGATACTCCACCAGCCAACCAACTGAGCAAAATAGGACTGAAATTGAGTATTTTTGAGAAGTATGATTTGATCAAAAAGAAAAATTAGACGCTGACCAACAGCACATATGCTCAATTCTGGAAGCAAACATCCACTGCACAACACAGACTGTTGTCTTCATTTGACACTAAGAAGGGTAGAATGCACATGGCGTTTCTGCAAGCACAGGTGCCAAACCTAAAAGTAATCACCGATTAAAAAAGGGAAACATTCGAATTTTAGACTAAAGATGTGCATCCAGCTGATCAAATGGATCTGCACAGGCAAACTAGAGAAATGGTTTTCTCCACATTGGCACATGATTCTGTTGTTGCCTCCAAGTTGCAAGTATCTCTGAACAATGTCCAGACGCAGCTGAAGTTAGAAAAAATATCATCCTTTGCCAAGGATAACAAGATTAAGATGTTGGAGGAACTCGTCCTCAAGATCGGATATGATCCCTCGAATGTGAAAGCAGTCGAGGAGATGCTCAAGAAGAAAAATACTGATATAACAGCTCTGAGGAAACAATTGAAACTTCCACCAATAGAATATTCACAGGTAAAGGAAATAGCGGAGATAGAAGGGGAAAAGGATGATATTCTCAAGCTCATCATGGAGGAGAATGCACAGTTGAAGGAAATGGAAGCGGAATTGGAAAAACTAGTGAAAGAGAAGGAGCATTCAAAGCCCATGGAGGTCATTCCATTGAGTGCAATTCCACTCACAGGAGTGAGCACAACGTCTGTAGCAGAAATTCCCTCGGCAATTCCACTGAAAACCCTAGAGAATATCGTTGAACTGGCTAAATCCATGGAAGAAATGAATTTGCAAGAGATAGAGATTAGTAGACTCAGAAAGGAGATTGAGAACCTTTAGGAACTCAAGTCTTCTTACCAAACTAGCTACTCCAAGGAAAAACAAAAATCAAACCAGATCAAACAGGAATTGCAACAGCTTCAGACACAAACAGTGGCAGGAAAAACCCTGGCCAAGGTCAAGGAAAGTATCTGGATGGACATCACCAAGTCCATGAATGAAATATGGCCGATGATACAAATCATGTTCGAGCAAAACGAGCTGGTGCAAAGAAGTCATCAAGCTATTGAAAAGATAAGAGCAGAACTAGGAGAGATGCCCACAGAAGATGCTGGGATCATCAAATTTATGAATTCCAAAACCAGAGAGGAGCTAGAGGAGTTGAAGATAGAAGATAGGACAGATACCATCCTTGAGGTCAAGAGGGTCCTGACCAAGAGAGGAATGATGCTTCAGCTGGAGGAAAAGGTCCAGACCATGGATGCAGGAGTGAAAAGATTTTTTAGCAAGATCGAAGATCTGCAGAAGAAAGGCCTTACTGGTATGAGAGTTATAAATGACAAGTTAATGACACTTGGCGATTATAAAAATAAACTAGTCACTGTGGCTAAGGATAGTTGAAAATTTTCAGGAATACAAGGCAGTATCATGGGCAAGGCATTCTTAGATGCTTTACAGTTAGACATCAGAATATATCATGAGATCCAGTACATCTTCATCATCAAGCCAACTTTCGCCAAGTACACAGAGATGGATGAAGTATACCGAAGATTACTCAAAGTCAGTGTTCCCAGTCACCTTCGATGGGAAGAGATTTGCAATCTGATCGAGTAGTTGATGAGGTGTCAAAGCCTAGTTAGCTATCTAGTCAGACGAGGTCGTGTAGAGGCCTCACCAACGGTTCACCCCAGAAGTCAGCATGAAGTTTCAACACGTCATCAAGCAGTTTCATAAATTTTTGTATCTTGTTAAGTTAGTTAGCTAAATTTAGATTTGCCACGTCCTGATCTTGAATGAAAGGGTCATATGTAATTTTGATTATAAATACTTCAAACTTTGAAGTACTGAGGGTTGATCTTTATGCCCTGCAAGCTACAAGACTGTAATCTTTTTCAAGAGATCTTCCATTAATACAAAGAGACGTTTTTCACAGGATTCTCGCGTGCTATTCATTGGTGATGTTTTCTTTTCTATGTTGAATGTTTTTCTTGCTCAGTTGTCATATTGTTTTTCTAATCTAAATATTTTAAAAGTAACATATGTTGCAGGATTTATCTTTGTATACCCTGTTTCAGACTTTGAAAGATCTTAATGTTTATCTTCTGATATTACAGTGAAGAAATTCTTAAATGCTTCTTTACTTTTATTGACATTCTCATCTTTTCTGCTATTCATCATTTTACTGCTAAAAGAATCCAACGAATGCATTATCTTTCCCTGTGAAAAAAATCTTTTGTTTCTGGTTTAGATTTCTATCATTATAATGCAGACCCCATAGCCCAATGGATGCGTAAACCCCCTTTAGCCAACTCAACAAAAAACAACAAACCTTTTCAATATTATTTTATTCTATATAACTAGCCTAATATCTTAAAGTTAGAACAGAGCTAAATCATACAGAGAGATCCCTCTCTGAAATTGGTAGGGCTAGATTCCAGTTTCAAAGTGGTTGGATAAAGTTACCTCTCGTAGATTTCTTCTTTCCTGACAACCTCTGGGAATTTACAGAGCGTTAACATAGTGGCAACCATACTGGGGAACTTTCCCCATTAGTACACTTCAAAGCTCTAGATCTGATCACTGATGGTGGACATTGACCAGACACAAGAAGGTTGAGATCATTCACCTGGCGACTCCAATCATCTCCAGATAGTGCCAAATTAAAGACTCCATTGGAGGAAGAAGCTAAAGCATGGCCAAGCAGCCTAGAAAGACCAGGTACTCAAGCTCAAATCGCATTCAAGACATCTTTGGTTTTATCTGCAATTATGTTTTGTCTTATTCTAAGCCCGATCAAAAGTATATTTCTGAAGATTACATTGATCATCTGCAAATTAATGAGCCTCAAGAGATCATATCCCCAATTGTAGATTATGTACATACTCATACACCTGTGCACATCCTTGATGCACCTGTAGAAGTCCTAATGAGACATAAGCCTTCTGTTTTATCTCCTACTCTTGCTAAAGCTCCAGATGGTTGTAAGCCTCTTGGTTCACCTCCTGTACCTGTCAAAATCGCAGACAGATACAAACCCCTATATTTGCCTCCTATCCTCCATGACCTCCCTGCAAATTACACCAATAATCTGCCCAGGTTTGATGGAGAGGATGCCAATATTACTGCTGAAAAACACATCTAGAGGTTTGAATATTTCCTTGACCTTTATGAGGTTGAAGTTGACGATGTATATATAAGGATGTTTGCCCTGCCTTTGCAAGGTAAAGTTAAAAACTGGTTTTAAAATATCCCAACTGCAAGCATTAATAATTTCCATCAGTTTGTGCAATCTTTCCTAGATCGGTGGGTGATCATGAGAAATGTCTTTCTCATCCTAGAAGAATATGACCACTTGAAAAGACAGCCAGGGGAAACAGTACAACAGTTTTCAGCAAGGTTCAATAAGGTATATAATGTAATTCCTATTGATATAAGGCCACCCCCAGGATCATCTCACTTGCATTTCCCAGATGCCTTCGATTCTGAGATGGAATTCCAATTAAGAGAAAGGAACACTGCAAGCCTTGAAGAAATGCAGAACATTGTAGTTGATGTGGAGGCCAACTTGCTGATCAAAAGGTCAAAGGTAAAGAACAAAGAAAAGGAGCAGCTGAAGTCATCAGAAGCTAAACTGGACATTTTGGCCAGTGCCATGGAAGAGATGATGCAGAGGATCAACAAGAAATATGAGCTTGTTGTCCAAAGACATCATGTTCCATTGATTTCAGAGAAGGAAAAGGTCATTGTTCCCAAACATTTTGTTGCTCATCCTTGGTACCATGGTTTGGATAATGATTCTTTCATATGTTCAATTCAAAAAACAGTCAAAGATGAACTTCCATCTCAACTTACAGAGGAACAACCAACTTATATAATGTGCATGTTTGATGACTTGTCTTACTGGCATAATTTACCCAAGTGTGATCAGTATGATGATGATCATGAGGCTGAAATAGATGTTGACTGTTCAAAGAAACCAACACCATGTTGTCGCCAGGAAGAAGATCAGTTACAACTCAAATATGACAATCAGCCCTTGCACAACAGTCATGACAGCGATGAGGAAGAGGCAGAAAATTTCAGAGTAAGGGAAAAATCTTTGCCCTTATGTTTCTCTTCTTTTCAATTTTTGAGAGGAAATTGTAAGCAAGTTGTCAATAGTAGAGAGGGAGAATGTTCTGATCAACTAGGTAAAGATGCTAGTGCTGATGTGGAGGTTGTTCTAAACCCAACTAGGTAAAGATGCTAGTGCTGATGCTAGTGCTGGGAGGATTGATCCAGATTGATGTGGAGGACTTTGTGTTGTAAGGATCATATTGGAAATTAGTATGTGTTTCTCGTGCAAGTTCTATTTCTGATATTGATTAAAAACATTGAAAGAGTAGAGCTTGTAGAGAAGTTGCTTGACTCACTGCATTGGCATTATTGTATCATTTAGAACGATGAAATTGTCAGTAGTGTAGGGTAGGTAGCAGTTTTGAATAAGCTCAGTCATTTGAGCATCTTTTCACTATTGTATGATTTCCAGCAGAGTTTGCATGTGATAGTATCTAGTTCACCATTCAGTTAAATCTAAGCTAGTCGAAGATTGTAACTGCAGTGACTCCATGGCCCGAAGAATAAAGCACCGGTCTGCATGTCCAACATTCAATGGTCCTTGGCACTTCATAAGGAGAGTACCATCCCCAGATGGAGCCGCTGTTATAACCCTATAATTTATAGGATCAACTGGTGACTGAAATGTTATCTCTTTAAGTGTTTTTGTTTGTCAAATGATTGTCCATTCTGCAAATAATTTGAGAAAAGAAAAGAAAAAAGAAAGAAAAAGAAAAAGAAAAGAAAAGAAGAAAAAGAATAAAAGAGGGCATAAAATAAATTCAGTAGAGCCCGATGCAATAACAATGATTTGGTCCATACCATTCAAGCATGGCCAAGTTCTTTTAAATTGATGTTGATAGGAGTAGTGAATAAGCTTGGCTAAATTGTTTAATCTTAGCCAAGTGATTTAGGATAGTTAGTGAATAAATTTGACCAAACTGCCTAATCTTGGTCAGATAACTCCAGGATAGAGTAATTTCTTAGTCCAACAATTTAATATGGGCTAATTGTCATAGGTAATTAGGTTAGAGCATAGGATAGTTTGCTTTATCTCAATAAAACAAGCATGATGATCGATGTTGAACCATATCTTTGAGGTTTAAAAGGTTTGATGTCTAACCCCTTGGTGATAAAAACATGGAAAAGATTGGGAAAACCCACAATATGCACTTATCCTAAGTTTTTCGGAGCACATATGCCTTCGCGCTCACAGTTAAGCACAATACATAGATGAATGGTCGGAGAGGGGGCGCCCAGATCTACAGTTGACAAGTTTTTCCGGACCCCCCCGACCGTTCTCCTTCAACGGTTGGGGGGGGGGGGGGTCCAGAATGAAGTCTAAACATTGCGCACAGATCTACGGTTAAGATGAAAGCACGCAAATCAATGGATCATGATGTTTTTCGGACCCCCTTGACCGATTTGTCTTTAACGGAGGGGGGGGGTCCGGAATGGATTGTTTTCTAGCGGGCCCCTTATCTCTACGTGGCAGGAATCTATTGGGTCTGACTCCCACTGCCTCCAAAGGTCTGACATACCTTGTCACCCCATGACGTCATTATCCATGTTTTCCCCTAGAGGTCACGTCTCATTACTCTGTCAGTCCATTCCCCTTGTTCTCCCTTTACAATTCCTCTCACCATGATTACTCCCCAATCAACTCCCGCCACGTCACCCAACCGTATTCTTCAGTCATTGTCACCTTCCATCTCACGCTCTAAATGACCCGTTGGCCATTTATTACTAGCTAACTTATCCATTAACCTGCTGACTTGTCTCCCGCACCCAACGGGTATCCGTTTGCTCAAAACTACCTTCGCCCTTCATTCCCTTGTCATTTACCCTGTCATTGCACCAGAGAATATTTTCCCTATTTTCCTCTCCGTTACAGTCAACTGTCCAAAGCCACCATCATCCCCACTAATGATTGTTTGATTTGCAGGTATTTTTACAACAATGGCACCAAAATCAAAGAGAACAGAAGATGAGGAAAATCCTTTCCTCCCACCCCCTTTCGACCTCAACAGGATCCCTCTGGCCGACAAAGACCATTTAATCGCAGACACTATATGTCGACTTCGCGGACTTGCAGTCATGGCTCAAATAGGTTTTCCTTGACTAGAGCGACGAAATTGGGCTCTGGGAGTCAAACCTTCCTCTGTATCTTTTCCCCCAGGTTCACCATTTCCCCGAATTCGCCCTCAAATGTCAAGCTCATTACCTTTCTGACCAGAGAGCTGTATTTTCTTCATCTGGAGAAACTTTGTTCTTCATTACACCAGAAACCATTGATCACATGATGCAGATACCCAGAGTTGAATCCGCCTCACCTTTCCACCTTGAAATCATCACAAAACTCTACCAGAAATTATCATTTCCCCAAAGAGCTTAGATTTTTGAACTTTTTCTCCCACAAGCCGCTCAGCTCCCCACTACAAATCCCCTGTATCCTTCATCCCTGTTCTTAGTGAAGGGAAACCAGGTCATCTCGTCGCTCTATTCCCTCCTTGGGTATTTTTTGGATCAATGGGTGGATGAACCCATATTGGGTTTTCTGTCCATCTTCTCCACATATGAGAAATCCACCACTCAGTTCGACTACAATGCCTTCTTGGAAAACAACATTCACGAGCAATTCTCAAATTTCGCCATAGAAGGCATGTTCCGGTATTCCTCAATACTGGCTTACATGTTCATATTCTTTCAAGCGGACAAATTCTCCTTTTCAATGCAGAAGATGGACAACGATGGGAGGCCATAGGCAGTGACAGCGTGGACTTCGCTGCTCAGACACAACTCTACAAAATTCAGCTTCAAACAATTTATCGAGCAGTTTTACCATCCCGTGGTGAGCATGATCAGTGGAAGACCTGAGCTGAGAATAAATGAGGAAATTCAAAGGATATTACACCTTTAAGACCTTGCAAAAATGGGAGACTGGTACTTGTACCAGAACCACACAGAGATCAGAGTGTATGGGTGTGAATTGGCTCCATACAAGTTACCCAAGTATCTGCCTGTGAGAATATTTTCCCTGGAATACATAAGACAAATGATTAATTCAGATGACATACATTTTGTGTCTCTGAGGAAGAAGCAACAACTCAGAATCAAAGGGTAGATTGGGTCATTCATCTGCAATAGTCGAGGCGCTGGGGAGGAAGCAGATAGATTGTTAAAGGAAATGAAGTTTTTTGCTAGCTTCATATGGCATTATGACCCCTGCGAGATAATTTCATAGATGAGAGTTAAGAATAAGAATATCCCATATGTCCACACATCCAGGCTTGAGATAGAGAAGTTCGCCAACCAGACAGAATGGGAGCCAAACACTTTGGTTGAGATAGAACAACAGGACCTTTCGGACACTATCTCCCAGATGACTACACCACAAGTTCCCAAGGAGAAAAGGCCCAGGAAGGACACTTCACCTTCCATCACTGAAGTATCATTTGAAGAGTTCCAATTGCACACCAAGTGGCCAAAAATCAGTGAGGCACTGGACCCGGCAGGTGAAAAGAGGATTCAATCCACTACAACTATGGAGGTTAAGCGGTCACTCTTTAGTACAAGTGGAAAACAAATCATGACTACAGTGTTTCCCAAGAAGCCTACAGATACTCCACCAGCCAACCAGCTGAGCAAAATAGGACCGAAATTGAGTATTTTTGAGAAGTATGATCTAATCAAAAAGAAAAATTAGACGCTGACCAATAGCACATATGCTCAGTTTTGGAAGCAAACATCCACTGCACAACACAGACTACTGTCTGCATTTGACATTGAGAAGGGTAGAATGCACATGGAATTTCTGCAAGCACATGTGCCAGACCCAAAAGTAATCACCGATTACAAAAGGTCAACATTCAAATTTCAGACTGAAGATGTGCATCCAGATGATCAAATGGATCTACACAGGCAAACTGGAGAAATGGTTTTCTCCACATTGGCACATGCTTCTACTGTTGCCTCCAAGTTGCAAGTATCTCTGAACAATGTCCAGATGTAGCTGAAGTTAGAAAAAATATCATCCTTTTCCAAGGATAATAGGATTAAGATGTTGGAGGAACTGGTCCTCAAGATCGGATATGATCCCTCGAATGTGAAAGCAGTCGAGGAGATGCTCAAGAAGAAAAATGTCGATATAACAGCTCTGAGGAAACAGTTGAAACTGCCACCAACATAAGATTCATAGGCAAAGGAAATAGTGGAGATAGAAGGGGAAAATGATGAGATGCTCAAGCTCCTCATGGAGAAGAATGCACAGTTGAAGGAAATGGAAGCGGAATTGGAAAAACTAGTGAAAGAGAAGGAGCAGTCAAAGCCAATGGAGGTCAATCCACTGAGCGCAGTTCCACTCACAGGAGTGAGCACAATGTTTGTAGCAGAAATTCCCTCGGCAACTCCACTGACAGCCCTGGAGAAGACTGTTGAACTGGCTAAATCCATGGAATAAATGAATTTTCAAGAGACAGAGATTAGCAGACTCAAAAAGGAGATTGAGAACCTTCAGGAATTCAAGTCTTCTTACCAAAATAGCTACTCCAAGGAAAAAAAAACATCAGACCAGCTCAAACAGGAATTGCAACAGCTTTAGACGCAAACAGTGGCAGGAAAAACCCTGGCCGAGGTCAAGGAAAGTGTCTGGATGGACATCACCAAGTCCATGAATGAAATATGGCTAATGATACAAATCATGTTCGAGCAAAACGAGCTGGTGCAAAGAAGTCAACAAGCTATTGAAAAGATAAGAGCATAACTGGGAGAGATGCCCACAGAAGCTGCTGAGATTATCAAATTTCTGAATTCCAAAACCAGAGAGGAGCTAGAGGAGTTGAAGATAGAAGATAGGACAGAGACCATCCTTGAGGTCAAGAGGGTCCTGACCAAGAGAGGACTGATGCTTCAGCTGGAGGAAAAGGTCCAGACCATGGACACAGGAGTGCAAAGATTTTTCAGCAAGATCAAAGATCTACAAAAGAAAGGCCTTCCTGGTATGAGAGTTATAAATGCCAAGTTAATGATGCTTGCCGATTATAAAAAGAAACTAGCCACTGTGGCTAAGGATAGTTCAAAATTTCCAGGAATACAAGGTAGTATCATGGGTAAGGCATTATTAGATGCTTTACAGTTAGACATCAGTATACAACATGAGATCTGGTACATCTTCATCATCAAGCCAACTTTCGTGAAGTACACAGAGATGGATGAAGTATACCGAAGATTACTCAAAGTCATCATTCCCAGTCACCTTCGATGGGAAGAGCTTTGCAATCTGATCGAGTAGTCGATGAGGTGTCCAAGCCTAGTCAGCTATCCAGTCAGACGAGGTCGTGCAGATGCCTGACAAACGGTTCACTCCAGAAATCAACATGAAGTTTCAACACGTCATCAAGTAGTTTCCTAAATTTTTGTATCTTGTTAAGTTAGTTAGCTAAATTTAGATTTTCCACGTCCTGATCTTTAATGACAGGGTCGTATGTAATTTTGATTATAAATACTTCAAACTTTGAAGTACTGAGGGTTGATCTTTACGCCCTGCAAGCTACAAGACTGTAATCTTTATCAAGAGATCTTCCATTAATACAAAGAGACGTTTTTCATAGGATTCTCGCATGTTATTCATTGGTGATGTTTTATTTTCTATGTTGAATGTTTTTCTTGCTCAGTTGTCATATTGTTTTTCTAATCTAAATCTTTTAAAAGTAACGTATGTTGCAGGATTTATCTTTGTATACCCTGTTTCAGACTTTGAAAGATCTTAATGTTTATCTTCTGATATTACAGTGAAGAAATTCTTAAATGCTTCTTTAATTTAATTGACATTCTCATCTTTTCTGCTATTCATCATTTTACTGCTAAAAGAATGCAACGAATGCATTATCTTGCCCTGTGAAAATAATCTTTTCTTTCTGTTTATATTTCTATCGTTATAATACAGACCCCGTAGCCCAATGGATGTGTAAATCCCCTTCATCCAACTCAACAAAAAACAACAAACCTTTTCAATCTTATTTCATTCTATATAACTAGCCTAATATCTTAAAATTAGAACAGAGCTAAATCATACAGAGAGATCCCTCTCTGAAACTGGTAGGGCTAGATTCTAGTTTTGAAGTGGTTGGATAAAGTTACCTCTCGTATATTTATTCTTTCCTGACAACCTATGGGAATTTACAGAGCGTTAACAAGTAGAGGTTGTAATAATCCAGCTGGGTGTTGTTGTTCTGCTTTAACATGTTGGGATTCTATGCATTTGGCTAAGTACTCAGCTATGTCTTTCTTCAATCCAGGCCAATAGAATTGTTTCCTGGTGGATTTGATCATCTTCTGGTATCCGGGATGACCAGTATATGGTCTTTTATGTAGTTCATCCATTATGAACCTCTTCAAGTCATCACATTCTGGAATATACAATATTTTTTTGTAGGTTAGCAGACCTCCATCTATCATATGGTAGTCTTCATACTTTATTCTTGTGGGTTCTTTATCTAGGTACGAGGTCATGGTCTGGAAGAATGTGTCTGTTTCTTGTGCATTCCTGAATCTTTCTTTGACATTCATCTCACAAGTACTCACCGCTGCCAGGTGAATTGTTTTCATACTTCTGCTAAGGGCATCGACCACCTTCTTTTCCTTTCCTTTAACATGTTTGATTTCAAAATCAAACTCACTAAGGAGGGCCATCCAACTAGCTTGTTTGGCATTGAGCTTTGGTTGGTCAAAAAGATATCGCAATCCACAGTGGTCTGCCATAAGCACAAATTTCCTCCCCAGGAGGTAATGTCTCCACATTTTTAAGGCGTGCACTATGGAGGCCAGTTCTAGATCATGGGTCACATAGTTGACTTCATGCTCATTCAATTTTCGGGATTCATAGCAGACTACACTTCCTCCTTGCATAAGGACTCCTCCGAGACCTTCCTTACAAGCATCTTTGCACACGAGGAAGTCGTTTTCAGGAGCAACGATCTTCAACACGGGTGCATAGGTCAGCAAATGTTTTAGGGATTGAAATATTTCTTCACATTCTTGTGTCCACGTGAATTTAGCTCCCTTCTTCAGGAGGGAAGTGATTGGAAAACCAATCTTGGAGAATCCTTTTATAAATCTTCTATAGTATCCTGGTAAGCCCATAAAGGATCTGATATCTGAAACGTCTTTTGGGGTAGGCCATTCCATGATAGACCTAGTCTTGTCAGGGTCTAAAACTACTCCTTCTTCAGATATGACATGGCCCAAGTAATGTATTTTCTTATGGAAAAAGTTTCACTTGCTAAATTTGGCATAGAGATGATGTTCTCTTAAAACTTGAAGTACAATTCTAAGATGTTTCTCATGTTCCTCTCTATTCTTGGAGTAAATTAATATATCATCAATAAAAACTAGTACAAATTTGTCTAGGAATTTGTTGAGCACATTGTTCATCAAGCACATAAAAGTGGCAGGGGAATTGGTTAATCCAAATGGTACTACCACAAACTCATAGTGACCATATCTCGTCCTGAAGGAAGTTTTGTGGATGTCTTCACCCTTGATTTGGACTTGATGGTATCCAGATCTCAGGTCAATCTTTGAGAAGATGGAAGCACCTCCAAATTGATCGAACAGGTCATCGATCCTGGGTAAGGGGTACTTGTTCTTTATCGTTACCTTGTTTAGTTGTCTATGATCTATGCATATTCAGAGGGTACCATCTTTCTTCTTTACAAACAGAACTGGTGCTCCCCATGGAGACACGCTGGGCCAAATATAGCCTTTGTCCATCATTTCTTTTAGTTGTAATTTAAGCTCAACTAGCTCGGGTGTGCTCATCCTGTAGGGTGTCCTAGACACTGGCACCACTCCCGGTGCAAGTTCTATCAAGAAGTCAATATCCCTTCTCGGAGGTAGACCTGATACCTCTTCCGGAAATACATCTCTATATTCTCTTAGTGTGGGGTGGTCTTCGAGGATTGGTTTGTCATCTTCAACTAATTCCAACACCTGTATCGCATAAAGTAGACATCCCTTTCTGCAATACTTTCTCATTTGAAGGGCTGATATTCGTCTCACCGAGACATGTTTTTGGATCCCTCGAAGGGTTATCCTTCTTCCTTCTTCATCTACACATTCTAAAGTTTTATGGTAACAGTCTAGTTTGGATTTATATGTGGCTATCCAGTCCATTCCAATCAACATATCATATGATCCTAGGGGTAGTATGTTAAGGGTTGCTTGGGTGGGGAATTCACCCATAGTGAATTGGCAAGTTGGTATGACCTTCACTACCTTTCTTTTGGTGCCAGTGGCTAACTGTACCAACCATGGCTTGGTGTGTTTATGTGGCTATAATTTACACTTATCAACAACCTTAGGGGCTATATAACTCAAATTTTAACCAGGGTCAATTAGAATAGACACTAGATGGTTGGTGATCATACCTTCCATCTCCACCACTGAAGCTTGGTGGTCAGCTTGTTGATTATCCAAGGCTGCATAAATTTTTGGCACACTCCTGGCCACGTCATTGATGGTGGTAGCTTCTTGAACATTGTAAATTCTCCGACTGTTCTGTTGTCGGTGCGGGCAGTCCCTCAATAGATGTTCTTATCCACAACCCCAACATTTCAAGGGTTCTCTCTTTGGGTTATCAATCTTTCCTAGGGTAGATCCATAAGGTTTATTTCCGCTCTGGGAGGGGAAATTCTGCTGGTGTACACTTCGGGTTGGGAAGCTCATCCTGGAGTCATTTTTATAGTTTTTAAATCTTGGGGATTTAAACCCCTTTTTTTGGAATCCCGAACTATTCTTCTGCTTCTAGTTTTCGTGAGGTTTTGTTCGATGCCCTAGCTGTTCGTAACAATATATTGACTTTTGGATAGTGTCTTATAGGGTCTTTGGCTCGTCAAACTCAATATTGTTCTGATAGTCCTTAGGTAGTCCACTGATGAATCGTTGCACCTTTTCCTTCTTTGCTTTTATATAGGGTACGTACCTCAACAATTTGAGGAATCTACTGACATATTCCTCTATGGTGCGTTGCCCTAGTTTGAGTTCATAGAATTCTTTAGTCTTTTCGTTGAAATACTTTTCCGACATATACTTCTTTTTGAAGTATTTCTCAAACCGTTCCCAAGATAGGTCCTCTTCGTGAATCCCTTTTACATTCTTAAGGTCTTCCCACCAAATGGAAGCCTTTCCATTCAAGTTGAAAGTGGCTACTCAGGCCTTCAAATTTTCTGAGAAGTCATGGACTCTAAAACACTTCTTTAGTCCAAGAAGTCAGGCCTCCGCTTCCTCCCCTTTCTTTATTTCACCATCAAAAGAGGGTGGTTTGGCCTTCTTGAATTCTTCGAGATTGTGACTTTTGGAAGGCTTTCGCTTCTTCCATTTTCTTCGGGAATAAGAACTAGTTCTTCTACTAGAAGATCCCTCCAAGTTGCCAGTTTCCTTTCCAGAAGAATCGTCCGACGCTTGTCCCTTATCTCTGGGGTGGACCTTTCTCGAGGTGCTCTTCCCAGTGTGGCCACTTAAATGACCATGTTTCTGTATCTCAGGTGGACTTTGACTTTTCTTTGTCTGTCGTCGGTCCGGGTGACTGGTGTCAGGTTCATGCTGCAATTGTCTTTATATGTAGGATAAACTCTGCAACAAGACTGCATTAATTTCTATATGCTTCTCCTGCTCTTTTATCAACCTTTCGTTGTCGGCCTTGTAGCTATGTAGTTCAACCATGAGGCTTCTCACAGTCTCAGCTAGATTGGGAGGGGTCTCTACTGGTCTCCTTTTGTCAGACTCTTTGTCTCTGTTGTGGGATCCATCCCCCACTTCGTGGTGTATCACCATTCTATGCGTCTGCAATTTCCCGCAGTTGATCGTTCTCTTGTTGTGAAAGAAAAACACTTTTTATTAGTCAACATTATATTCATTCACAATCAACACATAATTCATATTTTTCAAATGCGTACACACAATAGGAATTTTCATTCTTAACTTTGGATTTTGCTAAAGGGATTAAGATAGAGGGTTACTCCTTTTAAGAGTACTTCAAATGGAGTTTCTGTGCAACTCGTTCATGAGCCCAAGTAGGACAAGTGTCGTAACCATGCTATTATACCAATTTGTCACACACCCACTACAACAACTTATATTTTTCATCTTTTTCTTCGAGAAACAGAATCCTCGAGACTTCTATGGGGCCTAGCGCAGACCCTCTCTTTCCTTATCCTCCTCTAAATGACCACAATATGGCCTTAGCGCAAGAGCCTTTCGCACTCACGAGTCGGGAATCAAGACTCTCGACTCCCTTTTATCCAAACACCAATACCTGAGATACTATACAGGTATGGCTCCCTCCTCACTATTGCCTGCTACATGTAAGCATAGGCTAGGCAAAACACTAGCACCACTCGCAACCTCGCTAGTTGAGGTGTTGAGCTCTCATGCTCCTCCTTCACGAATCCCCGAGACACGAGGGGTCAATGTTGCATGGACTCTGCCAAAGCGATGTGCACACGCCACTTGTCAACCCCACTATACTCTTCTCATGATCCGTGTCGCCATCGCCCATCACACGAGACCTTGGCTCTCGGTGTTTCACTACCTTAGCGATCAAGGTGCAGCTTCTTCATCCTGCGAAACCCCAAACCATGATAAGTCAACAGTGGGTTGACTCTTTCCCAGTGTGACACATGTCCACCACCGGTTACCCGCTTCCTAGGCTAAATAATAGCGCTACTTGCATCTCACGACTTCGCGAGTTGGAGTGTTGAGCCCTCATGCTCCTCCTTCGTGAGTTCCCGATATATGATAAGTCAACAATGGGTTGAATCCTTCCCAGGCGACATGTGTCCATCACCTGTCACCCGTTCCCACCTTTCTATGGGTGCTTGTTGTTATGCCACCTATCAACCACGTGGTCCCCACTTACAGATGGGTCACGTGTTTGCACGAGCCCTCGACGCTCGGCACTTCATGACTTCAACAATCGAAAATAGACTCCCTCAAGTTCCAAACCTCCGATAGGCGATAACCATGAAAGTTCTGATCCGACAGTTCTCTCGTGCCTTGGATCCAACGGTCACGATCACGTCGCGATCTCGCAAATCGTGAGTTCATGCAGCCCTACCCTTGACTGCTCCAAGTCGCGATTGAACAAAATGATACTCTCCTGCCTATACAAAGGCTAATATCAACGGTTAATAGGGCTCCATTAGATCCTTGAATCTACTGTCCTGGGTCCCATCGCTACATGTGAACGCTGAAAGGGTCGAGGTGTTAATGCCTATGCTCCTTCTCTAGATCCATCGGTCTCGACAGATCTGGGGTATTCTCGAAAGGATTCCGACCGTTCGTCTACCAAATGATAGGGTATTCTCTCTTTCTATAATTGGGATTGCTATCCCTTCTGAGCTTGAATCATGAAATTCAACTTCTTGGGGCTTCAAACTCCCACAACTCCGAGACCTTAGAGAGCCATCCTTCCTTGCATAAGGTTTCCAGACTCGGATCACATGAACCTTCAGACGGTTCTTGGGCAATCGTCCCAAATATTAGTCACGTCTCTGGGTAAAGGTTCGGCATGGTTCCAAGGTTTATGGGGAAATCCCCGCGGAAGAGTACTCTTGAGGAGCCTTCCCAGAACATTACAAGAGTTAAGCAAACAAGACGATTCTTAGTGGAGTGAATTCATGCCCCAACCTTAATCCTTTGTACATAAACTAACTATGGCATGTAAGCATACACATGCATCCATTATTTCCGGTCTAACACACCAGGCAATGATTCTACACATAAATTATTATGGGCATATAAACATAAGCATGTACTCATGATATTCAGTTCGAAATACAAGTTATAAAACAATTATCAAATCTACCGAGCGAGATGCAACTTCTAAGAGGGGTGCTCATTTCCACCCAACCGTAGGCTTAGTGACTCCAAATGGATTTACCACTAGCCACCCTCGAGCTAGACCACGATGCTTTGAGGTTCAGTCTCCTACTTCCAACTCAATGGAAATCAAGGACGAAGGTTACTCTCCTTCTCCTGATACAGGAAAATAATCTAGGATGAAGGTTACTCTCCTTCTCCTGGTATTTATAACTCCCTGCATTTCTAGGGTTTCTCCAATCTCTTTTCGCGATCCCTGTCGCGCGCACTGCTCTCTCCTACCACATTTCCTCTCTTGCCAATTTATGTCTGCAAGGTTGCATGTGGTGCAAATTCTTCCATCTGTGGTCAGGTCTGAGGGATTTTATAGATGGGAGGTTCACCCCCATCCCCTCATTAACTCTTGAGGAGCCTCCCCACCTACCAATCTGATGGGAAATCCATTCCAGGATCATAGAGCTGCTTTGGTTTGTGAGCAAGTATAAACCAGTACGGTACTAGTTCTATGGAAGTTAACGCAACCATTCCAAGTCCCTTCCACCACCTCTCATTAGCCGTTGTGGACTCTTTTAGCACATCCCCTTCTCATCAGTCATGCAACACATATTCATTATATAATTTACATTCATCGACCTTTTATGCAAAGGTCCGTCAAATCAAACATTCACGTGTTTGAGTTTTCCATAGTTCTTGGCCAACATAGTTATTTTTACAGACTGGGGGAAACAAGGTGTTACAGAGATGACATGGGGCCACATACATCATAATGAACCAAATCTAAGATGCCCTGAGCTTTGTTGTCACTACTAGGAAATGATTTCTTTATATTTTTACCTAGCATGGATCCCTTAAAAATTTCATTTTTACTAAGACAAATAGAGGGCATGCCACATACCATGTTCTGTAGATCTAGAAGAGATTTGTAATGAAGATGACTGAGTCTTCTATGCCACAACTCACTGGAGCTATTAGCATCATGAGTCAATGCCTGAACTGACTGTCCTGACACGACATACAGTTCTCCACTACGAGTTCCAATGGGTTCTATTGTACTTAAGTGGCTACCTTTATCCCATAGTAGTGCCTTCCTGTCCTTGAAGACCACCCAATATCGCTTGTCCTCAAGGGTTGCAATTGATATTAGATTCTTCTTAACCCCTGGAACATATAATAATTCATCAACATGAAGTCTAGCCGCAGACTCCAATATGAAAGAGATAGAGCCTACTCCCTCTATCTTTTAACATTTTTCATCCACGAGCTCGACATGATCTGCAAAATATTTTGTCTTGAAATCTGAGAGGATATCCTTGAACCCTGACATGTGCTTTGATGCACCATTGTCTACTAACGAATTTTTTTGCCTCATGAAAACTGAACTGTATAAGGAAGAAACCAAGTAATATTCTTTTCTATTTTCTTTCTCATTAGAAGGACTTTTCTGATTTCTTTTGGATTCATCATCCTCAACAGTTGAGGCATGATGTTTCCCTTTCCTAGGATATTTCTTTCTAAACCAAAAATCTTTAGAAAAATGACCCAACCTATTACAACTAAAGCATTTAATATTAGATGTATCAATATTATTCCCTTTGAATGTATTTTTTGTGTTTGGCTTTCTATGAGAACCTTTTTGGAAAGTGCCTTTCTTCTTTCCCTTGAATATTGATGCTAAAGTTGAGTGCTCTTCTTTCATTGGCTCGCTCCTGGTAGCTGTGCGACTCTCCTTCTAGAGACAATCATGCCATAACCTCTCAAATGTGGGCTTAATTTCTCTCCCACTTACAATGGACAAGAAGGTCTCCCATGAAGAAGGAAGACCATAAAAAATGGCTTGCACTAAATCATCATCGTCCATTGTCACCCATGTGACCAAAATATGATCTATAATATGGGCTATCCTGGAACATAAAGATGCCATTGATTCACCTTTATCTATATTCAAATACTTAATCTTGTTCTTAAGTGTCCTCTTCTGACTTGGATCATGTTTCTCATACAGATTCACCAAGGTATCCATACACTCCTTGGCAGTCATTAACAAAGTCATTGCAGACATTATACTGTCTTTGACTGAGTCAAAGATGATTCACTTGGGCTTTGCTTGAATCTTCCTGAAGGCCTCTCTTCCTTCATTATTCGTGGGTTCCTCCACCACTGTGGTCACATACTGATCAAGATCATGCTCCTGCAAGATATTTGTTATCGGGAGCTTCCACACATTGAAGTTGGTAGCTCCTTCGAGCCTATCCTCAACCCTGACTAAAATGGAGGATTCCATGGACCTCACACTGAAAAATTAATCAAGCTAGATTGGATATGTGTGTACCTGCAGTTTCACTTCAACATGTTTACCACACCCTAAGCTTTGATACCATGTTAAATTGTGATCTTGATTTCTTATGCGGATTAATTCTTTTATTTTCTTCAACACTTTGATTCGAGATTAATACACTTCAACAATACCAAATCATAATCGAATAGTAATAACTATGTAGAGGAGTAAGTGTTACACATAAAAAATTCTCATTACAATGATGGCTTAGTGTCGTCATTACCAATACTGCAAATGTTGCATTTTGGCCGCAAGTTTCGCAAATATCACACTGTCATCTTGCCTATGTCGTGTCTCGAATGACATTATCAAGAAAACCTACAAAGACACCTCAAAAGACTAGTATTGAAGAGGAGAAATCATTTGACAAAAAGTACAAATCTTTTTCCATGAGAAAAACCACTAAAACATCAATTTTGGAAGGCACCACTCCCCTATACACTGTCAGGGAGCGCCAATGCTCAGTAGTCTCTTCTGGGGGAGCATTGCAACACTCTATGTCCCCTTTTGAGGGATCATTTCCCTTTTTGAGAGAATTTTGGTCTGTTGAGGGAAATCAGGGAAGAATCCCCCTCATCTTTGGATTTGGTTGGATTCGAGTCTCAGGTCAAGCCTCGATCTTAGGGAATATCCACAACTAAAGGAGAATAATCCTAAACTTATCCCAAGAATCTCTTAAGTGGTTAGGCCTCTCCAAGCCTATATAAGGAGGCCTCCTCATGGTGAAAAGAAAGACATTGTGAAGCATAAAACTTATGATCTCATAAGGGAGATGTCATTGAAGCATCAACATTTTGTGTGTAAGTTATCTGAGCAAGGGGCTGGAAAAAGAGAGCTTGGTGAATTTGCTACATATACATCATGGTTGTAAGCATCTCACTTTGTTTTCATTAATATAAATCAATGCTTGGCTTGTTTCCTTTAAAGTTTGTGTACGTTTCATGAACTTGTTTCTTTCATAGATCTATTATGGAGTTAATCATGGTAGAGTAGGAAGTCTCATTGTTTTTTCTCATTGCATTCCAGGACCTTCTGAAGAACTTGGAGATCAATGTCAGTCTGAATCAAGCAAGGACAAACGTCGGTAAAAAGGTATTTAATTTTCTTCCTTATTCTTCTTCGATAGTTTAGCTTCATAGAAAGGAAAGTCAATGTCCACAATATCACTTTCTATCTTGGCCTTAGAAGTTTAGAGTCCAAGAGAGAATCCACTTGTCCGCAGGGGGATTTGTCTATAACAAAAATTAGTGACTCCACTGGGGTATGATCGAAGCTTTTAGTTTTGGTTCCCTTCGTAAATATTTTCTTAGCCCTTGATCAATTTTGGATCTTATTCACACTGTGTATATTTCTCTTGGATGTGTTTATTGGCTCTTTACTTCATCATGTACACCTTGAATTCCAGAATTTGCTCAAAATTTTACATTTTGGGGCATTTTTTTGAAGTTTTAGAGGCCAGCGCTCCCCTACCTCTTCTATTAGAGCGTCGATGCTCCCTGTAAAGCTTTCACTGAGGGTTGCAATGCTCTGTTTCCCTTGACACAAGAGCGCTACCCATTTTTCCGGGAAAAACCTTATAGGGAATTGGTTTCTGAGTCCATTTTTTCTTTTTGCATTTGCTCAAAATCTTTAAAACCTTGGTGTATCTTTGTTTATACCTCCAACACCTTGATATCTGAGAATTGATCACCTCTTGGTTGGTTTTTTTATGACCCTTTTTTTTCCTTCCTTTGAGTCATTCTTCCTTTGAAGACTTGTCATCATTTTACTGTTTTCTTCTCATTCATCTGACTGGTTGAAAGATCTGGTAAGGAATTTCAGAGATCTATGAACTATCCCATTTGATCTTTCAGGTTAGTTTTCCGACACTTTTCTTTTGTTTGAGGATTTTTAGTTCTTTTACAAATTTGGTTTTTCTTTTTGTTTCTTATTTGATCACAACGAGAGTGTTCTTTGTTTATGTGAAGTGTTGCTTCTGATTGTTTTTATCCCACAGATCTTAAAGTATGTTTTCATTGGAAGCCTCATATGAACTTGATTATCATTCACATATAAGAAAAATTCAATTTTTTAGTGATTGGTTTGGATATTAGAACGAATTTTTGAAAATTTTAGCATTAGTTGGATTGATTGAGAAACAATTGTGTGAGGTTATTGCATCTTAGTGTTTGACAGTGAAAAAACATTTTCCTCCTTCCCTTAAATATGCATTCATTGAAGAAAAGGATTGTTTATCATTTCTTATGCATTTTTTGGGAATTGAGTCATAATTCCATCAATTTCACTTTCATACACCCCTGAGTAAAGAACAACTGTAAAATCAACGCTAATAAAAATTAATCTAGAACATTTTGTTTTTAGAATCTTCCACCAACATTTGACTAGGATTAGCACTTTGGATTAGGTTGTGAGTACAACTCTCCAAAGTATTTTAAAAAAACAATAGAATCTTGTGATAGGGAGAGAAAATCCAATTGTTGTATAGGCTTTCTGGGATCCCCCTTTCACACAGGGGTTACGCACGAGGTTGCATTTGGGAGAGCTACGGATATTATCCCTCCGTGGTTTGACTGTTCATAGTAGTCGGATCGTATATTGTGGGTCACTTGAGGGTATACCCACGATTATGTGTGGGAGCCTTTTGATTTGATTTTGGACTTGTTATCTTGCCCATACGTTCGGACTGGACTGTCGACTGTACCCGACCAAGGGATGACTATGAGTTGGTGTCTTTAGTGGCCATAATATTTAGGTACTTACACAAGGTGACGGTGAAGGGAAGTCTTCATTGTACTTGGAACAGATGGTGGTCAAACCGACTCGAGCTCCTTGGAGGGTAAATCCACAATTACTACGTGGAAGCTTGCACCAAGGCGTAAGTCCCTTAAGCAGGTTGCTATCGTAACTATTCCACCATATCCTATCTCCTTCTTGACTTGATCACGCGACGTTGGATTTCATCACCAACTAGTACAGTCATCGAAAGAAGGTTTTGTTTGCCTGTCTTGATTCCTAGATTTTTTAGTGTATGATGCTTATTTTTCATTAGTTGGCCATAGATATTTTCGATAAAGTATTTGGTTCGAGAAATATTGACCATCCACACCATTCACACAGAATTAAAGGGCTACCCCCAGAAGATCCCGAGGGTTATCAAATTTTTCTTATTGATCCACTGGAGGGCTCTCCTCAACAGAGTGAGGTCCAAGATACCACCACTTCACAAGTGGAAAGAACTGACTCTTTAGAAAATTTTCGTATTTTTGATTCTCTAAAATCTTATCGAATTCCTCACAGTTATGAGAGATGTATTCTCTGACTAAATTCATCTGGAGAACTTGTTGTTGAAAGTGCTGGAATACCGACCAGACCACTCACAGGCCTTGAAGGTGAGAATGCCATTTGGACTACTGACATATTTAGAAACCCACCTCATTCGGTGCGTGATCTTTTCGGTTCAGGGACAGGTGTTGATCTACCTGTCGTCTCCCAAATACCCGAAACCTTTGTTACATACACGGTACCTTTGGATCACTTTTATGGTACACTTAGCAGTGACACTGTTTCATCAGACAGACAGTCAATTCGTCCCCTATCAACCATTTCTCTCCAAATGGACCATTCCACTATGGTCCCGCATGTCGCCACCATCCCCACCGAAAATGTGACACCATACCAAGCTCCAATTGGGACACTCGTTAGACCAACTCCATCACTTCCACTTGGGTACAGAGCTCTGAATCCTTCCATTACCAAAACTACCTAGGTTACACCCAGAGTTTCTGGACTTTTTGTTCCTCTTGGATATAACGTCACTACTAGTTCTATATCTACACCTTTACCTGGAGGGAATGGTCTTGGTGTTTCTAATCCAGTTGGAGGAACCGATCATTCATTCCTTTCTAGTTTCTAGATCCCTCTAAGCACTCAAACTCCCGTTGGGGGGAAACCTCCATTTGGAGGACAACCTCCTCTTGGAGGCCAACCTCCATTTGGGGGGCAACCTCCCTTTGGAGGGAAACCTCCATTTGGGGGGAAACCTCTCATTGGAGGACAACCTCCCATTGGGGGCCAACCTCCATTTTGGGGGAAACCTTCTGCTGAACACAACCCCTGCTTGGGGGGAAAGCTAGGACTGGAGTCCATAATCCATTGTATGGACATAATGTGACTCCAAATCCTTGGTTTACTCCTTTTCCAAGAAACCCACTCTTCTCGTGGGGACAAAATCCCCGGGGACAAAAACAACCTCCCCATGGGACTAATGTATATATTTCCCATGGAAACAATGTCCATCCTCTTTATGGAAAAGAAAGTCATCCAACTTACAATGCTCAGAACCCATCAGGTTATCCTCCCTTTACACCTATTTCTCAACCTTCTTCGAATCTTGGTTATACTGGCCAACAATATCCATCTGTAGGAGGACCTATTCGATACAATTATCCACCTAACCCAGTTTACGGTCCTACTAGTGTCCCTATGCCACACCAGTATCACCCTCAGGTTAACTGACAACTACCTTTTCTTGCCACTCTGGATCTTCCAGACTTGTCTCGGTTGACCAACGATCCTATACTTCATTCACCTTTCTGGCCAGTTATTCCTGCTAAATTACCTTCTGATATCCCAAAATTTGACGGTAAATCTGGAGAAGATCCAAATAACCACGTGATGAATTTCCATTTACAGTGTTCATCAAACTCCTTAATGGATGATTCTATACGTTTACGTCTTTTCCAACGAACACTTACGGGCTCATCAACCAAGTGGTATATTGAACTCCTGTGTGGTTCTTTCCAAGATTTCAACTCCCTTTCCATGTCTTTTCTCATGCACTTTCAACTACCTATTCAATATGAGACAAGTATTGAGTTCTTGACCTCCCTTCATCAGACAAACTCTGTGCATATATATGATCATATTCATGAGTGGAGACGATGATGAAGGTTGATCAAGGTAATCATTCCATACCAGTTATTGGTGGAATGGTTTACTAAATCACTCTTATCCCTGATTTCTCATGATGTCGCTATGGGTCGTGTCGTCACCGAGGAAGAATCCATTGCTCGGGCACAATACTTAGATTTGGTTTATTCACAATCTGGTACCTTGAACGAGTTGATCTCAAATGTCACTCATGCCACTACCAATTCGTCTAAATTGTCATCCATGTCACATGTGGATGGATTTATTGGCTCTGTCAAAACCCAATCTACTTCTCAGTCGACTGGAACTACACAACGATCTTCTTCAGCACCTACTTCCAGTTCGACCACACTCTCCTCTACCTCCCCCCAAACTCAGGTTTTTGAGGTGAATGTAGTTCAATCTGTCCCTTCACAACAAGCTGAAGGTAAGAAGAAAGAAAAAAATAAACTGAAGAATAATAATAATAATGAACAAATGAAAAATCAAAATTAAACACCTGCTACCGAAAAAAAACCACAGCGGAAAACAAAATTCCCATGTCTCATTTTTGGTGACGATCACTACACCCGATACTATCCTCATCGCAATGAAGTGGCCAAACTCTTTAAAGGAAATTCCCAACCCACCGTGATTACTCAGCCTTTTCCACAACATAAATCTATGGTTTCTCAAACCCGCTCTCCCAGGGGAAGTTCTAGCCATCCTCATGATGAGGCCTTGACAAGTGCCCATATCTATATGTTTAATGGGATTGATTTAACCACTCGATCTACAACATACGACACTCCAGCTAAAACTGACAAAGCACCGGTCTCTCACAGTTATTTACCGAATCCATCACCATCCTCCATTAGTCCTCCTTCTGTTAGTCCTCTGTCTGTATCACTTCATATTTAGAAACTGTTGTTTGAATCTATACTATGCCCTCCCAAAAGTACCATTCACAAATCTAATTTTAATCCTAGTTCATGTGTCGCCCAAAACTACCACATTGTTGAAGATTTGGCCCAGGCACCTTGTGCTATGTCTGCATTGGAGGTTCTACAACACTACCAAGTCAGCATGGAATGCTTTTGGCTTCTATTGGCACTTTTGATCCTGAGTCATCCAACAATATATCATTTAACTTGGATAACTTTAATTCTAGACTCTCTCACCAACTAGCTTTTCAAATCGATGTTGTTCATAATCAACAAATCCACCGAACTATCTTGGATGAGGGAGCCTCCACTTGTGTCATGTTGTTAGCTTGTTGGAAAATTTTAAAATATCCTGCACTTAACAAATCCCCTACAATGTTATGTGCATTCGATGGGCGAGGTTTTCATCCGCACGAACTCTTGCAGTCCCTCGCCGTTCATTTAGGCAGAAAAACTATTTATGTTGACGTCGAGGTGGTCGATGCTCCAATCAATTACAACTTATTACTTGGAAGAAGTTGGTTCTATGCTATGACTGTCGTTGCTTCATCGGTGTTTCAATGTGTGCAATTTCCTCATCAAGGTAAAATTTTCACCGTCGATCAGCTAGACTTCTGTACACTCGATGCTCGTGATCCAACTACCAACAACATTCCTTTCTTGGGAGATCATAAAATCATGTATGAAAGTGTTGGTGTATTCTTGTTAAAAGATTCCACCCTCGTGGGTACTTTCCCTTCACCTCTTCCTCCTTCCGTACATCATATTTCCACTATCAATATCATTTCCTCTACGACTTATTAGTCCGTAGAATCCACTGATACTTGGATTGTACCTAGTCCTCTAGAGTTCGATGTACTCGGTGACACCATGCCACTTAGTCTAGCAGAAGCTTCATATGTTGAAATTCAATCTGCTTCTCCCTCTTCAGATGACCAACATCTATTGGTGCTCGATGCCTACTCAATGCCATCATGGTTAAACCCCTTGTTAGCTATGCCTACCTTTATGAATGATGGTCGTACTGCAACTCTTTTCTTTTTTAACCACATAATCACTCGTTTTGGCATCCCACACACCATTGCCACTGACCATGGTTCACATTTTCATAACCAGATGATGAGTGATTTACATGCCAAGTTGGGTTTTCGCCATGAAAACTCGTCCCCTTACTATCCTCAGGCTAATGGACAATTTGAAGCTATCAACAAGGTCCTTAAAAATATGATTCAATGTATGGTAGGGGCCAACAAGACATCCTGGAATTTACAACTTTTCTCCGCTCTTTGGGCTTATCGTACCTCAGTGAAAACTGCTACTGGATTCACTCCTTTCCAGTTCATATATGGATTAGAAGCTTTTTTACTGATCGAGTGTGATATTCCATCGTTGAAACTTAAAGTAGAACTCCTGCTCCATACTTCTGTTGAAGAAGAACATTTCTTACATCTGACCAGACTGGATGAGACACGTCATGATGCTGCTCTCATTAATGAGACGTATAAAAAATGGATCAAGAATTAATACGACAAATCCATCCACCCTCGAACTTTTTCAGAAGGAGACCTAGTCCTCGTCTATGACCAGGCTCATGACAAGTTATGGAAAGGTAAGTTAGAACCTCTATGGCATGTTCCTTACATCATGAAACATGTTTTACATAGAGGCGCCTATGATTTAATTGATTACGACAGAATTTCCCTGGGTGAGCCCCGGAACGGGCTTTACCTCAATAAGTAATATGCTTAGATCACCTAGCATGCATGCTTTGTACACTACTATATTTCTAGTTTGGTGTGTCTTTTTCTTTTGCATGCTCGAGTTTTTTCCTTATCCACTCATACTATGTCTTGTTTTTTTATGCGCAGATGACATCTTCCTTTCCTATCTTTGTTGGGTTTGCAGATGGCGCTAGTCGACACACCCATAACGTTGCTTCTGTAGCGTGGGTAATTCACCACTCTGATGAGCTGGTGAGTTCAGGAGGTATTTGCTTAGGATAAAAAAATAACAACATGGAAGAATATCATGCTGTCATCGGAATTTTAACCAAAGCCTCCTCACTAGGTGTTTCTCATTTGATCGTTAACCTAGATTCGCAACTCGCGGTCTATTAACTGAATCGAATCTATGTTATTCGCAATCCTACCTTGCTATGTCTCCACTTATGAGTTCATCGCCTTGAACGAATGTTCGATTTTATCGAATAAAAACATATTCCAAGAGAACTCAACACCATTTTGGATTCGTTAGCTAATTACATCATGGATCAATATTTCACACACGGATAAGTTTTCATAAAGGAAATAAATCACGCATCACATATAAATTAAAAATGCATTACATTAACACATCACATTTAAAACATCATTAGGAACTATAGAAACTTGGATATATGTATATATATTATGTGATGAAAAAGTTTGGTTACATCGAAAAAGTACATAGAGGGGAAAATTTTTGGGTCTTCACACCCATACACATCGTCAAAGAAAATATACAATCACCAGGAAGACTCTAATATTCTTGCAACACATTGTGCTCGGAGTAACACATCATTGCGCGGGAAAATCACCTCAGTAAAGAGTTTAAACTCTCAGGAACTCCCACGGTGTGTCTCTGTATATGTAGGGGCACCTCCCGCCTCCTAAGAGGAGGGATGCCCATCGTGAGACCCTGGAGGTTTCTTTCAACCTCCAGAAGACCTCCCACTGCTACCCCTAGATAAAATACAACCTGAGAATCCACGCAACACCCCAATGCCGGTACATCTACCAGATGTACTTCTCCCTTGTCTGCATGATGAAACGATACATCCATTAGAAACTCTTCTATGTACCCCCAAAAAACAATATAAGTTTTAAAATAATAAAAACACTTGACAAGATTATTTTTTGGTTTCTTACCTGACGCATCCCAATCCTGTCCTACCAGCAGAACCAAGTCCATAATTCCCCAAAAATCCACTCCGACATACGGGAAGTCTTCTATCACGATCAATTAGTGTCTTAGCTAAGTGAAGAAGTCACCGGTGAACTTGAATTCTTAATCTGCTCCTAGCCGTAGAGATAGACTAGTCCATCGCTCCATACGCGGTTCTCCCACCGGTCGTAATGCCAATGTGATCTGAGGTTTCATCTGAGGAATGCGTTCTAGGAAGAACAAAACCAAGAATGAACCATATCTGAACTGCTTCTGCTACCCTTCTTTGCATCTCGTAATCTGTTCCTTCACATTGTGTAGGAACCCTGCACTCTAGTTAAATAGTGTTGGCTCTAGACACTGTAAACCATAGGCCACCTGTGATATTGAAAATAATTTCTAGTTCATACTTCCTGCTACATTTGTGATGGAAAATAGAACATACTTAAGAGGTATATCTCTAATGTCTTTGATCGTAATTCTACCTCCCACTAGTCTCGATCCCGGGACACAATGGTTTTCCAAGTACTCATCCATAGGCTCGGGAAGCACCCTCTGTCTAGATAAAGTAATGGAGGCTCCTCCCTTTGAGAGGCTAGTCAGGAAGTACACATCTTCCAGCTCGATAGTAAGAAGTTGAGTTCCAATTTGGAACCCCTTCTCTGCAACATTCCATAGCCCGATCATATACTCAAGAAGAAGTATCTCCTTCTTCATGTTTTTCATTTTGAAAAACTTGAGGAGACCGCAATTCCTCAATGCGGCCCATGATCGGGGACTTTGTAGAGAGGACACATCATCGAGCCCGTGCTCTCTTTCTTTCCACTCTATCATGATTTTTTGCCGGATTCACCTGCAATCATCAACAAGCAAAAAATCATTAGTTACATTTTTCAACAATTTTTGGGCACTTTTAAAACTAAAAAAATTATTTGTTGCTCTACTTGGGATGCCAATGCTCCCTTTGAACTCATATCAGGGCACCAATGCCCCCTCAAGATGCTCACCAGAGAACTATCAAGTCTTTATAATGCCCCCTTACCTGTTTTGGAGGAGCGCTCACATTTTTGAGCGTCGGTTTGTGAATTTTCGGGCAGAGCCCCTATCCTTCTCACATCAGAGAATCGACACTCCATATTCATTCCTAGGGGAGTGCTAAAAAAATTGAATAACACTGCCCCTAGATTTTTAGGAGAGCGCCGACCCTTTTTGGGTGCTTGGGTAACCCCAGGGAATCAATTTTAAAATACATTTTTTGCCTAAAAACCAAATGTAAACTGTACAATTTAAAAAGAAAGGAAAGAGAACCAACCTGATCTAGACGACGAAGAAAATGGTCGACCGTAGCTCCGACACTGATGAAAGAAAGAATCACCTTCCAAATCTCAAATTATCCACTGCTCAAATCTTTGCACAAATGAAATGGTAAAAGACAATTTTTTTCATATTACTATTTATAAAATTTCATTTTTTTCAAAGCATAGTTATTTTTAGGTTTTTGAGAAATATTTTGGAGGCCTTATTAATACACTGGAATGCAGTTTTGACATTATTGATAGGCTTCAGAGCAGTTTTGTTGGATTTTTATCTTGTCACATTAATGAGCTTAGTCTTAGTTCATTCTCATGCTTAGAAACAATAAGAACGAACCGAGTAAACTTTTATCTATTTTTCAGACTCACATGGATACTCGAAAAAGGAACCCCCTGGATTCATATTTAAGCTCTTTTCAGACTCTCTAAACATGAAAAGATTACCGAGTGATATTGATTCCTTTCCCACTCATTAAAAGGTTTGAAACGAAATCTTACAAGTGATAATTTATCTCTTTTCCGTTCTCGTAAGACTAACATTACGAAAAAGGACAGCATTGGAGTCATCTTTAAGTCATTTTCAAACTCTCTAAATATGAAAAACCACCGATTTTACCTTCTTTGGACTCGTTAAACAGTCATACATTGAAGGGCCCATATGGGTACCAAACCCTTACTTCTTCTAGTTCGTTAAGCAAAGGAAGAGGGACTTACCGAAGGTAAGTTATATCGATCATGTGTTACCCTCCTCGAGCTCCTTAAATAAAAAAGAGGTACTCATCTATCTAGATGGGGGAAAAATTGAAGGAAGTAAGCCAAGCAATTTTTGAGAAGACCAGTAGCTCTTACAGTCGCCCTTGAACACGACACTTTCTCTTTGCACGCATTTTAATCCAATGAACCTCTACACTGAACCAATCCTCTGAGTTTCCTTCCTCCTTTGGGTCACTTGATGAAAGTCACAGTATCCACTACATTATCATGTTTTGGTCCATGTCATCTTTCTACTGTTATGTCTCAGTGTTCAAGGGAAGTATCTTCCTTGAAAGTCAACCATCACAAATTTCCTATTTCATTACCCGTGTCATTCCATGTTCTTTTGATCCACCAATTTACATCTCTGTGTTAGTTTCGTATCATTGATGGGGGATACATCAAGGCCCTCCTTCAACGAGTCTATTCTTGTCAACTTCAGCACATTATTCGAGAACTAGACTTAGGAACCAGTTAGTACCTTGGAACCTACATGCCTCTATGGTAGGCCTTATCGCATCCAACAGTGGGTTTACATTATTGACCTTTGATCGGATGATTCCACATATGTTTGAATTCATCCCATCCATTCATATTCATTGGAATGTACTAGAGTACCTTGGGAATCATTGACATCAATGGTGAATTCACGTGCACTTGTTAACGATTTACCTTATTGACCGGTAATCAAGTGGTTTCTTCCATGTTCGACATCGGGACGTCTAGTCACATGGTTAGATTCGTACTACATCGAGATTGGTAATAAGAACCTAGGTTGAGTCATCATTCTTATATATACTTTGCCCAGGTTGCGACAGAGTTTCTTTTGAACATTGACACATATACTGTCACATAGATCCACTTTTTATTGGTTGTGGCTATGTCTTGTAGTATCGTAGATCCACTGTGTATTATTCGTGGCTACAATTAGTTCAGGTCATGGAAGTATAGATCCACATTGTATCTTCAGTGGCTATACCCCTTTGTTGTCAATACAATTATGGATCCACAGTGTATTTTATGGCGGCCATGCCTTGAAAATCTTCATCACTCAAGCATAGGTACGACTTCTTTGGGTTGAAACATGTCATAATATTTGTTTGATGGTTGTGTGAAACTTCTTATAGGTTCACTGAGTCCATACCCTTGCTCGAGAAAAATCTAGAAAGTACTTCAATCATCAGTCCTCGTCTTCTAATTTCTCACTTTGGGGGGCAATCTGTTACACATAAAGAATGCTCATTACAATGATGGATTAGTGACGTCATTACCAATACTTCAAGTGTCGCATTTTGGCCGCAAGTGTCGCAAATATCATATTGTCATCTTTCCTATGTCGTGTCTCGGACGACATTATCAAGAAAACCTACAAAGACACCTCAAAAGACTAGTTTTGAAGAGGAGAAATCATTTGACAAAAAGTACAAATCTTTTGCCATGAGAAAAACCACTAAAACATCAATTTTGGAAGGATACGCTCCCCTATACATTGTTAGGGAGCGCCAATGCTCTGTACCCTCTTCTAGGGGAGCGTTGCAATGCTCTGTGTCCCCTTTTGAGGGAGTGTTTCCCTTTTTGAGCGAATTTTGGTCTGTTGAGGGAAATCAGGGAAGAATCACCCTCGTCTTTGGAGTTGGTTGGATTCGAATTTGAGGTCAAGCCTCAATCTTAGGGAATATCCACAACTAAAGGAGAAGAATCCTCAACTTATCCCAAGAATCTCTTAAGTGGTTAGGCCTCTCCAAGCCTATATAAGGAGGCCTCCTCATGGTGAAAAGGGAGACATTGTGAAGCATCAAACTTATGATCTCATAAGAGAGATGTCATTGAAGCATCAACATTTTGTGTGTGGGTTATTTGAGAAAGGGGATAAACAAAGAGATATTGGTGAATTTGTTGCATCTACATCATGGTTGTAAGCATCTCACTTTGTTTTCATTAATATAAATCAATGCTTGGCTTGTTTCCTTTAAATTGTGTGTACGTTTCATGAACTTGTTTCTTTCATAGATCTATTATGGAGTTAATCATGGTAGTGTAGGAAGTCTTGTTGTTGTTTCTCATTACATTGTAGGACCTTCTGAAGAACTTGGAGATCAAGATCAGTCTGGATCGAGCAAGGATAAACGTCTGTAAAAAGGTATTTACTTTTCTTCCTTATTCTTCTTTGATAGTTTAGCTTCATAGAAAGGAAATTCAGTGTCCACAATAACACTTTCTATCTTGGCCTTATAAGTTTAGAGTCCAAGAGAGAATCCACTTGTCCATAGGGGGATTTCTCTGTAACAATAAGCATGCACATAAACAACACATATACCCTAGGGAAACCCTGTACAAGGATAAAAAACCCAACAAACGATATTCCTTTATTGCATTAGTAATGTAATATCACTTACAAATATCCACCATGAATTTTTTGCTCTTAAAGATCTTGCCAAGATGACTCTGACCTGACAAATACCTAAGAGACCTTGCTAAAATACACCTCTAATATGATGCTTCTATTGTTGATATAAAATAATGATATGTTGATGATATAGGCCTCTGATATGCAACCTTTATTGCTGATATACAACACTGATATGATTTTTTGGTATGTTGCCTCTTTATCACTGAGACGTTCCTCTATTTCTTCACCCTTAACCTGCATATCAAAACTGTGTTGAAGAGAGGGTTTGATGGCGTCCACCCAGGCACCTACCTCAGCAGGTCCTGTGCCTGACCTCTTGGTCTTAAGGATCGTTCTAAATTACCCTCGAGCCAGAGTGGCTCCTTTGATTCTCCCCTGGAATCCTTATTGAGATTTGACCCATAGGTTTGTCCTGCTCATTACAACCCTTAGGCTTGAGAAATTCTCCGTTCTTAATATAAAATAACAATCGCGTTTCGGGGTTTTCCAATCCCCGATGTCACCAACACTTGCTTCCTCGAATCCCTAATCTCCGATATCTCGATGCGCTTCCTTTTTTCTTCATCCCCTCCTGGCTATGCTCCCAGTCCACATGACCCTGCCTTATATGACCACAATCCTATCTCTTATCAGGACTCGGGGTTTCGAGTGTCAATATGTATTTGACCTCTTGTCCACGGGATCCCTGATTTCCTGACTCTCAATTTCCTGACAATTGACTTTTCCTTTCGGGGAATTTCCTGAAGGCTTCGATCTCGACCATGCATCCTCAAGGATGGACGGTCCTCGCTGCTCCTCGCTATTTCGTGATTCGCAATTTCAAATGCTCCGGTTTCCTTGTCTTTTAGGATTCGTGAAACGCCAAATCTCGATACGCCGATTTGGCTTCCTTGTCGGGATTTTCCCCGATAGTCTCGATTGTCGCCATAGCCCTGATTTGTTCTCGGGGTCTCTGCGAATTCAAATTCTTGATGCCTCATTTTGACGAGATGGCGTCAGCTGGGTCCCACACGGAGCTCTCTTTTTTTTCAAAAAATCGGACTTCGCGATTCTGAAATGCAAGTCCTCCTTGTCTCCCTGACTTGTGAAATACCGATCCCTAACTTCCCTCGGATTCCTGACATGCGTCCCAACTGATGGACGACTCATATTGATTCCGGGACTTTCATTATGAAAATTCCCGATCACTCGTCCTAGTGATTCCCGATTTCACGAATGCTGAAATCCCGATGACCACGCCTCTCGTCAGAACTTTCCTCCTCCTGTCCATGAAGCTTAACCCTTGTGAAACTCCCATTCAATCCAACGGCTGACGAGTATCTATATGCAGATCCGGCGGTCTGCAATCTCTTGAGCTTGAACTCTGGATGCAACTGTAACCTCCCTCGCTTCTCTGGCAGATCTGACGGCTAGCAGGATTTTTGCAAATCCTCTCCACAAGATCCTGACCATCGATTTCTTCCCCTTTGATGATTTCTATGAAGGAAAACCAAGAACTCTTCCCTGGACTTGTCCTCTTGTGCTACAAACTTTCGATGCCCCTCTACGTTTTCAAAGGCCTTACTCCTCCAGAGCTTCTCGCAACTTCGAGCCTCAAAGAGGATCTTTGCACGCACTCGTCACGACAACTCTCAGACCCTTCCAAGTACTGAACACCTTTGAATCTGCATACTCTTGCAACAACAGTCTCTCACACTTACTCAAGTTCGCAACTATGAGGCCTTACCTTGCCTGCGCACTCCTCGCACGACTCCTGTGCCAATTGCACTTCTGTGGAAATGAGAACAAATGCTACCTATCTGAACCCTCTGTGAACGTACTCCTTTCAGACACTTCGACTACACTCCTTGCAGGACTTCTTACTCAGATAGAGAAACAATTGAAACTCATTCCCTCTTCCTTTCAGACTTCAACTTAGAACATGAAATCATATACGCAGCATATCAAAGAAAATGTATAACAGGAAGCAAACATTCATGAGCATATCATTCAACATCAATACACAGAGAACAACACAAACCATGAATTTGAATCAACCTCTTCTATTAATCCAAATATCTGTACATGGGTGTTCTTACACAGCTCTCTGCATGCTCTTGCTCTTCCTTTTCCCAGAATTATTGTTACAATGCACAATGAGGGTGTCTATATCCCGTTTCCCTCTTGCGCTCTCAAAACTATCTAATCTAGAATTAATTTCTATCTACCTGCATTAACTACTATAAATGCCTCCTACCTACTATGGACGAGAGCGGATCGCTCAAGGTCCTTTTCAGTACATAAGTACGCTTCATTAAATTTCCACATTAAAGTTCGTGCAACAATTTCAAGGTGTTTCAAAATTTGTGTTGGCGCTTGTCCAGCTGTCCTCCGCTTTCGTGCTAGCTCGCTTGATGTGGGAGATGCTCCTGCATCATACTCCCTTGCTTGAAAAATTTCATGGGCTCCTGTCCATGAGATCCTGCATGGTCTGTCCATGCTTATGAATCTCTGCTTCATTCTCCCAGCTGGCATCTTCAACTGGATGGTCCTTCCACTTGACCAAATATTCAAAGTACTGCTTTCTTCTAGTCTTCTTACCCACTCGTTTATCCAGTATCTGCTCCATCTGTGGCCTATCTGCAACTAGCATATGATTTCGCCACTGAACCTCTGAATGTTCATCATTTGTTCCTTCTTCCTCAGCTTTGTACGGGTATAAATCTGAGACATTGAATATCGGAGAAATTCCGATCCCATCGGGTAATTCAATCTCATAAGCATTTTCTCCGATTTTCTTCAAGACCTTACATGGTCCGATCTTCTTCATCTTCAATTTATTATACCTTCCTCTCAGGAACCTTTCCTTTCTCAAATGTTCCAGAATCAAATCACCAACTTCAAACTGAAGTTGTCTTTTGTGTTGATCTTCTCTACGCTTGTACTCCTGATTTTAATTCTGCAACCGCTCCTTCACTCAGCTGTGAAGTTCCTTCATCGCTTCTGTGAAATCTTCTGCACTAGCACTCCTAGTCGCAGTCTATTCTGAATCCCTCAACTCAGAAATTCCTCTCAGTGGTATGCCATAAACAATCTGAAATGGACTTTGTCCTGTACTTCTGTTCACTGAGTCGTTATACACAAACTCTGTTTGTGGCAATATATTGTCCCAACTGCTATGGTGCTCTGTCACCAAGCTTCTCAGAAAATCTCCTAGACTTTTGTTTACCACTTCTGTCTATCCATCCGTTTGAGGATGATAAACCGAACTAAATAACAAGTTAGTTCCCAGCTTCTTCCATAAGGTCCTCCAGAAGTGCCCTATGAACTTCGTATCTCTATCTGAAACTATACTCCTTGGTAAGCCATGAAGTCGAATGACTTCTTTGAAAAACAGGTTTGCAATGTGAGTCATGTCACTGGTTTTATGACATGGGATAAAGGTGCCATCTTGGAAAATCTATCCACCACCACAAAGATTGAATCAAATCCTCTTTGTGTCCTTGGAAACCCCAATATGAAATCCATGCTAATTTCATCCCATGGCTTCTCAGGTATGTGTAATGGTTGATAAAAACCTTGCATTCTGCTTCCTTCCCTTCGAATGCTGGCAAATTCTGCATCTGTTTACAAATCTCTTGACCTTTGATCGCATCCCTTTCCAAAAGTATGATTCACTCAGCTTTTCGAATGTTTTGTCATGACCGAAGTGTCCGACCAATCCTCCACTGTGTTTCTCCTTTAGCAGATTCTCCCTCATGGAGCAATTCAGAATACATAGTTGATTTCCCTTAAACAACAATCCTTCCTGGATCATGTATTCGGCCCATTTGCTGCTATCTCTGAGAACTGGATTCTCAGCTGCTTCATACACTTCCTTAAAGTCTAGGTCATCTGCGTACATGTCCCTGAGATCATCAAAACCCAATGTTTTGACTTTGAACTCGTGCAACAGCAAACACTTCCTGCTCAAAGCGTCAACAACTTTGTTAGCAGTACCAGAAATATGTTTAATCACAAAAGCGAAATTATGCATATATTCAACCCATTTTACATGTCTCTGATTCAACTTTTCCTATTGAGTCACAAATTGCAATGCATGATTGTCACTATATAAAACAAACTCTTTCGGGATCAAATAATGCCTCCATTTCTTTAATGCCTGTATAATAGCATAAAACTCCTTATCATAAGTGGAGTATTTCACTTTCGCTTCATTCAGCTTCTCGCTGAAGTACGCTATCGACCTGTCTTCCTGACTCAAGACCACCCCGATTGCAAACCTGCTTGCATCGCATTTCACTTGAAATGTTTTTTGGAAATCCGATAACACCAGAACAGGTTGTTCCGTGATCTTCCTCTTCAACAAATTGAAACTCTTCTCGGCTTCTTCTGTCCAATGAAAAGATTTATGTATTTTCTTCACTATATCCATCATCGCTGCGCTGATTCCACTGAAATTCCTAATGAACTTTCGGTAGAAACTAGCCAACCCGTGAAAACTTCTCACCTCAAATATGATCCTCGGTGATGGCCAATTTTTTATTACCTCCACCTTATCTGGATCCATCCTCAACTCATCTGCAGAAATAACAAATCCCAAGTAAATCAGCTCTGTCTTCATGAATGAGGACTTCTTCATGTTTATAAACAACTTCTCTTGCTGTAATCTCTTCATCACAATGGCCAAATGCTTCAGATGTTCAGCCTCCATTTTACTGAAAATCAGTATATCATCCAGATATATGATAACAAATTTTTCGATGAACTCCTTCAGGACTTCGTTCATCAACCTCATGAAGGTACTTGGCGCATTTGTTAAGCCAAACATCATAACAAGCCATTCATACAACCCTTCATTTGTTTTGAATGCTATCTTCCACTCATCACTCTCTCTCATGTGAATCTGGTGATATCCGCTTTTCAAATCAATCTTTGAAAAATACTTTGCTCCACTCAAGCAATCCATCAGGTCATCCATCCTCGGCAATGGAAATCTGTACCTGATGGTTATTTTGTTAATGGCTCTTGAATCAATGCACATCCTCTAGCCTCCGTCTTTCTTCAGACTGAGTACTGTTGGAACATCACATGGACTCAAGCTTTCCCTAACCAAGCCTTTTTCCAACAACACCTGGACTTGTCTCTTTACCTCTTCATTCTCTTGCGGCGTCAATCTGTACGCGGCTTTATTTGGAAAACTGGCTCCTGGTATGAGATCAATATGATGGCTCACACTTCTGATCGGTGGCAACGAACGAGGTAATTCATCCACTACTATATCAGTGAACTCGTCCAGCAGTTACTGAACTTCTTCTGGCAAATCATCCACTCTTGTGCTGGTCAAAACAATCTTCGATTTTCTGACCACAATGAACTGTGGATCCTCCTTCTTCTTAACCTCTGTAAGAAGTTCCTTCCCACTCATTAGAAGTACTTTGTTGCTCACTTCCGGCTTCACCTCCTTATCCTTAATTGGAAGAAACATGTGTGTCCTCCCATTCTTCTCTAAAGTGTATGTGTTCATCCTCCCATCATGAATCACATTTCTGTCATATTGCCATGGTCTACCCAACAATAGATGACAAACATCCATGGGAATAACATCACACAAGATATTATCATTATATCCTCCTATCGTAAATTCAACCAAGCATTGTTTAGTGACAGTTACCTGGTGTCCTTTCTGTAGCCACAAAACTCTGTATGGGCTTGGATGATCAATCGTCTCCAGCTCCAGCTTTTCTACCATCTCGGTTGAAACGAGATTATCTATGATACCACTGTCCACAATGACCTTGCACACTCTGTCCTTGGTTTTGCAAGCAATCCGAAAAAGTCTAGTCCTTTGGACTAAACTCTACACCTCCCTTTCGGGTGTCAAAAGAACTTTTCGAATCATCAGTGATCTTCCACCTTCAGCATCCTCTGCCTCAACATTTCTCCCCCTATGCTTCGACAATGTGAGTCTCTCCACCCTCTTTCTTTTTATCAGGACACTCATAAGACTTGTGCCCATTCTTTCCACATGTGAAGCATGTAATTACTCCACCTCTGCCTCTTCCCCTACCTCTAGTACGAGGAAAAGTATTATTATCAGCATACCCTCCTCTTTGCTCAGTATGATGTCCTTTATGTTCAGCATATTTCCCCCATTGTGAGCTTCCACCTCTCTCAGTTTGAGTCTGAGGTTTCTTCCAGTTTTCCTTGGGCTTCTGGTTTCTGTCCTGGACAACAGATTTGCCTCTGGATTGACTTCTGCCTCGGCCTCTTTGACTTTTCTTTCAGCTCATCTTCTCTTCTGCTTTCAGAGCCATCTAATAAGAATCTTCCACCGTTCGGATGGTCAACATACTCATCTCATCCTGAATCTCATATCTCAGGCCATTCATATACCTAGCTACCTTTTCATCATTGCTCTCACGATGACCTGCTTCGATATTCAACCTGTAAAATTACTCAGTATATTCCTTCACTGTCATCAGCTTTTGTCTCAGGTTCTGCATTCTCCTGAACAGAGTAATCTGGTAATCCCTAGGGATAAATTTTGCCTTCATCTTTGCAATCATCCTGTCCCAGATCTTAATTTTCTGCTTGCCTTGGCAACGCCTGTTCGCTTGTAGTTCATCCCAGCACAATGTTGCATGTCCTTTTAATCTCGTGACGGCATGCTTGAATTTCTTGTCCTCTTCAACATCTTCATAGTCAAAATATGTGTCTAGAGCTCTAATCCAGTCTAGAAGCTCTTCTACATCCAGATTTCCCTCATAAACTGGAATGTCCATCTTCGCCTTTGCACCCATTCTTGCAACAACTTTAAGTAAGCGCTCATTTACTGCATCTTCTACTGTGATTTCTTCTTCTCCACGTCTAGCATCATCTTCATTTTCGGACTCACTGATATCTCCTACATCAGCTGTGCATTTTTGTCTTATCTCCACGTCCACAAGTCTGGCGCGTATGTTATGCATATCTCTTTCTACTTCTGGATTCTGCACCTGTCTACCCCTTCCTCTGGACGTCTCCCTTTCCTCCTCTGGATCGGGTGATTGTCTATCTCTCCTTCTTGGCGGCATGGTAAATCTTCCTTCTTCCTGCTACATAAAGAAAAGAAGCTCTTCTAAGCTCTGATACCACTTGATGGCGTCCACCCAGGCACCTACCTCAGCAGGTCCGACGCCTGATCTCCCGGTCTTAAGGATCGTTCTAAATTACCCTCGAGTCGGAGTGGCTCCTTTGATTCTCCCCTGGAATCCTTATTGATATTTCACCCACAGGTCTGTCTTGCTCATTACAGCCCTTAGTCTTGAGCACTTCTCCATTCTTAATAGAAAATAACAATCGGGTTTCGGGGTTTTCCAATCCCCGATGTCACCAACACTTGCTTCCTCAAATCCCCAATCTTCGATATCCCGATGCGCTTCCTTTTTTATTTAGCCCCTCCTGGATATGATCCCAGTCCACACGACCCTGCCTTATATGACCAAAATCCTATCTCTTATCATGACTCGGGGTTTCGAGTGTCAATATGTATTTGACCTCTTGTCCACGGGATCCCCGATTTCCCGACTCTCGATTCCCCGACAATTGACTTTTCCTTTCGGGGAATTTCCTGAAGGCTTCGATCTCAGCCACGCGTCCTCAAGGATGGAATGTCCTCACTGCTCCTCGCTATTTCGCGATTCACGATTTAAAATTCTCTGGTTTCCTTGTCTTTCAGGATTTGCGAAACGTCGAATCCCGATACGCCGATTTGGCTTCCCTGTCGAGATTTTCCCCGATAGCCTCGATTGTCACCACGCATCCTCTAGAGATGAACGAGCTTGATTTTTTCTTTGGGTCTCTGCGATTTCAAATTCCCGATGCCTCATTCTGATGAGATGGTGTCAGCTGGGTCACACACAGAGCTCTCCTTTTTTTAGAAAATCAGACTTCGCGATTCTGAAATGCAAGTCCTCCTTGTCTCCCTGACTCGTGAAATGCCGATCCCCGACTTCCCTCTGATTCCTGACACGCGTCCCAACTGATGGATGGATTAAATTGATTTCGGTACTTTCACTGCGAAAATTCCCGATCACTCGTCCTCGTGATTCCCGATTTTGTGAATCCCGAAATCCCGATGACCATGCCTCTCGTTTGAACTTTCCTCCTCCCATCCATGAAGATTAACCTTCATGCAACTCCCACTCAATCCAACGGCTGACGGGTATCTATGTGCAGATCCAGCGATCCACAATCTCTTGAGCTTGAACTCTGGATGAAACTATAACCTCCCTCGCTTCTCTGGCAGATCTGACGGCTAGTGGGATTTTCGCAAATCCTCTCCACAAGATCCTGACTGTCGATTTCTTCCCCTTTGATGATTTATATGAAGGAAAACCAAGAAATATTCCCTGGACTTGTCTGCTTGCGCTACAAACTTTCGATGCCCCTCTACGTTTTCAAAGGCCTTACTCCTCCAGAGCTTCTCGCAACTTCGAGCCTCAAAGAGGATCTTTGCATGCAGTCCTTGCGGCAACTCTCAGACCCTTCCAAGTACTGAACACCTTTGAATCTACGGACTCCTGCAATAGCAGTCTCTCACACTTACTGAGGTTCTCAACTCTGAGGCCTTACTTTGCCTGTGCACTCCTCGCACGGCTACTGTGCCAACTGCACTTCTGTGGAAATGAGAACAAATGCTACCTATCTGAACCCTTTGTCAATGCACTCCTTGCGGACACTTCGACTGCAATACTTGCAGGAATTCTTACTCAGATAGAGAAACACTTGAAACTCATTCCCTCTTCCTTTTAGACTTCAACTTAGAACATGAAATCATATACACAACATATCAAAGCAAATGTAACAAGAAGCAAACATTCATGAGTATATCATTCAACATCAATACACAGAGAACAACACAAACCATGAATTTGAATCAACCTCTTCTATTAATCCAAATATTTGTAGATGGGTGTTCTTACACAACTCTCTGCATGCTCTTGCTCTTCCTTTTCCCAGAATTATTGTTACAATGCACAATGAGGGTGTCTATATCCCGTTTCCCTCTTGCGCTCTCAAAACTGTCTAATCTAGAATTAATTTCTATCTACCTGCATTAACTACTATAAATGCCTCCTACCTACTATGGACGAGAGCGGATCGCTCAAGGTCCTTTTCAATACATAAGTATGCTTCATTAAATTTCCACATTAAAGTTCGTGCAACAATTTCAAGGTGTTTCAAAATTTGTGTTGGTGCTTGTCCAGCTGTCCTCCACTTCCGTGTTGGCTCGCTTGATGTGGGAGATGCTCCTGCATTAGGGTTCAACCTCTTCTTATATAGGCTAAAGAGGGGAAGAGGAGATGCTCAAAATAGTAACCTTTTTACATGCTTTAATCATAACTCAGCTTCATACTTTAGTTCAAACTTAGAACTAGACTTGAGACTAGTATACTCTAGTTCGAAAATAGAACTAGACTTGAGAATTTAGTTACAACTCAACATTACACTTTAGTTGAAAAATAGAACTAGACTTAAGACTTCAGTTGCAACTCAACATTACACTTTAGTTCTAAAATAAAACTAGACTTAATACTTCATTTGCAACTCAACATTACACTTTAGTTCTAAAATAGAACTAGACTTAAGACTTCAGTTACAACTCAACATTACACTTTAGTTCTAAAATAGAACTAGACTTAAGACTTTAGTTACACCGTATCATTACACTTTAGTTCTAAAATAGAACTAGACTTAAGACTTCAGTTACAACTTAGCATTACACTTTAGTTCTAAAATATAACTAGACTTGAGACTTCAGTTAAAACTCGACTCTTTACAAGGAAATTCGAAATTCTCTTCATGGTGGATAATGTTACATGTGCCAATGCACTAGATCAATACATTTATATCATTTGAAATATTAGGAATATCATTTGTTTCTAGCTCATAGGAAATTTATATTCAACCTAAATTTTGTTAGATGCCTTGACTTTTTCTCATGGCTAACAAGGCTTGAGTAGGCTCATAGAGGTTGTACGTTCCCCTTGACTTTTGCACTAGTCTGTCTATGCTCACAGAGGTTGTACGTCCCCCCTGACTTTTGCATTAGACTCACATAACATCTCGTTCATACTGACTTTTAGTTTGACTCACAGAGGTTGTACGTTCCCCCTGGCTTTTGTCAATACCTCACAAGACTGGTTGATTCTCCAAATCTCCCTAGCTAGCCTTGAGGTGTCCCATATGGAATCTCAATGGAGAATGACTGTCGATGCTACCAAATTTAACACTCCTTCCATGTGATTATGTAGCCCCTCAATGGATTGATCCAATATCCTTGCAAATAATATGGAAAAAACAATATCTACTCTATGAATCACTCTTATAGTTAGCTAAGAAGAAAGAACATATAATAATCAACCCATGAAATACACTAGAAAATAAAAGTTCTTATTAGATGGCATAAATGATCTCACAATTCGACAACAACCAAAATGGGAGGATAATTTTCCTTGTAACGACTAGTTTCCTCTCCATATTAAAATAATAATTATTGACTTGTCATCCACAAGGTAGAGACTAAGTCAATTACAATGATAAACTATTTTTTAACAATAAATTATTCCCTCAAGAAGGTTTGATTTGATTAAAAGGGAAACATTCACTTTGACTTGAAAAAAATAGTATTCCCAATGACTATTTATGTGGGCCGGATTCGATTAGTTGGGGTTGATTTGATGGATTTGTCCATCGATTTTCTTGGGAAGTGCTCCATGGTTGAATAATTTCGACGTTGAATGGTCCATCATCCCAATTTTAATTTCCTACAACTAGTTTATGTTTCATGGTTGGCTTGATGAAGATGAATTTATTTAATTAATGTTTATTTGCTTGCTCTTTAGCTAATGGATTCGACTTTAATTTTATTTCGTCTTCTTTAATTTTGCTGTAGGAGCATGAGCTCAAAGAAAAAAATCATCATTTGATTTGGAAGTCAAAATCAAGTTTACCAAAGAGAGTTGGTTCTCTTAATTTTTTTTTTCTTTAATTAAATTTTGAATTCAAATTGAATGATACAAAAAGAATTTTGAATCCATGTTTGTAACAAAGATATAAGTTGTTTTGATTTATAAGCTAGATTTTAGGATCTAGGGTTGAATAAGGTGCTCGATCCAAATATAGTGGATCTGGAAAAAAAAATGATTTTATTTAAGCCCATCGAGGCTCTTGTGTTCATGGGTTGAGGGTTGAGAGTAGGGAGCTTAGAATGTAGATAAATTGATAAATATCTGATTATCAATAAAAGGAATTGAATTTCATTTGGAAAATCTCACTCTTGGAGCCGACTGTGTATATCTATTTTGATCTCTTGCTACGAGATATATGAATTTTATTTATGCATTCACGATAGGATTTCATCCAAAATCTATAGTGGAATGAACTGAAAGTGTACTCTGTTGTTGAATTTAGAAAATTGAAGCTTTGTTATCGATCTAAATTCCCTGCCAAATCTTTTTGTGTTAGAATTATTATATCTGGAATCGTGTGGTTTAATATCAATCGAGGGCTACGATTGATAGTCATAATACATTGCAGATATTATACATGTACATGGGTTAACTATGAGTCTTTTATCTGTAATTTAGTTCAAATACCGTTTTGTTTTGAGTTTGGAATCCGATCTGAAATCAGACGAACTATATTCATTGTGGAAGTTATAAAGCATGGTGGTGTAATCGAACTTTGGTAGACCCTTAATCTTATAGAATGCACTTGTTATTTGTTTTAAATATGATATGAGTTTGGAACCTTAATATTACGTTGGAATATTAAACGAAATATCCACCGTAGATCTGTAGATCTAACAGTTGTTGTAGGTTTGTGGGTTGATTTAAATAGATTTATTGACATCGATTGCATTAAGTGGCATTAGAGTAGGAAATTTTGATTCTCGTAAGTGTATGAAAGGGAGAATTTATTTCTCACCTCTTCCATCGATAGAAGTAGGAGAAATTCAGGATTTTAATAATTCTCAAAAGAATCTATTACATTATGAAATGGAATTTTAGTTTTGAAGAGGACATCATAGAGGAGGTCATGTAGGCCGACCAATTGCAAATTTAGAGGTGATGGAAGAAATGAGAACTCTGTGTGAAAAACTTGAATCCATAAGGAATGTTGGGAGAAGATACCCCGAAGGAGGTGATGTCAGTGAAGCTAAGAAAGATGATAATACAGAAGAAGAAGAAGTGATAGAAGAGAATCTTGGACTCAAATTATTAAAAGTAGTATGGGAGCTAGTTCAAAGTCTAGAACAAAGATAGTTTCATACGATGGAGGCTTAAATACAGAAGATTTGGTTGATTGGATCAATGTGTTAGAAAAACACTTTGATTATGATGAGGTTCCCGATGAAAAGAAGGTGAAATTTGTAGTCACAAAGATGAAGGGCCATGCTTTGTTATGGTGGGATGGTGTTCAAGTAGAGAGAAAAAGGAATAAAAAACAACCAAGAAAAATTTGGGATAGAATGGTTGCAAAATTAAAAGGTAAATTCTTACCTAAAGACTATCAACTTTCCTTGTATAGACAGATGCAAAATTTGAGATAGAGATTGCTAACCATTATAGAGTATACTGAAGAGTTTTACAAGGTGAATATTAGAGTTGGTTATACTGAGGATAGCTCAGAGAAGGGAGAAAGGTATATGAATGGTCTCAGATTAGAAATACAATATGAATTGAGTCTCTTATCACCAAATACAGTGGAGGAGGAATACTAATGTACCTTAAAGGTGGAAGATAAACAAAATATAGGACCTTATTCCAAAAAAGGGAAAGTTCAAGATTACATAGGTAAGGGACAACAATCTAGGAAGAACAAGTTTTCAACTCAGAAGGAAGAAACTAATACATCAAATCAACAAGAAAAATACTCAAGAGGAAGAAAAAGAGACTTTAGAGGAATAATATATTTTAGAGAGGCCAAGGAAGAGGCATATGATATGAAGCTCGATGTTACACATGTGGTAATATAGGCTATATGTCATCGTATTTCTCAGAGAGTGTTGCAAGACAAGGAATGTCTAGATTGCACAAGTTGAAAATGAACCAAGAGTACTAGAGGATAATGTTGAAGTTCTGAGGAAGGAGAAGCCTTATTGATGAGGAGATATTTACTGAAATCAAACAAGGAAGTGCATGAAACAACACAAAGGAAAAATATGTTCAGAACAATGTGCAAATCAAAAGGTAAGTGCTGCAAATTGATTATTGATAATGGTAGTACTAATAATTTGGTTTCTGTGGAAATGGTTGAGAAGTTAGGATTGCAGAAGGAGATGCATCCTACCCCCTATAAAGTTTCTTGGCTGCAAAAAGGGCATCAAGTATTGGTGAATGAATAGTGCAGAGTTGATTTCCAGATTGGAAATTATAAGGATTAGATTTTATGTGATGTCATTCTGATGGATGTTTGTCATGTGTTTCTAGGCAGACCATGGAAATATGACAGAAATGTGGTGTACAATGGCAGATAAATTACCTTTAAATTTGAGAAGGAAGGAAGAAGGCATACTCTTATTCATATTAAGGATGAAAGAGCATAAGAGTAGACAAGTCCAAAAGTATTGTTGGTCACAAAAAATAAATTTATGAAGCATGTGCAAGATGAAGAGGTAGGTTTTTCTATTGTTGGAAAACCTAGGATTGTTTTAACCAACACAAGAATAAATGACTTGCCTATTGAAGTTCAGAAATTGTTAGAGGAGTATGTTGATATTGTAGTTGATTATTTTCCTAATGAACTACCACCTGTTAGAAGTATTAGTCATCATATAGAACTGATTCTTGGAGCTAGTTTTCCAAACAAAGAAGCTTACATAATGACTCCAGTAGAAAATGAAGAGATCAACAAACAAGTGAAAGAACCATTGAACAAGGGATTGGTCAGAGAAATATTGAGTTCATGTGTTTTACCTACAATGTTGAGTCCGAAGAAAGGAGGAGAGTGGAGATTTTGAATAGATTCTAGAGCCATAAAGAAAATCACCATAAGGTATCGTTTTCCTTTACCTAGAATGGATGATTTGATGGATTTTGTAAGTGGTGCCAAATATTTTTCAAATATAGATTTAAAAAGTGGATATCATAAAATTAGAATGAGGGAAGGTGATGAATGGAAAAAAACCTTCAAGACAAACAATGGATTATATGAGTGGTTGGTCAATGGTTATGCCTTTTGGTTTAACTAATGCACCCAGTACTTCCATGAGACTTATGAATCAAGTACTTAAGGAATTCACAGGGACATTTTTCATTGTTTTATTTAGATGATATTCTTGTTTTTAGTAAAACCAGAGAAGAACATGTTAGGCACTTGAATTTGGTTCTGAAGAAACTACATCAAGAGAAACTCTTAATAAACTTGAAGAAATGTTTCTTTATGAAAACATAATTGGTTTATTTAGGATTTGTTATTTCACAAGAAGGGTTAAAGATGGATCCATAGAAAGTGAAACCAATTAAAGAGTGGCCATATCCAAGAAACATATTTGAAGTTAGAAGTTTTCATGGGTTGTCAAGTTTCTATAGGAAATTTATAAGAAACTTTAGTGGTATTTGTGCTCCAATCCTAGAAACTATGAAGAAAGAAAAACAACCATTTAGATTGACAGAGGCAGCAAAAAAAGGATTCAAGCTGCTGAAGGAAAATATTACAAAGAGACCTATCTTAGTTCTCCCAGATTTCAAAAAAGTATTTACAATTAGATGTGATTCCAGTGGGATAACAATTGGAGGTGTTTTGAGTCAAGATGACAAGACAGTTGCATATTTCAGTGAGAAACTGAATGAGGCAAAACATAAATACTCCACTTATGAAAAATAATTCTATGCAGTGATCCAAGATTTGAAGAAATGGAGACATTACCTCATGCCTAAAGAGTTTTTTTTATATTGTTACAATCATTCTTTGCGGTTCATAACTAACCAAGAGAAATTAAATCAAAAATATGTTAAATGGGTAGAATTCATGCTGAATTTTACTTTTGTATTAAAACATATTAGTGGAAGCTCTAATAAGGTTTTAGATGCTTTGATAAGAATATGTTTAGTTTTGCAGGAGTTCCAGGTAAATGTTCTTGGATTAGAACATATCAAAGATATGTACCCTCAAGATGAATATTTTAAGGAAGCATATGAATCATGTCATAATCCATTTTTGAGAGATAGAAGTCCATGGATGGATTTCATGCTACAAGAAGGATTGTTTTTCAAACGAAGTAAATTGTGCATTCCAAAATGTTCAATGAGAGAGAATTTGTTGGAGGAAAAGAATAGTGGAGGACTTGCTAGTCATTTTGGTAATGAAAAAACTTATGCTCAGTTGAGTAATTTTTACCATTGGCCAGGAATGAGGACTGATGTTGAAAAATTTGTGGGAAGATGTAAAGTTTTTCAGCATGTGTTAGCACTCAGAAATTTCTTTGGGATGTATCAAATAAAACCCCGAGGTAATCGTTTCAACCAACTTTAGATTGTATCCTAACCTATACAACTAGATATGGCTCTCTCAGATGTCTAATGACTGGTAATAACTCAAGGGTTTCATCAATAAAGGAATAGAGGTCAGATTCTGCAATAGGATAGGTTTGTTTTTTTTTTTTAAATGGTTGGTAAGGAAAACAAGGAAAAGGTACCACTGGGAAATGGAGTCAAGGTATGATTTTCAATGTTTTTACAGTCAACAACTAGTTGGTTTCTTTCTGTAGATTCAAGGAAAAATAGGTGCTATGCTCAACAAATAAATGATATGAGATGAGATATGGAAAGGAGAGGAAATCCCTCTACACTACAGACATCAATCAGTGGATGAATATCTAGTGTATCTTTAGAAGAAATGACACAAAGATTAATTACTAAACAAAGCATCAAACGAGGATGAATTATGTAAAAGTAACCATTAACAAATAACAAGAATCATCAGTGTGAAAGGAGCATCAAACATAAACAAATTATTACCACTTAATCTCATACAATGCTAGCATAAAAACATAATCATGGAAATAATATATAAGAAACACATGTTGAACATAAACACCATAATGAATCTCAAATTTAAGAAAGACAAAACTTCTGCATTAACTTCAAAGAAATAAACAAGTCTTGATCCCCTAAGGGTCCAAACCCTCTCTACTCTCATACCATGAAATATATAGCACTATAGGTCCATTAAAAATCACCATTTGTAACTACAACCCATTTCCCAAAATAGAAACTGTTAAAAAGAACAAATGACACGTTTTAACTGATTTCCTGCTTTTCAGGAGGTGAAATTATAAAACATAGGCCTCAAAACGCCACTTGTAATTATCAAACTGTAACTGTTGTGTAAAATTTGAGAACATTTTTTGCAGTTAATCTTGTTGTGAATAAAAACCTCTCTCAATTTCTTGACATGCATCTCCAGTTGGCTGGAATATGTGTCGCAAAAACATGTCTTAAACAGGAAATCGTGAAAAATGAAAAATAGGGCTCAAATATTCCTTTGAATCTCCCAATCCATGACACCTTTTGAAAATATGAGAGAGGTTTTTGTTATTTGGATTGTCCTCGAAAAAAAAATCTCAGGTATTTTCAACATTCCTCTCAAGTTCGTCTGAAAGTCATCTCAAAATTGACCACTAAACCAGTCTTTTATGCAACGCGCCCTATTGTCTGTGCGTAGGAAAATCCTCTGCGCGACAACATCCTCTGCATGACAACATCCTCTGCGTGACAACATCCTCAACATCCTCTCTGCGATAACATACTCTACGTGACAACATCCTTTTCACGCGACAACATCCTTTGTGTGCAACAACATCCTCTGCGTGACAACATCCTCTGCGCGACAAAATCCTATGCACGAAAACATCCTCCTTGCGTGAAAGTATCCTCCATGCACGACAACATCCTCTGCGTGACAACATCCTCCGCTCGCAAGAACATCCTCTGCACGACAACATCCTTTGGGTGACAACATCCTATGCACGTGAAAACATCCTCCGCGCGTGACAAAATCCTCTGCGCGAGACAACATCCTCCATGCATGACAAACTCCTCTACGCGATAACATCCCCTGTGCGACAACATCCCATGCATGAAAAAATCCTTTGCGTGAAAACATCCTCTGCGTGATAGAAAATTTTGCAGTGCGTAGTGAATTTTGCAGCGTAGAGTTACAAATGGAAATGGAAATAATAAATGATAAATATTCCTTTTGAAAATAACGTTTGGAGATGTTAGATGATGCCAGGCATAACATAAATATTTGTGCTAATAAGCATGACTTTGCAACCTGTTGACAAACCTCTAACCTTAGCTATGAAAATCATGGTGCTAACAACTGGCTCCAATGGGGATGCTATCCTCCCAGTTTGGTAGAAAAGAATTAATAGACCCTTTTCCTATCCATTAGGTTGTTACTGAACCATTTTAAACTCTGCTCTGACCTATCACTTATATCCGTTGAAAACCCAAAATTGTATATGCTCCAAACTGAAATATGGAAACTACATAAAATGAAAACTACAGATTGCTAAAGGAAATGCTCATAGAACCAAGCTTATTCATACTCATACCTACCCTACTTTACTAAGAACAAATGCCAAACCAAGTAATCTCATATTTCCAATGAAGTCATTCAAGAAAATGGTTTCTTGACTGTAGCTTGCTTTCAACTCCTCCAGTCATAAAGTCAAAATTGAAATATGACAAGTCATTCCACCATTTTAAATTGTCCTCATGTTCAAACATTACATAGCTCATTTCGATTGAATATTTCAACAGAGTTGCAAAATGATCCTAGAGAACAGAAACAACTAACACTTATTTATGATCAACAATGAGATCATATTTAAATGGTTCTCTCTGACTGTTCACATTGTCTATGTCATAAAAACGTTTTTGAATAACATCTTTATTTCGACATGAGGACTGTTTACTGACTAAAGATTCATTTTCTATTGGCAATATGAACTTTGGACTACTAACCTTGGACTTGAAATCATAATTCTTATAACAGTGAACCATTTCAGCCTCATACCCTCTTTTATATTGTTCTTAATGAGTTAATAGTGCTTCATTTGTCTTTAACTCATATTGTTCTTGTTGTTGGTCAGAAAATTCTTCAAAATGAGATGAATATTGGGATATCCTTTGTGTTTATTGTTCCATATCAAGTTCCATAATAATCTTCTGTAAACATTCTAACTTATCCTCTTGACTAAATATATGACATGAATCAAAATAAGATAATGATGAAGAATGAATATCTCCACACCAATAATGCTTAGGAGACATATCAATCCAATTTCTGAAATTTTGAAGAGAAACAAGGTCTTCCACCAACCTTGTCGTTTCGTTTGATGAAGTACCCAGACCAAAAGCCAAGATTTCCATTATGAAGCCAAGAATCTCTTCATACCTTGATCTATTTGAACAATGAAGTCACCATGAAAACTTTAGCTTTGGATTCTTATGCTAGTGGAATCAAATTCAAATTGATTTTCTGATGTGTGGAGTCACCGGAGAAGAAATGCAGCCAATATGTGACTAAGTGTCTGTTGCTATCAGACCTTAGAACTAAAACAATGTTGTTCTTCCTAAGGAAAATAGTAGCAATCATCCTCGACAACACCGCCAAACCTATTAGCACTCAGAAATATCTTTGGGCTGTATCAAATAAAATCCCAGGGTAACTGTTTCAACAAACTTTAGATTGTATTTTGACCTATACAACCAGAGAGGTCTCTCTCATATGTCTAATGACTGGTAATAACTCAAGGGTTTCATCAATAAAGACACATAGGTCATATTCTACAATAGGACAGGTTTGATTTTTTTTTTAAAATAGTTGGTATGGAAAGTACCATTGGCCAATGGAGTCAAGGCCTGAATTTCAATGTTTTTACAGTCAATAGTTGGTTGGTTTCTTTCTACAGATTTGAGGAAAAATAGGCGCTATGATCAACAAATAAATTATATGAGATGAGATATGGAAAGGAGAGGAAATCCCATGACACTACAGGCATCAATCAATGAATGAATCTCTAGTGCAGCTTTAGAATAAATGACACAAAGATTAATTACTAAACAAAGCATCAAATGAAGATGAATTCTGTAAAAGTAACCATTAACACATAACAAACATCATCATTGTGAAAGGAGCATCAAACATAGACGAATTCCTACTACTTAATCTCAGACAATTCTAGCATTAAAACATAATCATGGAAATGATATACAAGAAACACATACTAAACATAAACACCATGATGAATCTCAAATTTCAGAAAAAGGAAACTTCTGCATTAACTTCAAAGAAATAAACAAGTCTTGATCCCCTAAGGGTCCAACCCGTCTCTACTCTTGTACCATGAAATATATAGTACTATAGGTCCTTTACAACTCACCATTTCCAATTCCAGCCCATTTCCCAAAATATAAACTGTTACAAACAACAAATGACACGTTTTAACTGATTTCCAACTTTTTAGGAGGCGAAATTATGAAAAATAGGCTTCAAAATGCCAATTTTAATTCTCAAAATATAACCTCTGTGTAAAATATGACAACGTTTTTTGTAGGTAATAACGTTCTAAATAAAAACCTCTCTCGATTTCTTGAAATGCATCTCCAGCTGGCCGGAATACTTGTCGCAAAAACATGTCTTAAACAGGGAATCATGAAAACTGAAAAATATGGCTCAAATATTCCTTCAGATCTCCCAATACGTGACACTTTTTGAAAATATGAGATATGTTTTTATTATTTGTCTTTTCCTTGACAAATACCTCTCGGGGTTTTTCAAAATTCCTCTCCAGTTGGTCAGAAAGTCATCTCTAAGTTGACCACTAAACCAGTCATTTACGCAACATGTCTTGTAGCCTTTGCGCATGAAAATCCTCTGCTTGACAACATCCTCTGCGTGACAACACCATCTGCATTATAACATCCTCTGCGTGACAACACCGTCTGCATTATAACATCCTCTGCATGAAAAAATACTCTATACAACATCATCATCTGTGCGACATCATCCTCAACATCCTCTACGCGACAACATCCTCTACGCAACAACATCCTCTGTGCGCAACAACATCTTCCATGTGTGAAAACATCCTCTACACGATGGCGCAGAACCCCACCTCAACAAGGTCTGCTGACCTCCTGGTCTATGGATCTTGGAATTCCTCTAAGCCACAATGGCTCCTTGGTTCCCAATGGAACCTTCAACACATAAAGACCACAGGTCCTTCTATAAAATATGCCTACGCAAGCAAGCACTAGGCGCAATCTCCCCTCATGTGACCACCGATGGTGACCATGAGGCTAACCCAAAAGGCATTTCACATTTCTCTATTTCGGGTGTCTTGTTATGGTCCAACCTTGGCTCTCTACACTCCTGAGTTTAGATTCTCTGAACTAGAGCCTAGCACTAGCTAGCTCCTCCCTTATCCTTCAACCATATGACCTCTAGCCATGATGTGGGGTCTGTCTTCCGAGTGCTACAAGGTTTCTCGTATCAGGACCCGAAAAGTATCTCTTCTCCATTTTCTCAAAGTTTGAACTCGTGAATTCCTTACCTCAGATAAATGATCCTGATTCCCCCATGATCTGACAGTACAGATCCTTTTTTCGCGAAGTCAAAACTTCGCGACTCGCGACTTTCGAAAAGAAGCTTCCTCCACTCTCCCAACTCCCTGATATTCCAAAGTGCCAAATCAATGACTCACACTCCTTTAGATCTGACAGCTACTATCTCTCCCAAGCTTGCGAATGTTGAAATACTCTTGCCCTTATCTTCCCCATAGATCTACGGGATCCAACGGACCACGGAAATCGATGTTTCCCCCTTTAGGAATTTCTACCATCCGTCGAGGTTCTCAATGGTTCCTCGCCAAATGAGTTGGTTTCAACCCTCCTAAGCTTGTTTCCACAAGATAAATTCAACCCTCTTATTTTCTTTGAACTTCCCCCGACTCTATCCTTCATGAGCTTGATCCTTGCTACAAAATCAAGGATTTTAAGGAATCCTCCACGCACTCCTTGCAACTTCCACAATAACCTCTTCTTATTCGAACACTCCAACTTTGCGCACTCCTTGTGACATAAGTTCTTCAACCGCTCCCTTGGGTTGGAAAAGTTTAAGACTCTCCTCAGCCTGCGCACACCTAGCACAACTCTGTGCTATACTCTCACTTCTACCAGTATAAGTTAACTCTATCTCTCCTGATCTTTTCTGAGGTAAAACTCAGAATATTTTCGACGCACTCCTTGCGGACTTTCACTAGACTCCTTGCGGACTTTCACTGGACTCTTTGTAGGAATTCTTAGCAAGAGAAACAATTGAAACTCATACTGTCCTCACAGACTTCATACATTCAACATGAAATCACATACATATGGCATTGAAACAAATGCATAACAGAGCATATAATAAAACTGTAAAAATACCATTCAATAGATACAGACAACAACCACAGTATACCATGAAATTGGATCAAAGCATTCTTATATTAATTCAAGTGCTTTTGTACATGGTTTCTATATCAACAACTATTTGTTCATACCACTTGTACAATCTTTGTTCTTCTCTTCTCTCCTATGCTCTCTATATCTACAACTCTTTTCGGTTACAATGAGAATAATACAATACATACGAGAGAGTCTTATTGAGTTTTCCCTCCTTCAACCTCAAGCTATATTATCGAATTAAAGACTACTATCTACTTTACATTCATTACAATAAATGCCTACAACCGATAGATGAGAGCAATGCTCAAGATCTATATTACAATCCCCAAAACATTAAAAGAAAATACATCCTTCCAGCTATTACATTAATGGTTCTTCTTTTGAAAGTAAAAATGTCTTCAAAATGCGCGTTGGTGTATATCCAACTGTCCTCCACTTGTGCTTGTTGGTGATGCTCCTGCATCATACTCCTCTAGCTGAAAAATTCATGGAATCATGTCCATGAGCTCCTTCACTGTCTGTCATTGTTTCTGTATATATACTTCGCTTTCCCAATTGGTATCCTCAATTAGGTGTCCCTTCCACTTTACCAAATACTCAAGATATGTATTCCATTTGTTTTTCTTTCCAACTCTCTGGTCGATGTTCTTTTCCATCTATGGATTTTTAGCTACAAGCATCTATTTGACCCACCGAATCTCTTCTCTTCTTGCATCATCTTCTCTGTACGGATACATATCCACTATGTTGAATATGGGAGATATTCCTACACCATTTGGAAATTATATCTCATAAGCATTTTTCTCAAATTTCCATAAAATCTTACACAACCCTATCTTTTTCATATTCAGTTTATTATATGTTCCCCTTGGGAACCTTTATTTTTTGAGATGTACCAAAATTAAATCTCCCACTTCAAATTGAATCTCTCTCCTGTGTTAATCTTCTCTGTGCTTTTATTCTTGGTTGGAACTCTGCAACCACTCTCTGATTTTACTGTGGAGCTCCCGCATCTTTGCTGCAAAATATTCCGCTCCAACACTCCTGAACTCATTATTCTCTAAGTCTCTCAACTCATATACTCCCCTTGGTTGCATTCCATACATTATTTGGAATGGGCTCTGTCTTGTGCTCCTGTTAGGTGAGTCATTATATGAAAATTCCTCTTGCAGCAGAATCTGATCCCACTGACTATGGTGTTCAGTGACCAAGCTCCTCAATAAGTCCCCCAAACTTCGATTTACTACCTTAGTCTGTCCATCCGTATGAGGGTGATATGCTGAGATAAAAGATAAATTCGTCCCCAGCTTCTTCCATAGTGTCCTCTAGAAATGACCAACAAATTTGGTATCTTTGTCTGAAACAATACTCTTGGGTAAACCATGAAGTCGAACAACTTCTTTGAAAAACATATTTTCAATGTGTATTGCATCACTGGTTTTCTGACATGGAATGAAATGTGACATTTTTGAGAATCTGTCGACTACCATGAATATAGAATCACAACCTCTCTGTGTCCTTGGAATTCACAACAAAAAATCCATGTTTACCGCATCCCATGGCCTCTCTGGTATTGGCAATGGTTGATATAACCTTGTATTATGTCTTTTCCCCTTTGCGTGCTGGCAAATTCTACATTTGTTGAAAAATTTTCTTGCATCCGTCCTCATTCCCGGCCAATAATACAAACTTTTCAGTTGTGCAAATGTTTTATCATGGCCGAAATGTCTAGCCAAACCCCCACTATGCTTTTCCTTCAAAAGCTTTTCTCTCATAGAACTCTTTAGGATACACAACTGATTTCCTTTAAACAACAGTCCATCATGAATTAAATATTCAATCCATTGGCTCATGTCTCTTAAAACAAGATTCTTAGATGCTTCATAAGAGTCCTTGAAATATGAATCATCTCTGTACATTTCCTTAAGGCTATCAAAACCTAAGGTCTTCACGTGAAACTCCTGCAGAATCAAACATTTCCTGCTCAATGCATCAACGACCTTGTTAGCATTTCCATAAAGGTGATTTATAACAAAAGTAAAGTTCTGCATAAATTCAACCCATTTTGCATGTTTCTGGTTCAATTTCTCTTGTCTGGTTATAAACTGTAAGGCCTAGTTGTCATTGTACAAAACAAACTCTTTTGGAACCAGGTAGTGCCTCCATTTCTTCAGTGATTTTATGACTGCATGAAACTCTTTATCATACATGGAATAATTCATTTTGGCATCGTTCAACTTCTCACTAAAGTATGCAACTGGTATATTGTCTTGACTCAAGACTGCTCCAATCGCAAATCCACTTACGTCACATCTCACTTGAAATGTTTTACTGAAATCCGTCAGAACCAGAACTGGTTGTTCATTTATCTTATCCTTTAACAATTTGAAACTTTTCTCTGCTTCCTTTGTCCAATGAAAATATTTATGTATTTTCTTGACTATGTCCATCATTGGCACACAAATTCCACTAAACTTTCTGATGAACTTCCTGTAAAAAATGGCTAGTCCATGGAAGATTCTGACTTCAAAGATATTCCTTCACGATGACCATTCATTGATTGATTTTACCTTCTCTGGATCCATCTTCAACTCATTCGAAGAGATCACAAAACCCAAATAAATGAGTTATGTCTTCATGAAAGACAACTTCTTCAGATTTATCAGCAACTTCTCTTGCTCCAACCTCCTCATCACTAGAGGTAAATGTATCAAATGTTCTTCCTTAGCCTTACTAAACATCAATATATCATCAAGATACACAATTACAAACTTCCCAATGAAATATTTCAAGACTTCATTCATCAATCTCATAAAAGTACTTGGTGCATTCGTCAAGCCAAATGGCATGACAATCCATTCATACATCCCCTCATTCATCTTGAATGTTGTCTTCCATTCATCACCTTCCCTCATCTGAATCTAGTGATATCCACTCTTTAAAGCAATTTTTGAAAAAAATATTGCTCCACTCAAGCAATCCATCAAGTCATCCATCCTGGGTATAGGAAATCTATACCCGATGGTGATTTTGTTTATATCCCTCGAGTCTGTACACATTCTCCATCCTCCATCCTTTTTCGGACTCAATACTATTGGTACAATGCATGGACTCAAGCTTTCTGTTGATACTTAGAACACATCACCAAAAGACTTCATCCTACCTTGAATTTTGTCCTTCTTTACTTCTAATTTCATCTGAAATTTAACTTATGTATCAAATGAATGTATAATGATATTTATGTATACCATTTATGTCACTTCCTTTTAACATTAGGGCCGACCTGACACTTTCTTATTTTGTAATTCTTTTCTTTAATTATCTTCAGGGCCTACATGTACTTCCTTCTTCATTTCACTTTGTCATCTTCAAAAATTAATTTCTCCTCAACCATGAGAATCCACGTGACGTGCCACATACCACTAGAAACAACATGATGTGTATTATCCATCCATGGGTGTTGTATGTGCATGTGCATTTTCCTTCATGTCCAAATACCTTCATCAATATTGCGGTCCAAAACCAATGACTAGGGTTGACATCAATGACGACAAACAATCTTCCAACAATCTCCCCTTTTGTCATTGATGGAAACACTCATGCTCCTCCTATCATCATGATCCCAATTTCTCTCCCCCTTTGACATCAATGGAAAAGGGTAGGGTTTCTCCCCCTGAGTTTAATGGAAAAATGTAACTCTCTTCTTTGGGGCTGCTCCCCCTGAACATGTGGCACTCAATAATACTTTATCCTTATTTTTGGTCTTCGAGACTTTTTATTCCTTGGAATCCTTTTGTGTGGCTTCTATCTTCTCTCTCTTCTTCATGTCTAGGATGTATATGTTGTTCAGTCTTCTTGTTGCAGTTGCAACCAATCTTCCTGAGTTATTTTCTCTGATTTTACATTTTCGAGAGTCAAACGTAAGAGTGTATCCTTGATCACATACTTTGTTGACACTGAGGAGATTATGCTTTAGATATTCAACCAATAGGACTTTTCCTGCTTTTACATTTTCACTTCCAAGCTTTACAATTCCTTTTCCAAGTATTTTGGTGGATGAGTAATCTCCAAATGCAACATTTCCACCCTTTTTCTTCAAGATGACAAATTTTCTTTGATCTTCCTTCATATGAGATGAGCACCGACTGTCTATGAACCCTTCATCTTCTTCTTTGAATTCTTTAGCGACCAATGTTATTTGACAGTTTTTATTTTGTGGAATTTCTTTCCTTTTCCATGTTGTAGTTGGTATATAGACATTTTGCATATGATTATCTTCCTTCATCTCTCTGCAATCTTGTGATTTATGACCAAGATTATTGCACTTGTAACATACAATATTTTGATCCATTAATGGGTCAAATGGATTATAATTCTTGTTGATAGGTCTACGAACATTTCCATATCTACTATTTTCACCATTAATGTAGTTTGCACAGTTATTCCTTTCATTGATTCTACAATTGATTGCCTTGTGTCCAAAATTTCCACAAGTATAACAATGTCCAAAAAAGAAATTTTGATATCTGGGAGTAAGTGATCTTCTTTGTGGTGTGGTCCATTTGGGTTTACGATCTATTCTTCTGTATTTTCCTTCATAATGATTGCTTTCATACCTGATGGGAGAGAATCTTCTTGATGTCTCATTCCTTCTGAATTCTAGTCTTCTATCTTGTTGTTCAACTTGTTCTGGAGTTTTGGTTTCATCATTTTCAACTTCTTTCTCTTGTTTTGTTGTCTTTAAAATGTCATTGTATCCTAGTCCCGTCTTGTCATTTGGAGATCTTTGACTGCTAAGGATCTCATCTAATTTTTCAGTGCTTTTTTCGAACTTCTTCAACTTTTCTATTGTCAATAGTAGCTCCCCTTTTGTGTGATCCAATTCTGCTTTCAATTTCTCATAATATTCTAATTGTTCCTTCAAGCTATTGATGGTATTTTCAAGCTTGTAATTCTCTTCTTCACAACTACTCAATTCACCTTTTAGTATTATGTTTGTGTTTCTAATCTTGTTATTTTCATTTTCAACATGCTTCAACTTTTCAAGATTCTCATCTTCTTGTTCACTCTATGCATTGTATTTGTATCCCCAAAAGTGTGGTATACCTAGGGAGGTAATATGGGGTACCTAGGGAGGTACCCAATGGGAATGTAGTTATGTGTTATTAGTGGAAGTCATTTAATATATGGGAATGTGGTCATTCAATGTAAGGTGGACTAAGTCCAC